>VXBI01002027.1:174813-281479 GCA_013397375.1 Toxostoma redivivum | reverse complement strand
AAAAAAAAAAAAAAAAAAAGGGAACAAAAAAGGGAAAAAAAGGAGTAGAAAAAAAGCACAGGCTGTTTTGGTATACCAGGGAAAAAAAAAAGAGGCAGCAATGTCAGGAGGGCCATTAGGCTGCTTATCTGTCTTTCTAGTTTGGCACGTGAAAGCTCCCAGCTCAGCATGCCATGTGTCAAATCTATCATTTGATATGTCAGGAACCATTATTCCCTCTTTTGTCACCAGTTTTGACCAAAGGATGAAAAATTGCTGTCTTACACAGACAAAATTATTGCTGAAAAAAAGGGCAACTATGGCACATAGGAGTAGGCCAAGGTGAAACCTGGGGAAACTCTCCTTAGATTAGGTCTGGGTTAAGAGAATATTGATCTGTGTGCTAAAAACTGTTGATCTCTCTCTGAGCAGAGGATGACAAATGGTAGCAAACAAAAAATTGAGTGTCTCCAAGGACATTTGAGCTGCTCTCTGTTTTCTATGAGTATTTGTTTGGTTTGTGGGTTCTGCTTTAGGGATTTAAACTAAAATAAGCAAATATTAAACAGAACAAAAACAGCCATAAAATGATACAGTAAGAAACTACAGGAAGACTACAGTCACCTAGAAATTACACTGAGTATTAAAACTGATAAATGGCTTAATAGTAAGAAAAAGCATGTGCTCACTGTAGAAGCTAAACATATTGTAATTTTTAGGTGTTTTATTATAGCAAATGGGATGCCAATATCATATTGTTTTGTATTAATTTCTGGAACATTCATTTCAAGCATTTTTAGAAGCACAAATCTCATGATGCTGTGTATGGGTGATTCATAAACAAGTTTTGTTAAGGGCAGTAAAAATCAGAGGCTTCACAGCAGCTTGAGCATCTCTTGTTATCAGCAGCAAGTTCTCCTTTTCTTCATTGAGCATACCCAGAGATGAGAGGAGTGAAGGAGAGAATCCATCCCCTGTACTCAGATAAATAGCCACATCGGCTGACACGGTAACCACCCAAGCAAGACAAATACTGTTTTCACTTAATTGGAGAGAAGAGGAAGGTAGGCAGGTAGAGACCTCCAAGAAGAAGAGAATACTTCACTGAGGAAGAAAATTGTGGCCAGGGTTTTGTTTTACTTCAAGTTTTATCTTTAGAGCTCTGAGCTTGAATGAAGTTAAAAATAATGGTCATGAAAGGCCCTTTCAGCCCCAGGGGAGTTGAGACGTACTATAAACCAGTGCCACATATAACCAAAAGTTTAACAGGGATTTGTTTTCTCAACTTTGAGACCCAGAGCAACTGTGATTCTCTGAGTTTGTGTTGGCAGGAACCTTTGGCCTCCTAAGGCCATCTTGTCTGAACAATGCCAGTGATTGAGTCCATTCAGTGCGCATTCCTCCCCCCATTCCTGCACAGCTGCCAAGAGTCATGCATCTCCTGTGACCTTTCTGAACTTGGCAATGCTAGTTTGATACCCATATACTTTCCCATTTTCTGCTGCTTCCCACTGGAGGTCACTGCGGCAGAGGAGTTGTGGACAACTAATTTGAGCTTCCCACTACTACAGACACTTAGCAGCAGGTGGGAATACATGTGGCTGACTTGTATAATTTTGAACCCTTCAGTGACCATAAATAGTAAAAAGACACATATGGTGTTTGAATGGATGTTGCAAAATGAAAAGAAAATGCCATGGAGATTTTTTGGGTCCCTACTCCAGCTGAAGTTGACTGGCTAGCAGAGCTCACCTGAATTTTCAGCTGAGGGGTTTAATCCAACGAAAAATGCCAGTTTATCAAAACTGAGAATGAAATATTCCAGAGTTAGGACTATTTTGACATAGTTGCAGTTGATTCTGAGCTGAGTTCTTGGCAGATCACCAGCCTCCTTCCTTGGCACTGTGATCCTGAGCTGATGAGAAGATACAACATATCCCCAACTCCTAAACTCCCAGACTCTTTCATCATCCAGCAGCTCCCTTGATGAGCTGACACAGAGCAGAAGCTCCTCCCATGGACACATAAATTTTCTAAGAGGCCAGGTATATTCCAGATGAATGTTGTGCAGCAAGCATGGCATCCCAGCATAGAAAAGTAATTTAGTCCCACAAATGTTTCACAACTAATATTTATCTTGACTAATTTGAGACTGAGAAGATAAGTTCCAGCGCTACTTGCACTTGGCCAGAAAGAGAGATACATAAGTACTGAAAATGCTACATTGTTGTGAGATGATGATTGGGCATGACTTGCTTAAAGTTGGTAGAAATTTTTCTAATATCTTAAACATATTTTCAATGTAAAGTTTCTCATTTGAAACTTATGATTTGGCGGCATAGCTCTGTTGTGAGAGTTTCACTCTACTCACTTTCATGAGAGTGTTAAAACATGATGATAAAATGTTTTGTTGTTTAAAACCAAATCAAGCCAAATTTAAGCTCAAAAACAAAAGTTTGTCTCATTTCTGTTTGTCCAGACCAGAAGAAAAGTACTATTCATTTGGTTTTCTTACGTGAAGAAGGAGGTGCAAATGAAGTTTGTGAGTTTGAGGGGTTCAGAGAGGAGGAGAGATCCCAAGAAGACTGTGACCAGTGAGGTGCATTTTTTCATTTATTTTTGTTTACAGTAAAGCTAAATCTAGGTAGATTAGATGGGCATAAAGCAACTCTAAGCACATTTCTATTGAAATATTAGGTCATATTATAGAAGATGTAGAATGTCTGTTTTTTGGCAGTGGCTCTAGGGATCTGTGAAGTGTGTTATTTAGCATTTTACTTCTCTGAGAGGGAAAAATACCAATTCACTGCTCATATATTCTTGTGGATAGGCACTTGTGATTTGTTCCTAGTTCTCTGAAAGTTTTGGAAAGCTCTGATTTTGGTGAACACTGTCACAGAGATCTAGAACCTGTACCCTTTGAACTTAAAGGTTATTGGGCAGGCTAATAGTGAAGAGCAAGAGAGCTGAGCTGGTGAAACAGCTTATGACCCACAAACAGCTTATTACCCCATCTCCTGTCCTTGCCTGCTTTCTTTTTTGGCACCCATTCTGGCTCTTTTCTGACCACTCTGTGAGGCAGCTCAGCTTGCTGCCCTGGAAGAACCTCATTCACAATTTTTGGAGAGTTCACTTTCTGTCTAATCAGTACTCTGAATTGATTTACCATGGACACATATGAGTGTCAGAGCCATTAGAAGGAACATGATAGGAAGGTACAGTTAGGGTTAAAACATGGTAGGAAGAAAAGAAGGGGAAGAGACAGAGAATTGACCAGCTCAGAACACATCATGGAGGAAATGAGGGTACAGTGGTATGCTTATGTTGATGTTGCTCTGACACAGTTACATCACCATTTACAAATGAGTATTTTTCTCCAAAACTGCAAAAGGTAGCTTAAGTCCTACTTCTTTTTAAATGGGGATTGACCCAATAAAGCAGTCACACATTTAAAGACAGATTAAAGACTTCAATTTTGAATTGAAGAGGGAAGAGACGAAGAATTTACCCTGTCCCATTTTCTGGTAGTCTCCACAGTAGTATGATGCTATTTGTCCTCATTCCCACCTGGACTGGCAGACACTGGCAGACCAAAGCAGGAAAACAGGAAAAAGAAGCTAAAACCATCTGATGCCTTTTGTGTTTGATTGGTCACTGTAAAGGCTACCTTTGAGTATGTTGATAATACCTTTCTCAGAATTATTGTCACAACTGTATCCCAGTGAATCCCAGATATGGACCAGAAACAAATAAGAGATGACTGTTGGCTACTGTTTTCGGGTATAGTAATCTTTCTTTCTGCTCCTGAGTCCCTCATATTTCTCTGGTTTCAGTTTCTCTCTAGGCTGACAGCGCAAAGCCCTGCAGAGCAGTCTCATTGCCAAGATCAAAACAGTTCTTGGAATTTCACAAGAGTTTAATCCTTCCCATAAAATCTTGTCACAGTCTTCCCAAAACCCTCAAAGGGACCAGGGAGAACCACTGTTGTTCCTTTCAAACCCCTAAAAAGGTGAAAACATGCCACCTTATTAAAATAGCAGAAACAGTTTCGTTATCTTTGATGCTGTTCCACCACCAAGTTTCTCACAAGTGGAACACCCTGTCTCTACAGGATATATAGCAGTGCCACACAAAGCCTTGATGCCACATGGTGAAGGAGCATGGACTGAACTGGTGTGTCTATGTTAAGAAAATGTACAGCTTCATGCTTTCCAAAATGAGTTCCAGAGTGTCCCCAAATAAGAGATTACTATACAATACAAATTTAGCTTTGAAGTAAAATTTTTATGTTCAGAGCTCCTTAAATGTAGTTTGGAAATCATAGTTTTGCTATGTAGTGCAAAGAATACATGTGGTTATGTGATTTAATGGTTTTAAATGTTTTAAAGAATTAAAAAGGAAACTTACCCTTATGTGTGTGAGCATGCTAGTGTTTTCATTTCACCCCCTACATTAGACACATTTTAAGCTTATCATGTCTTTCTTACTGTCAGTAGCTTGTGAGTTGCGTGTGGGGTTTTTTTTTTTTTTGTGGGATAAGTCAGCTCTAGATCACAAATTCCCAAATATTAAAATTCAGAAACCATTTATTAGGCCATCACATCAGTTTTCCTGATAGCATAGGACTGTTCTCTTCAGCTTCTTGGAGTACTTCCATCAATATGGTATCTGGGTGTCTTCTAGCAATGCTTAACTGACAGCTGTCACATATGATTCAGGATTTCTTCAGTTTTCTTATGAAGAAAAATATTTTTTGTGCACTTAAAAGAAACAACAAAATTGGAAGGAGAAAGACGTTAGCAATATAAAAGTAATATAACCTTCTCTGAGCAAGCAGCACATCAGTAACCCCACTGCGGCTGTAATGCCAATTCTGATTGAGTACTGTAAATACAGCAGTTCAGTGATAGTTTTCTGTAGCTTTGGATGTTGATAAATAATATTTTAATGCATATTTCCCCAATTTATGTACTCATTTTATCTAATTTCTGTTTACATTCTTCAGTCTGCATTTTTCAAAAACTCACTGAGGTTGGAAATTATTTCAAATATTGTCAAGTCCAGCCTTTGACCCAACATGACCACTTCATCTGAACCATAGCTCCAAATGCCATGTCCAGTTGTTTCTAGAATACTTCCAATGATGGTGACTCCACCACCTTCCTGGGCAGATCCTTCTAGCACCTAAACACCCTTTTGGTGAAAAACGTCTTTCTGATGTCCAACTTGGACCTCTCCTGATACAACTTCAGGCTATGTCCTCTTGTCCTGCTGCTAGTTTCCAGGGAGAAAAGACTAAACCACACCTTGCCACAACTCTCAACTGATAAGGACACCCCTGAACCTCCTTTCCTCCAGGATAAACATCTTCACATCCCTTTAGCCACTCCTTGAGGAACTTGTGCTCCAAACCCTCCACCAGCTCCGTTGCCCTTCTCTGGACAGGCTCCAGACCCACAATGTCTTTCTTGTAGTAAAGGGCCCAAAACTGCACACAGGATTTAAGGTGTGGCCAGACCAGTACAGGGGGAAATTAGCTGTCCTGGTCCTGCTGGTCACAGTATTTTTGACGTAGACCAGAATGCTATTGTCCTTCTTGGCCACCTGAGCACCTGCTGGATCATGTTCAGCCAACCACTACCCTCAGGCCCTTTTCCACTGGGTCACTTTAAAATGCTTTTTATTAGGCAAAAATAAACTTTTCCAGTAGAAGTATATACACTCTTCAGAAACTTAAACTTTCATTAATTTGAGCTCTCCTATATGTAACAGAAAGCCTAAAAAGTATTCCCAGCATGCCCTCCTGTCTCATTTAGCAACATGAAACACAGGCACAACTGACATATAATCTTTGACACTAGTTCATTGTTTTCAGACATTCCCTCAAGATCCTTTTATATATAGTCAGAATCTCCTTATTCTTAAGATAATTTAGATGTCCTAATTTCCATGACAGCCAAAAAATTGCTTTAAGCAATTATTTATGTGATAATTATTATTATTCATTATAAAGCTATTTATCTCCTATTCAAACATTAACCAGATTAAGAAAAATGATACCATAAAAATGGCTCTTGCAGCTCATGGGCCTTAAACTCCAAGGACAAAAGTTATCTATTCAGGAATATATTCTTTCTTTTTGCTCTAGGCAAAAATTTGTTTTAAAAATGCTGCACTTCAGTCAATTGTGTCATTTTTTCACCTATTGTCACAGTCTGTGGAGCTCTCCCTGTATGGAGAAGGCCACAAAATGGCTGATATACTACTTTTAGACCATACAAATGACTTCTGCTTTTATTGGTCTCCCTCAACTCTTATGCATGAGTATATGAGTGTGTTCCTACTCTGTTCAGCTTTAATCTTACTACAGTAGTGCGAGTTTATTGACATATGAAATGTAACTTGATACAACATAGAACCAAATTACTATCAGCAATGATGTATAAAATTTTATTTAAAAAACTTGTAAGTAAAGCAAGAATTCATTAGTATAAAAAATGTATGGGAATGAGTTGTTAAGTTTTTATTTGTGCCTGGCTATTTGTGAGATATAAAAAGTAACATAATATGGCTTTCCAAATCAGTTGGTCTAATTTGGCACTACAATCATGCTGTGTATTTCTGTGCAGTACTTCAGAGAGCAGTTAAAGTTATTCATATGTCTTCACTGCATTTCTCTACCCAAATACTTTGAGATACCTCTTATGCTTAAGTTGAGCACTGAATTTCCAGAGGTTGTGACATTTGGCTTGGGGAAACCACAAGAGATTTAGAAGAATACTTGCAGTTAAATTACTGATACATCTTTGCCTTAAAATAGTATTTTGGACTGGATTCATCTTGTTGTTGACTTTCTAAGGGTTGGCTATCTAGTCCAAAGCTTCTTTTCCAGTCTACGGAAAGAGAGAAGCAGAGATTATGTTGTTCCATGTCTTTTGGAAACACCTATTTAACGAGTAGTTGACCCAGAGATTGCTGTCCATCTCCATCGATCTCAGACAGGGCATGCATTGGGGATTGACCAGTCTCCTGGCTTTTTTGGGGTGCTGAAATAAGATTCCTATTACTTCAGAATTAAAAATTGTACTGAAGCAAGTTCTGCTCTCAATTCCATACATAACAGTACAAGTGTATAGATAAATGTTGCATTGTCTCCACTCCCAGTCAACAACACATGGCCCAGACCTGCTCTGGATGTCGTGTGAAGGCAGTGGTACCACACAGTGCCTGCCTCTCCCAGTAAGGCAGCCCTTCTCCCAGGCACTCTCTTCTTCCAGGGTAAGCACAGCAAGTGCACCTGTGTCTGCATCCAGTGTCCACAGAAAATCCTGTCAGATTTTGTCACTTAAGGGCACCATGTTTGTTTGGTATTTTTACCTACAGCTCTGCAAACAAAAGGAGACTCAGATCTTGTTCCACCTACAACTCTTTGATGTCAACAGCTAGACTTCACAATGCAATGTTTTCCCACATAAATGTAAAATCGTGCCCTTGAAACCATCAGCTGAGTAATGTATTTTGTCATACTACACTCCTCTTATCACCCATCTCCCAAGGACATGGGTTAGTCTTCCTAGTTCTAAACTCATCTGCTCAGGCAAGTAATTTTTTTACAGAGCATAAGAACTTTGAATTCTTTTTCAAGAATCTTGTCTTCCTTTTTGTGGCAGAGCTGTGGGCAGTACATTATTCATGCCCAGAAGCCATACCATGATTTCATACCACATACTTTCCCATTTTGCCAGCTCATACCCAGCCCAAGGTATGTGGATTCTTCTATGCATCCTAGTCCTCTTATCTCATTAACTCTATAGCTCTAAATGCAAAGGCTTTGAAGGCTGGATCAGAGCAATGTATTTTGACAAAATCTTCCTCCATGTTGAAGACCTGACACAGTTAGCAGGTCGAGTTAGACTCCGTACAAACTATAGTTTAATGTAATATATATATATTTTAAAGCACTAGTTCTGCTTTTCTGTAAAAGCTTTCATTGGCTTATTCACTATGGATCTCTCTGTCAACACTAGTGTTTTATTGCTCAGAAGAATCTTGCAGCGTGAGGACTCCTGCCCAGATGTTTCCACCAGCCCAAGCACATTTGCTAAGCATGACTTTCTTCTGCTTTCATAGAAGACTTTGGATTGTTATGTTTTTTATTCAACAGGTATTTGTGTTCTCACTGTGCAAGTCTTGATACTTTCACTGGCCTTGCTATTCTTTGCTAATTCGTGGTTTGAGGTTCATTTTACCTGATTTAGGTACCAGAATTAAGCAGTTTAAGCTGGCTAATTTAGCTAGGAATAAACTGCTATCAATGATAGCTATTTTAGGCTAGGATGATTGCCTTCTGGAAGTACTTATCAGTACCTATTAATTATAGAGGCAGCCTAGATGACTAGCTTAAAACAAACATTTAACATTAAGATGGTTAAAGGTAAGTGAAGTGAGTCCCACTCTTGTGCAGGAATGAATGAATTTAGATGAAAACACAGAGCTCTTCCACTTAAGGCAGAACATTTTTCCTCCCACACTCTGCATCTGACCAGGAAATACAGCCTGTCACAGAGAGAGCTGCATCCCAGCAATAACCATTGCCACATAACTCATTTTGGTACAAACATAATTCTGATCATTTCTTAAACAGCAGAACTGTCCATTTAAGACAAATTCACTTATATGTAAATTATTTTCACTTGTTTAGTGAAATTACAAATCCTTGGGATATCTCAAGTGAAATTTAAGGAAAGCTAAAAAATTGCTTTTTTATTCTTCTGACACTATCTCACAGTTTACCCACAAATCAATCTTAGTTCCTTCTTTGAACTCCAGACTGAACAGCATCATGATTCCATTCATGAAATTAGAAAGATTACTCACCTCTTTCTATCAATTACTCTATCAGCAGCTTGGGTAAAAAAAGTGCCATGAAACAGAGAGGAAGTACATTATAACATCTTGTCTCATGTTTGCCAAGTGTCTTACAGTTAAAAAAGACCATTGGAGTGCAAAGTATAACAATATATTATAAAGCAGGGTTTTTTCCTGGGTTCAGTCTGATTTCCTGTTTGTAAGGCATGCTAGACAGTGACTTTCAATGTTTTCTCAGGCTGTAATATTTTAAAATGATGATGATTCACATGGTATGCTTTTAGTAATTCAGTTACTCTGTGAAGCATGCTCCAAACAATGATATCAGATAGGACAAAACCAGGCAACATTGTGAAGCTTATTTGAATAAAAGTATAATAAAACAAATGTAAATCTATTCACTATATACATTTATATTTTTTATTGCATGAGACAAAAATTCAGTCTTTAATGACAGCTTCTAGGAGAGGGATGTTTCAAAAACTAGAGTGCTTGCATATAGACAGAAACCTGTCCTTATGTGTGTCACATTTTCTATCCAGAAATCCAATTATTGTAATACAGTTCCATCACTGTGAAGTGGAAATCCTTGCAATAAACTATCCAGAAGACCTCTCCCAAGGCAAGGAATCTTGACAATAATATTTTGGCTTGTTTTGGGGCTGGGTTGCATTTATTTATTTTTGTTATTTTAGATTTGATATGTTTGGTTTTCTTTTTTTCCCATTGTACCACAGGACCATAATTAGAAAAATACTTTCCTCTTGCATTTTTCAGGATCTACTTATGATTTTGTGTAGTTCATGAAATGAGGTAATCTTGAGATGGCTTACATGAAACATTAAAGGGGACTGATTTTGAGGGGGTAAGTACTCATAAATTGGTATATTTTAAGAGGTACAGTCATGTATGTATCATGTGCAATGTAATCATATAAAAGTAATAATATTAAGTACTGTAATAATGAAGACATACTGGGTCTTTTCCTTCCTGAAGGTCAAACAGAAGTTTCACATGCCTTCACCTAAAGTTACCTATGACATCCTCCAAGATTAATAAGAAACCTCTAATCTTAACTTCACTTAGATAATTCCTCAGCCCTCTTTGATCTCATCACAACACCAGCAGGCTGGTGACTTGAGTCTGGGGCAAGAGCTGCACTGTGATCTGATCTGAGGACAAATACATACTGGGTTTTCCCCTGAAAGGTAGTGCAATACCAAAATTTATTTGCTGCTCTTCATACTCATTCCCCATCACAGTTTGTGTGGACAGATAGAAAAGGGCTACCCTTGCAAATAGAAGATCTTCACTGGGAAATTTTTGTCCATTCATATGCAGAGCATTTCTGTGGCTCTAAGATGCTGCTGGGTGAGGGGGTGTCATGACATGTGAACAGATGATCCCCTGGAGTTCATTAAATCGTAAGCCCAGTAAATTGCTCCTTAGGGAAATAAACTCAGTGTCCTTGAAGGAGCACTGAGAGTCAGAGCAGGAGAAACTTCACTGAAAAAAACAGATGTTTTCAGCCTGCCTTTCAACTGTATAATGGTTAGATGGTCTAGAAGTCTGGTGTTGGGTGATTGAGGAGTTGTTATACAAAGGCCAAACTAATCCTGAGCATTACCAGCAGCATGGGCTCAGTCTTGTGTCTGGAAAAGTCTTTCTGAGCAGCAGCAGGGCTGTCTCTTAACCTTCAGAACGAGACCCACCTCAAGAAAAAGACAAGAATACTTGTAAATAATCTTTATCATTTTGCCAGCTGCTTTCAGTACTTAATCTGTCTCTTAAAACTGAAAAATTACAATTGGACCTGATGTTCTATCCTTTCAGGTCAGCTCTCACTCAGGATGTCAATGTGCCTTTCTTGGCTTAGATTGGCTTCAGTGTTCATTTCTTCATTGCAAAAGCTCATTTCATTTAAACTGCTATGAAGTGTCCATTCCCGCAATTGACTTCCGTGCATAATTCCCGTTCAAAGCAATGTGAAGTCTGCAGGTGAATTAATGGCAGTGCAGATTTCTGGCTGTAGCAGATTAGAAACCAATAATTGCTAAAAAGAAAGGCTTCTACTCAGTTGTTCCTGAAGTTATAAAGGGGAGCTTTATGGGTGGCACTGTGTGCAAATGTGTGTGTACTTTTAAAGGAGTGACTGCTGTGAGAGCCATCCAACTGTGCAGCATTGCTACCTACCTACACATTACTTTTCACTCAGCTGATTTCCTACTCTGCAAATTTTATAAATGCAGTATCAATGAAGATGATGAAAGGCCAGTTGTGTCCAAGATTCTGAAATGCCTAGTACTAACAGAATTTATAAGGACATTTCCCCCTTCTACATTCAGGTCATATACACAGTGTTGGTAAATAATTGCTTCTACGTCTCCTTGCTGAAAATCAGTTTTTCACTAATTAAAATCCTCCTTACCTTCCCACCTAAAGTATGATGTGAGGCTGTACAAAAATCATTGGTTTAAAACATGAAATTAAATCCTGTCCTGGCACACTGACAATCTGGATGATGGTCACTGCTCATTAGGAAAGTCTTCTCAATCCCATGGCTCCAAGACTGTTGATAGAGCCTTTCCCAGGAGTAAGGTTATAGCAAGAAGTAGGCTGCAAGTTCTACCTTCTTCCAGCCTGATGTTTATTAGTTCTGCTTCCTGAGTTCTGCTAAAGGAGGCACTTTAAATGCTCTGTTAAACACAAAACAAGCAGTCAGGGTTGTCTGTCCTGGCTTACCTTCAACTACCGCAGGATTCATTAGTAAAGTCTGCACAAAGCCTGATGGCACACCTTGGGACCCACAGGTGGTTTAGACCCATCCAAAGCGTGCAATTTTTTTTGTTCCAGGTTGTGCTTGACCAAATGTAACACATCCTCATGTTTGTTTCAGGGGCAGTGAATGAAAAATCATCCACTGTATTGACACATAATCATGCTTTCTCTGGCACACTGTCTACACTGGAGTGAAAAAAGGAGGAATGAAGCTGATATGCAATAGAAACTGGGGAATTACCGAGGCTGGCTGAGAAGGATAAGGGAAATAAAATTTTCACTTTTCTTCCTGCTTTGTACTGAAGATGATCTCAATCTTCAGAAAAATCAGTTCAGAAGTTCAGAAAAAAACCCCAAATAAACAAAAAGATTAAAATGTTCAGTGTTGATTTTAATGCTCTTTTTCTTTACTCTTATAATTTTTTAACTCTCCTCCACAATCTACAGAGGTATGTTAAACTCTCTGAAATAATTCAGATGCAGATAGCTATCTCTAAGTCCCACAGTATGTGAAGCCTCTGAGGAGCCTTACTTAAACTGATTGCAGAAAAAAGGCTTATTTTTACTATGACTACATGCTTTTTCATTATCACTTTTTTATTTAGATGGCATTGATTGAACAGGATGGGTCCTTTGCTAAGGAAGACTAAAGCCCATAGTACCTCTATCCTTTAAAATTTGCACACATTTAATTATACAGATGCATAAATTCAATCAGATAGATACCATTTCTTCTTAAGATAACTTACATTTTCTGTTTAAATTTTTTGAAACCAGTTATAGGCCATTTTTTTTCATTTAACCTTCTGATCAGTCCTTGTGTATAAAAGTAGAGGTTTTTCTTGTAAAGCTCATTTGAACTTACTTTTCATTCATTATATACATTATTCAAGTAATGTGAAAGACTACCTGAACAGAACCATCTTCCTTGAGATGGAAGTGATGAAATGCAGATGCTTACAGTGTGTTCTGTGTAAAAAACGAGAGCAGACAATAGGCCTGAATATTATGCAAAGAACACTGCACCACATTTTTAAAACACTAATGTCAGAACCTTACCTCTAAAACATATGCAAGCTCAAGCAAAGGTCTGTGATATTCCTACAGAATTTATTGTACTTTAGATTCATTTCTGGAAGAATGGCATCTGTCTGCTGGTGGTCCAATCTTCCTTCCTTTGAGATCAATGTAAACGCTCCCATTGACATCAACATAAATGCTCCTATTGACTTTGCTAAGAGCAGTATCTAACTTGCTGCTCCTTTCTCATTGCAGATTGGAGTGTTATAAGGGGATGTTCATGCAGTGACACAGAGCTACTTGCTGATGTATAAGAGGGATCAACTTAGCTCAGTATTTTTGGACATATTCAAGAGTTTTTCAAGTCTCTTTCTACAGATCGATAAACTCCAATGCATACCAGTTTACCAAATTACTGTGGGAAAATAATTTGTTTAGGCAAGAGTGGCTTCAAGGACAGATTTTCTCATATAGACTGCATTTTCAGAAAGTTATGTCTCAGGACTCGCTTGTAGCTATTTTCTACTCCAACATGCCAGGATGTTTCTTCATCTCAGGACCTGATCCAATAACCATGGAAGATCTGAGATTAGGCTCCATACATCTTGTTGTGGGTGAGGAAGAGCCATTGCGTATGTGAACATGAACCCTGTGAACTTTGTCATGAGATCTTTTAAAGCATGGATTAAGGTGGTTGGAGTGCACCAAGTTTCCACACAGTATTTCTGAGAGTAGGAACACTTTAATAGAAGAGAAACATACCCTGATCATTGTTCATAGCAGCCCTTTATAAATGTGACACAAGGACCAGTGCCAAAACTAAGAACATAGTGTATGATGTTGCTCTGCTTGCCTACATCCTTGGGGACTGTGTATACCCTTCAAGAGAGGCTTAGTCTCATGAAAAATAAGTAACAGGTTTTAGTGGTACTCTCTAAAAAGCATTTTTCCCTCAACAATTTGTCTTTTATTCTATTTGGCATATCTAGCTTTTATCACCCACATTTTAAAACTAATTAATATCATTATTTTTAACCGGGACTCCAATTTACTGTACATAGTTCCATATGTCAAAATAGTTTTGTCATTGCATGAATATTAGCAGATACCATGCAGGACTGCTCCGGAAGAGTGTTTGCTAGTCATCTGCTTTGGAAAAGCTGGGATAAAATAGTTTAATATAGTTTGATAAGACCTACTAAAACCTGCTGTTTGTCTCCATAAAATGTGCTATTTTTTGCAAACTACATTTGCTGCTGAAGCTTACATTCACTGAAAAGTCATCTGCATTTTGACTATTTTAACCCTAGTAGAGGAAATTAGAAAGATTAAGGATTGAAAAAATACCACTGAATACTTGTACTATTTTCTCAACCAGGCATCTAATGATGAAATTTGGACAGAGTATGACATTGTGGTGGCTTATTTCTGTTTAGCATTAATTCTGTATTCAAATTTTTGGTCTTAAAAAATATCGAGATACACATTATTAGCCTAAATCTGTGGAAATGTGGATGCCTCTGAAAATGAGAAAAGCTGAAAGAAGGCTATAAAGGAAGTAGAAACAGAGAACCTCTTGGTATTTGTTTCCAGCATTGAATATAACCAGAAAGCCTGGATTAGCTCAATTTCTTATACTCTTTCCCTTAGGTATACTTTACTTAAAAAGATAGACTACAAGCAACATCTTGCTTTGACCCCAGATGGCCTTCTTGCACTCACTTGCAAGAAAACCAAGATCATGTCTGCCATTATTTTAAATTCAGAAATCTGTAATTTTGGCAGATTTGTTTGATTCTGTTTCTCCTTAAAGCCTAGGAGAATCCCTTACCCTGGCTGTGTGGGACACAGAACCTTTCTTACTCCAAGCACTGAATGGAGACCCAGAAGGGCTCCTGCAGATTTCCTGGTCTGTTGTAGTGTGGATTAGTGTACCTTGTGATCTCAACCAGTGTTGGGGCTTGAGCCAGGTCAATAAAAAATGGGCTTCAGTTAAATTTAAAGTATTTAAAATTGAGATACCACCCCAAGCTTTCTGTTAAGGACAGGACATGAAGGACTGGCCTGAAGTATATCAAAGGAGGTTTAGATTGGGTATTAGAAAAAGGTTCCTCAACCAGAGGGTGGTCAGGCACTGGAACCGGCTCCCCAGGGAAGTGGTCACAGCACCAAGCCTGGTAGAGTTCAAGAAGCCTCTGCCCTCAGGCAGAGGGTGTGACTCTTGGGGATGGTCCTGTGAGGGGCTGGGAATCGGACTCAATGGTCTTAGTGGGTCCCTTGCAACTCAGCTTACTCTGTGATTCTGTGATATTGTGATTCTGCATGACTGGGATAGTCACTTTTAAAACATGATTCTTTTGACCATTTTTAGTTATTTAAAATGGGCTGAGATGGCTATTTCAAGCCTCTACATTCTTACTAAATTTGGTCGGACAAATTGCAGAAAGTCACCTTCAGAGCAGAAGAGGCATCTGTAAAAAATGGACACACCTTGCTAGCTTCAATGCATCTTTTCCACACAGTCAGAAGTGATATGGGGATCCCACCAGTTGCTGACTGGCTACCCACTGGTTTGAGCTGTAGGACAAGTAGAGCTATATGGTGGAAAGCCCTTTAGGTGAGTGAACTGCTCTTTAAATTATCAGATATTACACTTCAGCAATTAGAAAAACAGCATAAAATTACTTTCCTGTTTTTTTTTATCTGCTAGACTACTGCTTTTTGAAGTTGTGTACAATCATTTTGATTATTCTAAGTTTAGGGATGTATGCAGACAAGCTGCCAGACTGAGACCAAACCACTGTCTGGTGGGACAGTGCAGCACTTCAGCATCTGCTACTGTAGCCAAATAAAGACTGAAAAATAAAATGGTTAGCAGTAGAGAAATGTTATATTCCTGGGGGTAGAAATAGTAGAAGGAAAATACGACAAATACTGTTGAGCCAATCTTTTTTTGGTGAAGACAGAAGTTGCCACACACATGTACTGCACGGATTTGGCAACAGATAAGCCGGATTCATCTAGCAGCTGCCAAATATCACTCTAACTGGAGCTACAAAAAGTACTGAGAGATTAGCTTCAGGCATAGCTGCACATGTGAGGTAAGTTGTGTATGAAAACCCAGAGGGGCAATTATTTACCTTTCTTTCACAGCATTTTCCCCTGCATTACTTTGTTTTCAACTGAAGAAAGAAAGGAAGCACCTTCCGTAAGGCATGCTTTTTGCTCTGTATGCTGTCACTTTCCCATGTGTGAAGACATATTATCTATCTAGTAGTCCCAACTGTAACACCTGCTGCCACCCAGACAGTATCAAGGGGACTAACAGCATTAAATTGCTCTCTCTTCGTTTCTGCAGTTGTGAGGTATATTCATATGTCTAATTACTGAGTTACAAGCACAAAGCATTCCTCTGCAGAGAGATACCTTTTCCATTAAAATATTAGGAACTTATCTATTCTGCCTCTAAGAGTGTGTAGCATTAAGGCTAGACATGAGACCATGATAACATATCTTCCTTTGTCTCCTGTAAATTTTTTTTTGTTACAAAGACACAATTTGGTATCAGTGCTCATTGTGTGAGTGTTTTTTTTTTTTTTTCTCACTTCTCAGTTTTAAAAAGCATAATAAGGAAGCACTTAGAAGGGCCAAAGAAGAGAGGACTGATATAAGAGGTAGATAAATCACAGGTGGAACAGCATAACTGCAGGGAAATTCAGAAGTGCCAAGGCAAAAGAAATAGGATGTATCAAGTAAATAAACTCAGCTGATATCCCAATAAGTGGCAGAGGTAGGTGCTTATGCTAACACTGAATTTAACAATAGCACATCCCTATCAAAGTAAGGAGTGGAAAAGCATGGTTACAAACAATCTTCATGAGCTTTTTGGGACTGAGAACTGTCACATTGCTGAGCTAAAAGAACTCTGAGCTGCTATAACACCAGGAGTCCAGACAGTCAGGCTTACACCCTATCTGTCAGTGCTGAGTTCTGTACATGTAGAAACATATGTGGTCATTCCAGAATTACTTGGAGTGATTCAATCACTGAGTGAAATATCCAGGTCTCAAGTAAAGACTGTCAAATCATAAGCTCACAACTGGGATCTCAGTCAGGTGGAGACCCCTGTAACCAAGTCATAGACTGTTGAAAGAGTCTGTGAAGTCAGTAACAAGGGTAAATTAGCAGTCTCAGATCCTATTCTAGTCGAAAGCAGCCAGTTCTAGCTTCATTAGATATGCAATGTCACAACAGCCAGTGTGATGACACAGAATGTAAATCAGGGTAAAAAAATCTGTAAAAGTCCAATCCTTATTTCTGTTTTCTGATTCTTATATGCTGCTTATTGTAGCACTTAACATGCAAAAACCTCATCATTTTTGTATCCTTATTTTTTTTAATAGCATATACAATAGCAATGACATTGCTAGCAATAATATTTATTACATTTCAGATCATGGCAATCTTATTTGGCTATTGTCAGCATTATATCCTAGAAATTCAAACCTCCTGATTGCCTTGGGGACATCTTTTTACCTTCATCCTTACAATTGAGTGCTGCATTTTTACAGTGCTTGAGATTTCTAAGGCTTTTTAAGTGGAGTTTCCTCTGTGCTTTGCATTTTATTTTTTCTGTCTCTTGAGTATGGTAGTGGTCAGATGGAGGATAATGAAGTTTTGGCTAGAACATGATGTTGCTCAGAAAGAGATAAATAATGGGACATGCTGGAGAAGTTACAGACAACTAAGCAAAGTTTTTCACATAAGGTCATGCATCAACATGCAGAGTTCATTAATGAAATTTTGAAATACATTTTAATTTTGTTTAACTTCTCTTAATGTCACCCCAGATGAGATCCATGTGATCAACACATCCTCCTTTCTTCCACTCTTCTTATTCATCATCATGACAACAACAAAAACATTTTCTCTTTCTTACTGGATTATAGGAAAAACAGCTTGATTCACATTTGTGTGGGTGAAGGGAAAGATAAGTCAGAGAAGTGTTTTGCACAGGGCCATGGCTTCTGAGGTAGAGCCGTAGTTTCTAATAGTTTTCATCACCAGGATATGAAAGCTGAAGTTTTGATGTGGCTTCTGTAAAGATTCTGAGTATTCCACTTCATATTTCTACCTTCTCTCCTGCAGTTTCATGGTTTCAGAGTGATAAGAACATCATTGCCATGTAGAGGAAGGTGCCTCTATAGGTAGATGCACAGAGATTTCATATCACATTGAGAGGTTTAAATATCAAGATGGAGACCTTGAAGTGGATAAATGTGGCAATTTGCTTCGTTAAGCAGATATTCTGTCATATTTTCCCTCATGTGGAGCTTTTTCAGGCCATATGGCCTAATTTCTAGGTCTGAGTTGCAGTAATACAGTCTGGAGGTCACTAATGCAGGGATAACTGTATGGTGTGATTACTGTGCCAATTGCCACATTGCTGTGACTCCAGGAGAAAGGAGAGAGCAATGTGGCTATTTGGACACAGGATAGCATCAAGGAATCAAATGGGATCTGGGAGCTATAGGCTCTTTTCATCCAATATTTGTGTACCAGCTAGAAGGAATAGTTGATTAAAAGACAAATAATTGTGTTAAACTTATTTACTATATTTATGTGGTACATATAAATAGTAACATAGTTTACATAGTTACCTACAGTTACTATGATAGAATATTAAAAAATATTTGTCCTTCTTTTTTTAATTTCATTTTTTGTACATTTCTTAAAATTTTGTGTGCAATTTGTTTTTTACTTTTCTATTTTAGAAGGTACATGTTCTCATTTTAATTATGTAGGCCTTACATGCAAACCCATTTGGGGATGAAAATATTTTCTATCCTTGTTTTCCTGTTGGAAAATGTGATGCCTGAAATCTTAACTTTTAAACTATAAATTTTACTGAGAAATTTCAGTTAGCTACAGTATTAATATATTTTAAAGCCATTGGCCATTTTAAAGCTTATGGCCATTGTAACGATTGGTTTGCATTTCAAAATCAACAACATCCTTTCTCACTTTGTTTTCAAGAAGTTAAGCATGTTAAGAATTGTAAAACCTTTTGTGGAGATTTACAGGAGTAAGGCACCAAGTGACTGAAGGAGACAATAATCTTTCATATGATCTAATATCCTGTAGTTGTTTATTTCTGACTGGTGCAGAGAAGAGGGCAATTAATTAATTAATTGTCAGAATGCAGTGAGGGTTAGCAGAACTTGTAGAGTCCCATTCAGTGCAGCTGGGAGTCTTGATCAGGATGTTTTGACTCATTACTCTGGGCTTTCATCAGCTGATGAAACTAATTTTTTTTTTTCATCAGCTGATTAAGATCCAAGATAATGAAACGAAACATGCCAGAAGTAATTCCCTCCAGGACTAGAGAGATGTTAAGTTGCTTGCACGTGTATATGGAAGAAACCACAAGAAGCATAGCCTCCCCAGTTTCATTTTAACTGGTGAAAAAGGTGAGAGCTTTACACATACATAAGAAATAAAAAACAGTCCTAAACTAGAGGACAGAGAAGACTATCATATTTTAAGTAGTATAGAAGAGGAAACAAGATAGGTAAAGAAGCAATAACAAAATGCAAAGAATTATTGCATGTGGATCAACAAAGTTAAAGAAATATAAATTTCAAGTATTTTGGGCTTATTACTAAAGCAGCAAATACTCTTCAGAACATTTGGTCCTTTCTTTCTCTGCTTTGCAATAAATGTATATAAACCTAAAATCATAGAAGTTTTTTACAACTTTCTTGACTTCCTTTGAATGTTTACTATGTTGCTAAGCATTGACTTTGACGAAGGGGATCTTTCCATTCAGTTTGAGAACCTTTGCTGACAATATATACAAATGCCACTATATGTTTTCTTTTGGGAAACATTTGAAGGATTTCCTTCCTATATTTTTTAAAACACAATTTAAATGAGGGGTTTTGTTTGTTTGTTTTCTGAGAGAGTTGTGGTTTTAAGCTGAACAACAGGCAGGAAGGGAGATGGCAAGGGACAAGCAGGACTTGTGCTGGGGTTGTAGGCTGGCCAACAGTTCACTGCTCAGTTACAGTTAATGGGGTGAAAAGCTGTGATAAGGCATGTGATCAGAATAGTTAATGTACTGTTCCTTCAGATAGCTGAATTCAGGGCTTTCTAAATGTGGTTTATTATTACAGAAGTTGAAAAAGGAGTAGTCTCAGAATAGGAGCCAAGTTTTTTTAATGTATCCACAGAAATGTCAGCATTATTTTAGCAAGTGATTAATAATATCTATAATACAAAATCTTGTATTTTGTATGTTGCATTTTATATACTAACTAGCAAATTATAGCATAGCATAAACTGAAAGTTAAAGATTTGTACTGCATATCATGGCTGTGATCCCAGTGTCTTTAAACCACAAAGACTGGAAGTACGTAGCAATTTTAAATGCAAGCCTCTGTTACCAGAAAAGTGCCTGAATTCTTACATGTATGATTAAGGATCACTTCTCCCTGCAGAACGCAGCTGATCTTCATGTTTCTAAAATAATCTTCTTGCTGGAACACTTTGTTACAATTGCATACAAGGTTTTGGAAAAAGGCAAAGTGCTGCAGAGCTGAAAACATTTATTTTTTACTTGTCTCCCTACAGATATATCTTTCCTGTAACAATTTCTAAACTATGAGCTTCTCCAGGCAATATCTGTAGGTATATTAGAAAGCAGGAACTACTACTATTGTGCAATTTACAATGTGCAATTGAAGCAGAGCAATTGTCATACAATCTATGAAGACTAATAAAGATCTTCAAAGAGAGTCTTAATTGCTGCATGATTTACTACATGAAGAATACCTTCTCTTCTGTGTTTGGAAGTATTTTGCTGCAGGAGAAACCCTTTTAGCCAGGCTTTTATAGGCCAGTCTTTGCTTTGGTAGCATGCATTTACTAGCTGTATAATTGGTGGCACAGTTCTTCTATCATAAACATTGTTATCAGTTAATTAAACTTGAAATGGAGCTTTGTTCCACAACATGTTTTGTCAGATTGTTTTCCTTATTTATTTATCATCATAAAATTTTATTTTATGACTGGCAGCTTTTCAGCCCTCCAATAATAATATAAATCAAAACAAGATTTTAGTCTTCATGCAATTTCCTTTTGGTCTCAAAATATGAAACCAGATGTTTTGGGCATGCTAAAGATGCTTTTCATCTTTTTTTAGATTCTTTCAATGCAGTCAAAGTAAATGCATTTTTAAAACCAACTTATGAAAGTTAAATTTCCTTTGTTCGCCTGGGTGTAGTCTGGTTTGCATTGATGCAGCAGCAATGAGAAACCTTCCAGATAACACACAGAATGCCATTGAAGAATTACACATGTGTGTCTCAAACCTCAGACAGTGCAGGAACTGTATTAATAGCAGATCAGTAGATTTATATTATAGTTTAAAACATTATGAACTCCTTTTCTTTTATTCTCTTTTTTTCTTTTTTTTTTTCTTTTAAGGGCTTAGCAAACATTTAAAGGGAAGTTGGACTACAGGACATCTCCATATGTATCCTGCAGTCTATATACAGTAAGTGCTAACCTACAATATTTGTTCACATATCTAGCAGCTTTTTTTCTAAGTTGAAACAGATTTTTTTTATGATGCCCTAACGAATTGTCAACAATATTTCCTTTAAGCAGTGAATCCTTTTTCAGTAGACATTAGATCTGGGCCTAAGGCTATTACTAAAGGACCTAAATAGTCCCAGGTGGGCTCCTCTTCAATAATAGCAGAAGCCTTGGAGGGATTTACTGATACTGAAAAGAATAAGAAGTAATAAACAGGAACTGGAGCAAAGTGGGACAGTTGTTATGAACATTTGCATGCCAGTCGTCAGAACTCTCCGTCCTATCAAAATAATTCTGGCTTCTTACACGTGAAAGCAAACAGAAAGCCTTTGGCAGGCTTGTGCACAGTGGTGTATACTGGGCTGATTTGGGGTTTTTTGCCTGCCTTACAAGCAGGGACTGCAGAAGGATTTCTCTGCATCAGCCTCCACCTCTCAACTCAGTGCAAGAAGGGAGAAGACATTTCCCATTAACCCAGCTCTGGTCTCAGGCATTAGGCAAATCATAAGTTTTATAGTGAAACAATATTCTCGACCCTGCAAAACTGTAAGTGAATCTGAGTGCTGCACAAATTGCAGAAGAGATGCACATTTGCCTGGTTATGGCATCTGTTAATTCTCTGAGCCTTGTTTATTCAGAAAAAAATAAATTGAGGAGTAGACATGTTACTGGAAAAGAGTAGAAAAATGGAGCCTGAAAAACGAAATTGAGATAAATATTATCACTCCAGCTGGTCACTTTATTTGCTTGTTCAGATTTTCTGTTTTCATTTTTGGTGAACATTAATTTGTTTCTCTTGCTTTTGAAATCAAATGTGTACCTGAAAAATATATATGAAATTTACTGCAAATGAAATTTACTGTGTTTAGTGTTTTTACTGTTGTGAAAGTGTATCTGATCCTTACTTCAGTCTTATTCCTGTTTGTACTTTTGAATGGTAAAAGATAATGAGGAGGTGGGTCTAGAGTAAAAGAGAGTGAGTTTCCAAATAAGATCTAACCAGAGGAGACAAAAAACAATGCACAAGTGTTGGGGGTGGAGAAAATTTGTTCAGGAGGAAGAGACTGTCTGGACAAAACATTTTTTCTTTGAGTTGGAAGAAATAGGACAGGGGAAGAGAACGAATAGATAATCATCATATTTTTAAGTGTTCTGCTCTTGAAGATAGGAGATGAAAGGTCTCAGTGACTAAAGCAAAAGCACAGAATGTAGCTTGCTGGGAGTGACTTAATTACCTGGAATAAAATAAAGTGGAAGAGAAGGTAAATGTGGATGGACAGTAGTTTTTCTAAGAGGTTTGATTTTCAGTGCTTTTATATAAAGAATGACATGCAAATAAAACACTGGTTTGTGACTCTCACTTCTTTTGTGCAAAGTTATACTACCATGATCTTCTCCCCTCTAAGAGTCATATGGCCACTGAGTTGTTATTTATTTAGAGAAATGCTTGTGAGGAAGAAATTGGGAAGAGGCATAACTAGGAGAGTTTAAATAAAACATATTTATGAATGCAATCTTGGATGATTTCATAGCAAGAAGACTGTACAGACAGTAGGTACTTACTGGCTTCTGGCATTTCTTTTCAATGAAGGAATGTGTCCATAGAAATGGCTGGAAATGAGGAAAACCCTTCATTACCTAGCTCTGTATGAATCCAGCTATTTAAGCATGAACTGCAGGACAGGACCAGTTCATCTACCCTTAGAACAGCTAGGAAATCTTCCTTGTTTATTTTGTTGTTTCCCTCAAGAAGATAACTGCCTTAGGTATCCTGATATTGTAAATGATGAGTAGGCAGCTTCACTGGCCATTTAACTTCAAACTTTTTATCCATTTTTCCTCATTCCACTTCTTTGCTGCCCCATACAGGTTCAATTATTGCAAAGAAGCCACAAACATGCCGATAGACTGCAGATATGAGATATGTTAATATGGAAAGATATTTAGATATATAGGATGTCTTCGATGGGATCTACTTACAGCCTTTTTTAAAACTATGAAATAAGAAGCAAAGAATGGTTCTTACATTTTTTTGCATGGGTTTGCTTGCAACTTTTTGTATACATCACCAAGCTGTATGGCTTTCCTTGTAGGAGTGGTTACCTCCTGATTCATTGTGTGAGGTGGTTTCTACTACCCCTTATCCTATCCCCCTTATCCTGTCCTTATCACTGCAATACCCCATCCAACACTGCTTTATTTTGGCCAGTAAACAGCATCATATTCTGACCCTATGTTGTGGTATGCAGACTAATCAAGTGCAACTTTGCTTTTGGTCATTGGTGTAAAGAAGTAGGGAAGCTATTGAATGCCTGCAAAACCTCAGAAAGTGTATACTTAGTTTATGAAATGTTCCACTAAAGTCTTGCTAAATACACACTGTTGAGATTTGATGTTAACCACCTTCATTCATCATAATAAACACATAAATTTTTCACTTGAAGTATCAAATCTTACTTTTTAATAAGAAACAACTATGTTTATCACAGCTTTCTGAATTCGCTGCTCAGATATCAGACTAGATTCATAATGTTTTGATGTTGTCCAGAAGATGTATGTTTTCTTTCTCTAGTCCTTTTCCACTTTGCAAGAGTCAAATAAGACTTAACAAATACCTCCTGTCATGTGGTGGTAGGTCAGATACCTGTGTTATATAAATCTTTATGCTGAGAGTTTATGACATTTTAAACTTAGAGCTTCATTCAACTTGACGGTTTTGGCAGCAGCCAATTATAACATTAGACAGTTCACAGAAGTTAACCTAAGACCTAAAATTATATAATTTTTGTAATGACTGATTTGCACCTCTTCCAGTTCATTTAGAGCGTTTCAGTTCAAAAGTCTTACCCTTCTTAATCACTCCCTTTTAATTCAAAACTCCAATGTCTCTATTTTTCTACTGTATCTATTTATTAAAAATTACCAATTAAAAAACAAAGTAAAAACCACTAGACTTGCAGGAGCTATATGATTGGCCATGTACATCCTTGTGGAACAAAAAGAATGGAAAATTGTTGCTGCTGCTCAAGAGGCCAAAGAATGAAAAGCATTTTTGATTATATTATATTATTTAAAACTATGATGAGAGAGTTACTGCAATTGTGCATTCTCAGCACATGATAACAGTGACATTTCAGAAGATACAAGATGGAGTTTGATGCTATGTAGAGCTCCATAGTGAAAACCTGATTACTGGATGATGCCTAGGCTTTTCCTCAAGGTATAATATTCTTGTTTTCCTCTGTCCTTCTGGAGACTCAGTGGCTCTAAAAGGCTGTGATAGACAAGAAGTCAAGATAAACAAAGCAGAGGTTTGCAAGTCATTCAGAGTTGATCATCCCCTGAAGTGCCCCTGACAAAAGTAAATGGGAGAGGAAGTTCTGGGAGGGAATGTAAATAAAATAAACAAATTTTCTGAAACCACAGAAACACTAAAACAGAAAATAAAGGATTTGTTTAAAATTTTGAGGGAAAACCAGTTGGAAAGTCCAAGGCACAGAAGAAATGGGGACAGAACAAGATATGCAGTTCCTTGAAATTTGGAGCAGCAGCAAAAGATTAAGAGAGAAAAAGATGTACACCCCAAATTAGAAAATATAGCAGCCAGAAAATACTTCTGTGTACAACTATAGGTTTACCTAATCCTCTCTTCTGAAACTTAAAATCACTTCTCCCTTTCTGAACAGTGCCCAGTCAGATTCTGCTGTAAGAGACAGAGCTAATTCCAGTAACCACATTTTAAAACCAGCTTTATCCTGAACAGTTTATACAGCTATGTATAGCTTTGCTATAAAATAAGTTGCATGGAAAAGAAGACAGAGAGGTAGCTTGTTAGCAGGATAGAAGGAGTTGTAATGCTTTACATTCGGAAGCATCAGCTTGATAGCACTTGCTTGTCAAATACGCTTCGATACGATTTGAAACCTAGTTTGAACACCTGCAGCACACAGTTTGACAGATCTTGGTTAAAACACATTGCATCTAGTTTAAAATAATGCAGAGTCTCAAGTATCTGGGAGTCATACTGAGGAGAGAGAAACTCCCCTTGTTAAATATTTACCACTTGAGTCCTGAACATCTGCAATTAGCTAAGAATGGTGATGTCAGTGGACACTTCCCAAGGTTAGCTGCCTCAGTATTTGTACAGATCTAATCTGAAGTCTTTTCTTGAGAAGAGGAACACATCCAAACTCAACAAATTGTCATTGACAAATGACCATAGCAGTCTAAGGATAAAAGAAGGGCAAGTATTCAATAAAGAAAGAGAACATGAACATTAACAGAATAAACCTGACCTATTTAGTGTGTTTAACCCTCCATAATTTTTCAAACTAGGATTATTTGTTAGCAAGTAAACTCAAGATTTTTGGATAGTTCTCACGATTTAGACAACAAAAAGCTGTAATTTTAAGTGCATGAAGATTTTTCTGTTACTTATGGGTTAAATTGGAGTTTTTTGCCTCTAAAGGGTGAGGAAGGCTCTGTGCAGCATTGGGATGTGATGCTTTCTGGGTGACATGCTGCTCTGTGTTAAATGTCTCAATTAGTGAGTCAGTTACATCAGTTTGGCAACCCTACACTTTATTATGGAAGGGACAATGCCGAACTGCCCCAGTCTTATGGGCCCTATTGCACTGAACAGAGAGCCAGGACACATGAATATGAGGGGGAAAAGACCAGGGTTTTTATCACTGCCTGTTAGCAAGAGGCCCAGAGTAGGTACAAGGGGCATATTGTGAGAAACTGGTCTCTGGAGGACTCACCAGCTCATCTGGAAGGAAGGGACTGCCAAACAGCTATGACTGTGAGGTGTTAAACAAGGCAGGACAACACGGGGCAAAGTGACAATGATTCCAGTCCCCACAAAAACAAACCTGGAAGCCTAACAATGAGAGTCAGTTTTTCAACAACTTCTAGCTAGAGCCCTTCATTGCAGCAGAAAACTAGATGAAGAAATCTAGTTGATTGAAATTAGCTGACACAACCATGCAGCTCATCCTCTGAGGTCAGTCTAGGAACTACCGTGTTTCTTTTTCAACAGAAGGAAATTAGACTACTGTTTTTGATGCTGGTTCACTGGTAAACCAGATATAGGCAAACAAGACAAATGAGAAGTCTAGATGGTGTATTGGGTGTAGCTCTATTTTGGATGGTTCTAAAATACAAACTTCCTGCTTAGTTACCAAGTCTACTATAAAGAACATAGAGAGGATTTGTCTGTTTGGAGGCAAACTAATCAAGACTTTTGCCCATTTCTGTAATTTATAGAATTGTTCAAAATACTCATAATGGAATGGTTTTATGATCTTGGCAATCATTCAATATAGACTTTTTTTCCTTTAATACCAATCTTTTTCTTTTTCTCTTTTTTTTAAAAATGTTAAACATATATAAAATTTTAATATATTTACCCATTAAGGTAACCTGTTTAAATCTGCTCTCTAGAATGAAATGAAACAGAATAATAATTAAAAAAAAAAGAAACAGGAAAAAAATAAGGGAAAATATAGTATAAAAAAGGAACAATTTGTTCACTTCATTTTTTGTGAGAAACATGTTTTGCCAGATTCCTTAGAGAGTGCACTGGATACTAGTCAAACAAATGCTCATATATGTCTTCATGTTATTAAATGCATATACATTTTTCAAAAAAAGACTCTTATAAATCATCAGTTTTTTATCAAATTTTCAGCCATTTCATTAACAGTATTCTCCTATACTATGTATGAAAAGCCTGCATCTCAGAATGTCACGCAGAATTTTTTGTTTGTAATAACTGTTTGTAATATAAATCTCCAAATTTTAAATGTCAAAAGGGGTGATGATTTCATTAAGAACTGCACCAAACTGGCTATTGACTCTATTTACAGAACACTAAGTCTACAGAACCCAGTATCTGTGGGATGAAATGCTGAAAAGAAGGCAGATTTAATTGTCTTTTTTTCAGTGTTGACTGTTTACTTTCTGTTCACTCAGAAGCTCAGAGTAGTTAGCAGTCTATGTAAATATGCATTTATTCTAAGGCTCATATTTAAAACAGTTTAAAATCTGCATCTACGGTATATTCAGTAGAAAGTAGTGTTATTGAACAGCAGTATGGTAAGTAATGATATTCAAGAATTTTTTCCCCAGCTATCAATTTTTAAGAAAAAAGAAAGGAAATTCATATATTGTGCTAGTGACAAAACAATATGCAGTCATTTCAGGGGGGAGGGTCTCTTTATTAGAAAGAAACCTACTTTAATTAGAAGAAATATGTTAATTTCAATAGCATATTCTTCATATCTCTGCCCCTAAAAATCTTTGCACACACCTACATTCTTTTTATGGACAGTACAAAGGAGGATAATAGATGCCTATAAAAGTAACTAGTGAAATTCTGCATTAGGATAATCTGTCACCCATTTCCATTTTTTCTGAAGAAAGCAAGCATAATCAAAAGCCTAAATGACAAAGAGTTGACAGTAAGATTCTGTAGTAAATGATTCCAGAGTCGCTGGCCTGCGGAGATGCTGAAGAAGTCCCCAGCAGACCTGATTAATTCCAGTTTCTCCAGCTGCCAGGGGAGCAGAGGCTAAGCAGTTTCACAGAGAGGAGCCTATTACCACTACTAGGCTGAAATAGATCTAATCAACTCACAGCCGCTCAAAAGAAAACTTTACAGGTTTAGCTCACTAAGGCAGCGCTTTAAAATGATGACTACAAAGGATCATGGGAGTCTGAAAGCATTTAGTCTTTATTGCAGCTCAAGGAAATTTTCTGCTGTGGTTAGGCCATGCTAATTTACTGAACATGACAATGCCTCCCAGATTGTATGACATCATTTCAATAATGGCTCTCGTCCTCTTAGTTAAATATTTCTACTACTACTTTTTAAATTCTGAATACTTCATTTATTGGAATACCATCTATCTTACTATTAATTAGGTTTACCATTCCAAATCTATGGGCTAGCCTGCTTTATCATTCAGTTTGAATGATGATGCTGCATAATTTGCCATGGCACTGTCAGAAAAATTGTTTTTATATTAATTTATTTTTATTATTTTCATAAAATGAGCCTCTAGAAGTACTCTGTACTTCAGCTGAAAATTTTAAATCAATTGTGCACTGCTTCAAACAGTGCACAAGCTTCACAATTAATAATTTCATTGATTTTAAGAATAAAAATTTCAACAGTGTGAGTATTATTTATTTAGACTGACAGTAATTATATATTCAAAACAAAAAACCTTCAAAACTTTTATTCCTTTTTTCATTTTTTCATTTGTTGTTGATAATTTTTTAAGACGTTCAGTCCCCAGGGAGAATGTTAAACAATGAAATACAGATGTAAATTTTCAGATTAAGAAAATAATGCCATCAACTCTTTTTCAGTACTCAATTGAAAAACCTTCCTTAACAGAAAAAGTCTGCTTTTTAAAAAACAATCAATGTTTAGAAACTCCAAGCATAAGTAGTTGCATGACAAAATACTCTAAAGATGTAACGCAATCCGCGCACAGTTGCAATGCAGTTCTTTAATGACAGCTAATACATTATTATTTGATCAGTCTACCAAGTGATTTAAAGAAGAAGCACACAGCAGAATTTGGAAAAAGTAAGTTACTTGTGACCCTGATGGGGAAGAGAGGCAGTAAAAAAGCAGCAGTGAATCATGCTGTGGAGGCTGGCTTCCAGGGCTGGGAGCCGAGAGGCTGCTGGAAGCTGCCACTGGCCTAAATACAGCCCAACTCACTCTGCTGCTCCCGGGGTTCCAGCTGCCCTGTACGTGGCTGCTTTTGTGAAATGAGCTGCGCATTTGCAATTCGTGGCACAGTGGAAAAGTGCTGGGCGTTGGGAATAGCACCGTTTCCATGCATTTTAGTGTGAGGTTAAAAGGCAGTAGAGACTGAGCTCATGTATCCCAGGAACACAATGGCTGAGGTTTTAACATCTCACACCAGCAAAGGTCCCTGGGAAAACTGCTAGAAACAGAACAAAACTTGTCTGTTTTACAGCATTTATTTAATACAGGAAACATATCCAATGTATCTTTCCACCAGTATAAAAAAATCAGACATTCTTTTACCTACCACCAGATCTTTTTTTTATCAACTACCAGGTCTTTTTTATTGCAAACATAGAACTTCTGGGAGTTAGAGAAATAAAAAAACTTCAATAACCAGTGATCCACTGCTCAATAGATATATGAGGAATACCAAAAGGGAGAGAGAAGGATTTATTCCACACAGCTTCTTGCATGTCTTTTGAAATGATTTAAATAAATTACTAGAAAATGAGGACTGGATACTGGTTTAAGGCAGCAGTTTAAGTAATTTCTAGAATAGAAGGAAGAAACCTAAAGTTTCCTTTATGGCTCATTCTTTTCCCCATAACTTTTCTGGAAATTGCAGAGAAAAGTATGTTGTACTGGGCATTCTGGACACTGAACTGCAGAGGAAAAGGGAGACAAGACAGGAATACAGCACAGGAATTTTTTTCAGCATCCAGAAAAGTTGAAATGAGAAATATTGGACACTGTGAATACCAAAGGGTGAGCTGTCTATCTGTAATTTGGTGAGAGCAAAGTAATTTAGCCAGGAGTGAGAACTGCAAGGCTTTCAGTGTCCTCAACTGAGTTGGTTGACCTAGGTCGGTGCACTGTAAAAGCTGGAATGAACAAGAACAAACAATAGGAGACACAAGGCAGGAAGAGGCTTGGGATCTGCACTGAATAAGAATTTCCAGCATTCATGAATGAAGGTAAACACAGTGAGATGAAAATACTACCCACCTGGAACTGCCTGTCCGTTTTTGAAGTTACTGAGGTTATGAGAGTATTAAAACAGTGGGTAAGAGTTAGTATGGATTCTCTCTGTTCTACTTCAATCAAGAAACGGATAACAATTGAGACCAGAACTATAGTTTTTACACTGTATGAATCCTTGCCGATGGTAATTTTTTTTCATAAGTTGTTAATTGATACAGGCCTTCTCTGAGTTCCCTGAGAAGCAATTCTAGTTGAAGCTACAGAGTGAGGAGAATGCTTTGAGAATTCATATTTTTCTTTTATTAGTGGCCTCTCAAAAGCACATATTACTGAATTAGATTACTAACATAATATTTCTCCTGTCTGGGGAAGGCTGTTCCTTCTCTGCTCACTAGAGAGCTGTAACTGAAGGGGATCAATACTCCTCATGCTGCTCATACATGCACACTCGCAAATAAAGATTAGTGTGTTTTGGACCACAGCACTTCAAAGATTTCCATCTACTTCTAGCATTGCAGCTGTCATTCTCTTGCTTCCTGATTTTAAAGGTCTAAGTCAAAGTTCATTAATGTCAACAGAAAGTTTCCCATTCATTTTAATGGCCTCTGATCAGGCCCCAGAGAGAACCATCACCAAAGGAGTTGGTGCTGGTTTAGAGAAAATATGGGTAGAGGATGATGCCACAAGAGAGCTGCCTGTTTCAGAGCACCTGGTGTCATGTCCTTTTCTACTAAAGCAAGTGAACTACAATGGAGAGAAGAAAATACTAAAAAACTCAATTTACTACAGCTGAAGTTGATAACTGGTCAAGGTGCTGGAAAGGCAGCAGGTCTGGGATTCACTGCAGGGGAGGCTGTCAGGGTGGGACCTGTCAGCCAGGAGCTGTCCCACCTTTGGTCATGCCAGTTCTGACCTGAAGCTGACCTTGGAGGACAAGCCTCAAGAGGAGGGATGTCCACCGAGTGGAATGTGTGGTGGTCTATGCAGCACTGTGCCCATTTTTGCTACTCTCTGCAGAGTGACACCTTGTTTATTATGCGTATTGTGATGTTGCTAATGTGTATCCAGTGTCTCCAATCAATGTCATACATAGCACAATAGCTCGTGAACCAATAGAGCTGTCAACGATGGAAGTGGTAATGGATCACAATGGGAATTTCAATGCACAACAGGATCCATTACTGGAATGGTAATGGCCAGGATGAAGGTGGAACAACAAATGTCAAATACAAATAGATGTGTGCATGGGCACATGTGTGTGTGTGTACACATTTATATTCATATAACATTCATAAATACTTTTGTGTCCATATACATACACACATATATAGATCCTCAAAATACTTTGTGCATTGTTTATAAGGTACGTGTTAATTTACCTCAGCCACTGAATTTTATTCTACTGGGTTTTTTTTTCCTGACAATGTTATGATATCATCTGTGAATATGTAAATTATCTATTATAAGCTGTGAAGATTTTGATGAGCTTTTAAGGGATTGGTCTGGATGTATGAGAACAGGGGAAATGCTGAAGGAGGGAAATGTAGGACATGAGCATCGTGAAAATAAAAAGTAAAACATGGCAATGAAAGCATAGAAAAAAACATGTTCTAAATGGAATGTGGATGACCAATTCAAAAGTTCTGTTTCCTAACATATATAAGATATATTAGAAAATGTCTTGCTTCTCTTTTCTTTTAGTGCCCCTTATGGAGACTTCCAACTGAGAATAACACAATAATAACCATCCATCTGTCAAGGTCCTTACACTGGCACCCATCATTGTTGAATCAGAATACTAATACTTAATAGAAAATTATGCTTTTCCCACAGAATCACTCAAAACACCACAAAATAAAGTTTTCTATCCCCCTTGAATATCCTATTTGATTTCATCTTTGTATCTTCTCTGTAAGGTAGATTTTTCTATACTGATTTCACACTATTTAATAAGTACATTAAACATTTTTTCAACCTGCTATTACGAGCATATTCTTTTGGTACTAATTGCACATAATAAACACATTACATGAGATAACACTATATAGCCTTATTATCTTACATTTCATTTTGACACCATTCATTACCTAAGAATAGCACAACAAACAGAGTTAAGTGTTTAAGACATTCAGGAAACCCAGGTGCTGCACAAAGTGTTACCAGACAATACAAAGGTTCTCCTTTCCCATGTAAGGCCCCAGAGCTGGAACTGACAATATGTGAAGGGATTTCTGTACAAGCGTTACATCTCCATACAGGTTCTGCAGTCTTTCAAGAGGCTATAAAATAAAGCCAAAACAGATACCAGAAGTAGATCTTGGGCCTGTTTGAAAAGGCACTTTCCACTGGTTAATGCTGCCTCACCAATGAAGCTCGAGCTAATATGCCAATTTGTGTCATTACAGATCATAAGCAATTTTCACAAGACTTTGGGTGTTAATTCCTTTCTCCTGGTTAAGACCCTCCTTGAGCAATTATAGTCTGCCTGCTTGACTTCCCCTGAAGCTTCAGCTCTCTAATATGCTCTTCTCTCTTTCTTATCCTCCAGTGTGTGGTGTTGAAACCTGCCAGATACTGTGAGGCTTCACAACTTATCACAATGCTTCACCACCATGCACATGGTTTAAACACCAATATTGTGCATTGCTGCAAAGAATATCACTTTTCTGATTCTCCCCCTAGTTACCAGGTGAAGCACTGTGAATTTTTGTAAATTTTATAAGGACTCGAGTGGGAAAATTCAGTTCTTTACGAGGAATAATAAACACACTTAGGTGCTATGGACCTTAAAACCTTATTCTTAAGAACATAAAGCATGACTTGGTCTCAAGTTAAGCTGAGAAATATTGTCAAGTTTTTGTTTGTTTTTTTTTTAAAGAGGAGTAAAAGATAATAAGTATCTGAGTAGCTGAGTACAATACATGTATTTAGAACTCATGGTGCTGTTGCATTTCTGGTTTACTCTCAGTTTGCAGTTTCTGCTCCTAGATTTCCACATTTCCCTAATTGAAATGGAATATGCTAGCTAGTGATTGCCACTTTTTTATTTTCTTTTTCATTTGTAAAAAATGAGAGCAAGAAAATCAAATTAAGAAAATACAATGTGTTGGAAAAGCCACTTAATGTTGGTGACCCCATCAGAAAGAGTTTGTCTAGACAAAATACAGTTCTGCCCCAGAAGAAGACATAGAAGTCCATTTGTTAGCAAGCTGAGCATTCATAAATAGAAAAGCCAGGAATCATCACAGCTGGCAAAAAAACTCCCAATACCTAAAGCCAGCCAGCAGCAACAGAGGTCTCCAAATAGCCTTTGTAGTCTTTGTTTCTTTTGTACCATAAAGAAAGAGCTGACATATGGCTCTGTCAAATGGCAGATCTGCTAGTCAGAACCCTCACAACCTCTGAATGTTGTGGTACAGGAGGATGACAAGTTGGGTTGTTAGAGGCAATCATATCAACATGGTAGACATATTTATGTTAGGGTTTTCACTCAGTCTTGCACATAATAGATTTACTGAAGTACAGCAATAGAAAGTACCTGTGACATACCTTGGATAGATTCAAAGTACTTAACTGATCTCACAAATATTGCTGTAAATGGTGTACTTCTATCAAAGTCTCACAAAGATAAGCTGTGACCATTTACTATTTAACATCTTATCAACTACTGGGGAGAAAACATGGACTGGTGATTGACAAAGTTTGCAGATTACACAAAGATTGGAGGAGAGGTAAATGATGATAAGAGTACAGCATTATTCCTAAGAGAGATTAGAACCCCTTGGGAAACCCAACCTTAGTTCAAATGAAATGCATTTTACTGCTGCATACCTCTGCGAAGAAAGAAGTTTGGGTGTGATTTTAGGATGGGGAATTCTGTTCTGAGAAAAAATTACATCACAAAAGACGTTGTCCACAGTGGGAATCACCAGACAGCAACTTTTCCATGCAGCACTGTGCTTAGAAATTTTAATAAATAAACAAGGAATCACCTCTATTAATCATTAAAAACAAGATCACTGCAAGTGATCGATGACAAAGCTGTGAAAATTTTAAGTCCTCCATAGCCAAAATGTAAGCTGTTTTGAGTAGTCACAAATGATATGATATGTTTCTATCTGCGTAAGTACCATCAGAAATTAAGTTTTCCTATGGGAATACTCGGGACCGTGAGTTTGGAGTGCACGCTCTGAGAAAATTCACCAAAACAGGTTTAAATGTGCTGTTCTGAAGATCATGCTTGTTCCTCTTCTACTCCAAAACTTGCTCTCCCAATACCTTATTAGATAATCAGTGCAAAAGGAAGACAAAACCAGAAGGGATTTAATTTTTTAAAAGCATACAGATAGTCACATAACATTTGTACTATTTTCCCCTCTTGATTAAAAAGTTAGTGAACAACACTTCATCTTCTTAACCACAGCTAGATACTTAAGTCGCCTTGCAAAAACAGCAAGATACAGCAAGAATCATTCTATTTATTGCAGGTATTAAGTGTCTATCACTTTGATAACTAAGCACCTACCTGAATATTACACTTCATAATATTGAAAGAACATAGAAATGTTGTGGCACAATCTGTCTGTATTTACTCTATGGCAGCTTAATCACTGATTAAATAGTGGTAATAATATGAAGATTGACGTATGAGCCACAGGAGAAAGAAAAGTTAACTGCACAAAGGTGAATTGCTTTAAGTAAAAATTGTTTCTGCCCCATTTACAGCATGAGCTTCATCTAGGAAACTAGATTTCTCTTTTGAGTTGTCCCCTTAAACTCCACAGAACTGATCAAGTGGGAATGGTGAACCATGATTTTGTTAGGAGTACCTCTGCTGACAGCCAGAAAATCAGATGTTATGCTTCAAAGTACTATCCAATATTAAAAATCAGAGTTCTGAGTGGAAAGAAGATGATGATTACCCACAAGGTGAAGGTTTAACTTTGACTGTCTCTGAGTTTACATAATTGGAAGGACACGGGGTTTTTATGAAGCCTTGCAAAGTCTGTCAAAACAACGCACACTTGGACATTTAGACTTCATCTTCACACAGTGCAAGTCATAAAAAAACAAATTGTTTTTCCTAAAATGCCCACTATTTAAATCTAATCAATGGATCTGATAAAGATCTAAAATATTAAAATATGGAATTATGGTTCCATAGAATCCCATAGAAAAAAAGGAAAACACATTACCAACATTAGGTTTACACTGTTTTCTATGAATGTTGACAAAAGTACAGGTTGGTGTCATCATCCTAGAATTGATGTTGCTAGGAATTTCTGGCAGGTAGAAGGGATACATAAGTATGTAAATAAATGCTCTTTCAGGGCAAGAATAGAACCAAATTAAGTTGTTCAGAAAATTAACCAATAATTTTCAACAGATCAAGTTCTTCTGTGATATACATTTAAGAATTAAACTTAAATTAGCTCTTTAAAGTGGCCATGTGATTTAATTATTCAAAATGTACACAAATTTAATGAGTTTTTAAATATTAAAACTATTCTCTATTGTCACCACTGTGAGCTCTTAATTTACAGAGCAATTAAGTCAGGACCCTCATTTATCAGTACATGTGCGTTTGCTGAAAACATAGTCAGTTTTTATTAATTGATGCTATAGAAATACTGAGGTAAAATTAATGTGTGTGCTTCAGAGGTCATGCTGGCGATAGTAGGTAGCTAGCAAGGAGCAAGACGTGAGAGAAATAAGTAACTGCTGTTCCCTGATTACACTAGAGATAGCTGAAATATTAAGTGGCACAATGGGCACTATCCTTAGCCAAAATGCTTGCAAACAAATGCCCCCTGAGTTTTCTCTGGCAAGCATCTGTCATGGCAGTAGCTGTGAAATAGGGAAACTTCAAAGCTTTAGTTTCCGATTATTAGCAGTGTGTGTAGTGTAATGTTCTTACATTTTTATGTAAACTCAGCATTGATGAGCTGAGAGGGTAGAATTAAAAAATACTTCAGCTTGCCTTTGTTCTTTGGGACATGGCTGACAGGAATGTTATCAGGCAGGAGCCTCCCGAGTGTCTATCAACTGGTGAATTACAGGGAGTATGGGGCCAAATTTGCAAAAGAATCAGGTGAATAGCTACAGAATTGGAACACACTTTTTCATGCATTTTCCCTGCCCCCACTGGTACATCTACAAAAGCTCTGTGATGGCACAAAAAGTGACTGGAAAGTAGGTTAGGCATATATATGAGCAGAGGCTGGGAGCTCAGAGATTTTGGGAGAGCACTGGTAGGCCAGAGAGTGTCACCTCCTTTGTCGTTCGCACTGGGAATACCCTGAGACCATCCCTTACATCTCCTCTACCACCTCAGTACTCTTTGACCAGTAAATAATGATTTATGTATGACATATATAACAACACTCAAAATAAGAGATGCAATATTAAAAAAAAAAGAGATGAACCCATAGAATTATAGAATCATTAAAGCTCTAAATCCAGCCAGGCCCTCCTGCTTTGGGTGATTGCGTATGATACATAAACTTTAAAATTTGATATTTAAAATTGTAAACAATACTGTTATTTGGAGTGTCTTCCCTAAAGGAAATTCAGAGTGGAAGGCTTGTGTTTCCCCTGCTACCTTTCTCATGGAAAAGCAAAGACTTCAGCTGGATAACTGCTACTCTGTCCTGTGCTCCATGACTGTGTCACACCTTGTTCGATAGTCTGTTTAAAAAGGTGGGAGAGGTGAGAAACTTCCACTTCCTTAAGACCTCTGGGCACATTTTCCTGCAAATCCTGGCAGCTTATTGAAAAACTTCTGGTCTTCTTTTTGATTGTCAAAAAATTTCAAGAGACTGGAGAGACACAACTTACCTTTTAAGGAACCAAGCAATCTGTCTTTCTTATACCATGTTCTGTTAGAATATTTCCTTTTTAGTTATTTTTTTCAGATGAGTTGTCTTATATTGGGGTAGTAGGTCAATTGATCTGTGATTCTTCAGGTTGTCCATGTACCTTTTTGCAGACTTCATGAAACATTATGGCCATTTTTATGAAAGAACATATTTTTCCAAATTGAACATTTTAATGTTTATTTGGAACTTCAACAATGGACGATCCTAGCTATTTTTTTTCTTTGTCAATTTCTTTAAGATTCTTTTCTTTTGACAACTTGATCTCTGATACCGCCTTGTGTTTATTATCTGCAAATAATTGGCTTAGAGAAAGGCATCTCCATAGTGAATGCAGATGCAAAGAAATTGCTTCATTTTTATGCAATATTCTTAATTGTTCTCTTTATCTTTAGTGGTCCAGTGTCTGACCAAACCATTTGCAAGCTCTTTGAAATTGTCTATGGACCACTGCATGTGTGTGGGGGAGGGATAGAAAGGATGTACTTATAATTCAGAGCTGGGAGAGTAGTATGGAATCTCTCTTTCTGATTATTTACCAACCACCTTCTCCAACTATTTTGCCTCCTGTTAATTCACTCCGCAACCTGTTTACTTTTCATTTGAAATATGTGGTCAATGGGCTGCTGCTGATAAAGGGATGAGATATGATCCTTTCAATCTTCCCACTTATTTGGGGAGCCAAATGAACATTGCCCATAAATAATTTCCGATAAAGTGGTTTTAATTGCTCCTGCAGTTTTCCCTGACATGGAGTATTCTATTGAGACCAATGCTAGATCATTTCTGATTTGGAAATGCATCAGTCTTAATGTTACTATGTACCTTGCTTCATTCTTGCATTTGTGTATGTCATAGCTCTTGTATCTTGATCTATCCTGTATGTATAGTTTTAGCCCAGAAAAAGAACTCTTAGCTGCCCTGCTGCTCAGAGAGGGACAAGCAGTAGTTTGACACTTCCTACCGAAATGATCTCACAGTCAGCTGGTAGAGACCCTAGTCTTATTAAGCATACAAAAATCTTTGCTAATTCTTTAATTCTTTGCTTATTTTCAGTCACAGATCAAGACACACTGTGCTAAGGGATGTAGAGACCAAAATATGGACAGAGGAAAAATAAAAGAAACAAACAAAAAAAATAAGCTAAATATCATGGTCCCCTCCAAGTCCCAAGAATTTTGTCCTTATTTTAAAGTATCTTCATCCCCTTTTCCTCACTGTTGATCTGACTGGTTCGAGTCTAGACAAAGCCACAACAGAGGACAATGGACACTGTATACCTAAAGCTGTCTAAAATCCTCAGCTTGGATTTAGGAGATTAGACAGTACAGGTCTTCTTCAAGGCTGTATCACATTCAACAAATCACACCTTTCATTTAATACACATTGCATGAAATCTCGACCTTACTTATACCTACATTTCCCCTTAAGCTTTGCATTTCAGACTGTACCATGGAATTTCAAATCTTCATCATAAACTCTGAGCAAGAGTGTCCTCTTATGCTTGAGTGTACTGGGATGTATATGTCAGGCCACTTTTAAACAGCAAGTGACATACCTCTAACCAATAATTTAAGAGATGGTTGTCTGCACAGATGCCTTCACGCTTCAGTGCACATGATGTCTTAATAGAACTCATAACCAAAATGAGTGTCTGAACTGGGTGTGGAGCCAAGTCATTCCCTGGTGATTCCTGCAGCCCACAAAGACTACAGGTAAAACAGGACACAGAGCAAATGTCACAAAAACAGATCTTCTTATTTCAAGGAGCTCAGGGGTTCAGAAGGACTGGTAAGGGAGAGAGACACAGAGTTGACATGATTAGTTCAAGACTGTGCAGTGGCCCTGTGGCAGATCCAGGCAGGCAGGAATGCTATGAACCAGGTCACAGCAACCTGCACCTCACACACTGCTTTTCCAGGCAGTGAAATCTCTCTGCCATTAAAAATAAAGTTCAGTGCACACGTCATTAGCATGCTCCATTTACTAAGGATTTTCCTCGGTGAAAATAATGTTGGTGCAAATAGGAGGAAAGATTAAATGGCTTTGGATGGATTTGGCACCTACTTTTCACTGTTAGTCTCTATTTCTTTGATCTGTGGTGCATTAACAAAGATGCGCAAACATTCAGCCTCTAGGCCTAATGGAAAACAGGGGGCTACACAACAATGATGTTGCTTATCTTTGTGACCCCTAAAGAATATGCCATCTCACTGCAATATATACTTCCCCATCTGCTCCAAGCTGGATGGTACCCTCCTCCTCATGACATCTTTCACTGCAACCAAGCTCCTGACTAAAGAAATAAAGTGACTCCATCCATTCCCAGCAGTTAAGGTTAAAGAGATGCACTCGGTTCTAAATCTCAGCTGCTAACGCTCTCTTGACCTTTGACTCGCCTTAGCATGGCGAAGTTTGATGGGCCCATGCCAAGCCGTCTTCTGTAACCCATGAGTTGGTTAATATACTCCCATTTCTCATTCAGACAGCCAACAGAGGCAAAAAAGGCAGCAGGGCAACAAATGCTGTCTCCTGCAAATGCTCTGTAATAAATTGTTCTTTCAGTAGTGCAGAAGACAGATTTTTCTTTCTTTTGCTTCTTTCCTCCTTTTGCACAGAAGTCACCAATGGAAAGCTCGCTTTCCCACCTGGCCCCAGCTGACTGTGCCCATAAATTTGCCTATGCAATGCCTGTTTACGGGTCGCTGCTGGAACACGGAGACGGGTGCATTTTCTAAGCACTGGGTAGATAATCACAGTAATTGATGTTTGGAGCTGCTCACTCCTAGGAGCATAGGGTCTCTTTCTCCCAGTGAGGCCCTGCTCCATGTTATCAGTCCAGCCCATAATTAAATATCACTCTTTTACAATATGTTTCAGGTTCCTTAATGAGTCTAAAGCAGAAATAGTCACCTCTTTCCCCTTTGAGCTTTATTTGCTTGTTATTAAACAATGTTATTGAGCTGCCTTCTTTCTCTGTGTTGCCAAACCTGCATCATTTCCGTTTTATAATTGCACAATTAGAGTCAGTGCTTTGCTTTCATACATCAGCAGGACCAGAGAGAGAGAGAGAAAGAGGAAAAAAATCAGGTGTTCACAGACAACTCAAATGCATCTTATTTTCATTAACTACCAGATTTTGCAAAATGGGAAGCTATTTATCATGATCTGTTTTCTACCACCAGCCGCCCCCACCACCCCACTCTGGTGACTTTCACTATGACCTTGTGCTGTATTGTTAAGAGTCCAATTTGCTCATTGTTACTTGCCTGCATAATTCTATGCACCTCCCCCACCATCTTTTTTTTCCCAAGCAAAATCCAGTCATTTATATTCTGAGACTAAATGGTATTCCTCCTCCCCTACAGCCTCCCCCAAAAAAGGGGAAAAAAATAAAGCCCTAGCAAGCTGTATAACACTAGTAATTCCTTCTAACAAATTTCCACAGATCCCCCCCTCCTTACACACATGCACACTCTCTCTCTCTCTCTCTCTCTCACACACACATACTCTCTCTCACATGCACACCCTTAAGCTGCTCTAAGCAGTGTATTAAGTAGCTGAAGAAAATCCATTCACATTCTGCTGTGTCGCTTTCTTCTCAAGTCATGAACCCATCACAGACTTTTTCTAGCTGTAGGTTGCCACGGTGAAGATTTACAATGCCAGTTATTCATACATCTGCCTTCTCTTTTTTCCCCCCTTATTCTTAAATCCCTTGGGCGAGGGCAACCTTGATACTGAGACTCGTAAAATTCATGCAGGCTTATCATCCTTGGTGAAGGCTTCAGGCATGCATTACCGTATCCAACTGCCTGCTCACCGCCATGACAGAACTGGGCCTATAGCTTTTATTTCTAACAGGGAAAAAATCTACTAATGTGGTAAATAGAAAAAAAAAAAAAACAAAAACAAAAACAAAAGCTGCTTAAATGTGTTGAAGAAGAAAACAATTGCTAGCATTATCAATTTCTTCTCTTAATGAGTTTAAATTTCTTTTATTTACTCTACTCCCTAGAGGAGCTAAATTTGTTGAAACTTGTTTGGTTTTTTGTTGTTGTTTTTTTTAAAGTGCCATTTCATTTGTGTGGACTAGTGTTCAGAAAGTCCAATCACACAGCAGTGGGGAAGTACAGTACTAATACAGCCTCTGAACTCCACATCAAAGTAATGAATACAACAAATCTGGAATGAATTTTAAATGTAAATTTTAAAGCCTTTTCCTGATTTTTTTTTTTAATTTTTCTTTATTTTTAAAGACTTGACATAAAAAGAAATATTTTCTTGAAAGGAGGTGGAGGGGAGATGAATGCGTTCATTTCGCAAAATAAAAACAAAAACTTGAAAGCAGAAGAACCCAAACAAATTGAAAGTGTTCAGTCACAAAGTCAGAGGTCAAACATGAAGTCTGCCAAAATTCTAATCACTGTGATTATAATTTTGATATAACCATCATTTGCTAGAACATAAATCACATTTGTTTATGTATCTGTTCTTTTCTGAGGATTACTGCTACAGAGTATTAAGGAATCCTCTATAGGGAATTCAGGTGTGAAAATCACAGGGGTTTTTCCAGAGGGTTTTTTTTCTGTATTTTCCAAAAGCCACAATCATGCTAAAACCACTCAAAATTTCAAGAAAACAGATTGCTGGATGCTGTGTTTAAAGACTTGCACAACTCTTCTGCTTTTTTCCATGAATATGTGCAGTTCTAAATCTATTGTTTCATTTTACTATGCTTTGAAATTGGTCATGATTTTAGGAAGCCGTAGTGCATCTGAACTATGAGCATCCTAAAAAAAAAAATCTTTCAACACACTTATGCCTGTCCAAGTGAAGGCAATATAGCTAGAATGAGTGAGAGTTACAGTGAAAAAATATGAAGATGGAGTACTGCCTTCAGAAGATGCCTGTGGTGTGGCAGACTTTTACTGGAAAATTGTGACTTGTAGTTTCAGAAAGAAGTAGTTTTGAAGACAAAGATTATTCAAAGAAAAAATGAAACCTCATGTCCTTTGAGAAGTTGCACCCCATTATCCTCATCCTTCTTTCCCCTTTCGCGCTTTATTGTTGCTTTAAATGTTTCAAAACTGTTTCAGCCATTATGCTGTCAAAAGTGTCTTTTCAATCTCAGATCCATATCTTCTGACATCCAAAGACAGCTACAACAGAAAAGAAGACTTGTGTTGATGTTACTCAGTCAGCATTAAGTTGTCAAAAGTGCTGTCTCACTTCATCTTGGTAGTGAAGCTTAGAGCCCACTCATATCACCATCTGCCTGCACAGAGGTAACATCCCGTTTGCATGATGAAGCACTCTTTACAGGGCTCCACTCTCAGGTCCACAGGGCTCTGACAGCAGCACATCCTACTCAGCATGCCACCTAGAATCACCTGGAAGAAGCATTTCTCAGAGAAACAGCAAGATTTCTACTGCTTTGAGTCAGAGACACAAAAAATGTTGATATGTCTCCGCTAATGCAGCTCTTCTTCCACTTTGATTGGTCTTTGTAATTACTGTAACTACCTTAGGGTCACTCATCTATCCTGGCCAGGGTAGTGCTTTTTGGCCATCTCTTTCCCACAGACGGAGCACTCCATGGTGCATCCCAAGTGGGAGTTCACTTGCCTTATGTAGAAACCACAGGGTAGGGAGAGGAGTTCTGTTCATCCAACAAACCTTATGCTGATTTACACTAGGAAATGTCTAGCAAAAAGTGCAGGTCTTTTCATGAGGACATGTCCCTGTTCCCATGGCAAACATGCTGCTGTTGCGGTCTCTGTACTCCAGGTGTGCAATATGAGCTCAAGCAGTTTGAAGGGATGGAGATGGATTTCCATTACCTGCAGTAGAGAAGGCTTCTGCTTTTTCTTAGAGAGGTATCTGCTGGTATCCTGATTCCACCAGGCTTCTTTCTGATGCCCTTTTATATGCCAACGGGCTCAGAGGGTCATCAAGTCCAATCCCTTCGTGCACAGGATACTATGGAATCAATGCATCTAGTAAAGCAACACCCTCATTTTTCACAGGCTTCCCAGAGACCTGCCCTGAGCTTTAGACTGAGTAAAGAGACGGAAGGAAGGAGGGAAGGAAGGAAGGAAGGAAGGAAGGAAGGAAGGAAGGAAGGAAGGAAGGAAGGAAGGAAGGAAGGAAGGAAGGAAGGAAGGAAGGAAGGAAGGAAGGAAGGAAGGAAGGAAGGAAGGAAGGAAGGAAGGAAGGAAGGAAGGAAGGAAGGAAGGAAGGAAGGAAGGAAGGAAGGAAGGAAGGAAGGAAGGAAGGAAGGAAGGAAGGAAGGAAGGAAGGAAGGAAGGAAGGAAGGAAGGAAGGAAGGAAGGATGGTTTCAAGGGCATCACAAAGTCCTTAAGTTCCTGCAGCAGCAGAACTGGCTGGAAGCCTGATTTCTTCAAGAGTGTAGGAGTTACCAGCACTACTTGCTGCCAATTAGTCTTTGTATGTGTTGAGTATCCTCCCCCAAACTGACTTACAAAGGACTCACCTCCCAGATATTTCAACTAGAAATCCAGACTGTTTAGCTCGAGCAGCAGAGAAACTCCTGCTATTTTCTCTTAAAAGGCTGTAGTCCAGCTGATATGGTAAAAGTGTATCAGTGACACCTCCCACCAGCACACTCTTCCTGGTCGGATTTTGTTCAAACATCAGCAGAAGCTGATACCAATGCTCAGTGAATTTTGCCCCATAGTTTTGTTCCTATAAGGACTTGCACTAAGAATAAAAACTTGTTTTACCCAGTCAGTAGGCTTGATGGCTTCCCAGCATTGTTTCTTTTTGCTGTTGTCCCTGTCCACTCACTGATTGATCCATTGGTGAAGACTCTCTAAGTCATTAGACAAGTCTGTAAAACAAAGAAAACTTTTCAAAACTGCTTTCCAGTTAGGCATAATTAACTGAAGGTATTTCCCAGCATGATTCCATTCCAGTATTCCATGTGGACACTTTATTCTAGGTTGTGGTACCTGGGACAATTAGTCAAGAACGTTCAGTGCAGAGATTTGAGGTATTCTTTAATATTAATTTAAATTTAAACCCTCAGAATGTGGGAATTTCAGATTATCAGAAGAAAGAAGCAGATAGATCCAAAAATATCTGAGTAATTTCTTCTGAATCAGTTTGCTTTCTCAGGCATACCCCTTATTATTAGCTAACAGTGTGAACTGGTGCTGGCTTTAATTATTACTTTTCAAATTCTGTTTTCATCCTACTGCATCCCTTATGCATTTTTTTTTGTAAGGTTTTTTAAGGTAAAGTAGTAAAGGAAATTACATGAAGCAAATTCTGTGGGTTTGTTACATACATGGTCTACTAGACTGTGGAGATACACTGAATAGGGAAGAAAATAAAAAAAAAAAAGAAAATATCCCAAGCTTGAATCACTGCTATTTTGGCACAATTTTAAGTTCCTAAAACACCAAGGAAGATATGATGCTGTTCAAGGTATCTGGTTGGGAATTCTTGTATCTTATTTTGTTAGGCAAAAATTGAGGTGATTCTCTAGAAGCCATCACTTCTCCACCTTGTTTAACAGTGTACAAATATGATAGATTTCTGGTTTCAGTGAGCGAGGTGAAAGACATGATGTATTTTCAACAGGTGATCTAGAAGACTGCTTTACAGGATGCCCAGACTAGGTTTGAAGGCACCTTTGCCCTTGTGGAACATACTGGGGAAGGAAGGGATTTCTGGCCGTGGGAGCTCAGCAAGGCTTGCAATGATCATGGCACTTATGATGTTTCAACAACTGCTTGCATGTTTATTTTACAATAGGGCTGACAGCCAGCACTGAAAACCAGATCTACTGACCAGCTAATAGGCTTTTGGAATGTCATGTATGAAAAAACAGATGTAATTGCACCTAGCCATGCAGGGGAATTTCTTACAAATACTTTGTTTACTACAGAATTCTAACTTTTGGAATTGAGGAATATCATTCTCTAATACCAGATTCCTTATTAGTACTTTCAGAATTATAAATCATAAATATCCATCAGTGAATCCACAGAGTAAATAACTACAAGTGAATAAAGTACTAGAGTTTTGACAAAGTCCCTTGCAAACTGCAGCATCCCTGGTTTGGCAGTATTGTGTTTATGTTACTACAGGAAAACCACAGTGGCTCCATGGAAGCCTACCAGTCACAGAAGACTTCGTATCATTTCAATAGTGACTATGTAATGAAAAGTTATTATGACTATCAAAAAGACTCTGTTGCCTTGAAGTAAAAAAGTGAACAGTAGAGATTTGAAAGTTTTCACTTGTAAAAAGCAAGTGAAGCAGGTTGTGGTCATTCAGAATGAAAGCATAAAATTCACTATCAGTCCCTATTCCTAAGAGATAACAGCCTTTTAAAAGGTAACGTTCTCACAGAAACGTTTCCTCATGGTAGATCTCCTAGCTCATTGAGACCATTTGCACATTTAGAAACAATTACAAGAATTTCTTTCACAGAATATAGTAAAAAGCCTTCCAACAGTTTATCAGGTATGGTTCAAGAATGTCTTTCCCTTTTAGATTTTCTGTGTATGGTGGATGAGATTGTTTTGTTCTATATTTTCTGGTAAATAGTGTTAGAAATGCAGTATTTTCTTCCCTTCCTGAAATTTACTTGTGTAACTTGCCTTCTTTTTCCACGCTACACTTAAAGATGGATTTTGTCAGAAAGCCCAGAGCCTTTAGGCTTGGTCCCTTGCCATATATCAGTAACAATCAATTTTTTCTGGGGTCTCTATATGCTTTTTACCATTTAGTTTTGGGGGTTGTTTTTTGTTTTTCTTTGTTTTCTGTCCCACATTTTCTGCATATTTAATTCAACATCACAAATGAAATTAGTAGAACTTTAGGCACTGTTGTGATACAAAAACCAGCAAATAAAAGAGAGGGAGATAAGACAGTTGATCATGAACATGAGGTTGGATTCTGTAAAGAAAATAAAGCAAGATTTTTCACAGCTGTTTCTGCAATGGAAGTTTAGAGCAGCACGAACCAGATATTCTAACTGCATGGGCCTGCTTCACACGGTTTGTTTCTGAGGTGTAAGATACTCAAGGATCAGGCCCTTGAGGAACATTTGCCAACTTAGGTGGTTTTAAAAAGCAGCATAGCCACCCTTTGATTTATGGGCATGTCACAGGTAGACTGGAAAGAAAGACAGGAAGGACCTATCCCTGTTTTCTGCCATGATGGTTTACATCAGGGCTTTTAGAAAGCCAAGGGTGTAAGTATAAGGCTGCTACACTAATTTACATTGGCTTTTAAATCTAGACTGCAGAGGGGACAAACATGGCTTCTGCCCATCTTGGCCCTAACTTCCCTGCCCTTACCAGATAATGCTTCTTTTCTTCAAAGTGTTTACTCACAGGAGTAAATTTTGTTGAGCAGATAGCATTTGACGTATAGGGTTTTAAGATTAAAAGGTGCTTTTTAGGGCACAGACTATGTTCTTGGCCTGTCTTTTGTAGCAGCCTTGCACATCCATAGCTCTGAGTAGAAATAAACACAATGTATAGCACATACTGTTCATATACTTATTTTTATATGTGTACACATCCCTGCACATGTATACACAGATGAGGAGAAGAAAAATACAGAGAAAATACATTAATTCTAGACATTTTCAATTCGTGGATGGGACAAACTTTTGCACTTGGTATTTCATTTATTAAACTTTCAGTGACACTGTCTTGGAAAGCGATCATTTTGGCTTCTATTTCTTTATTTGCATTACACAGCACACCTGGTAGAAAGGATATTTAAGTAGTGAAGGACTTGCAGCATTAGTAATTAATAGGTCCCATTATGCTAACTCTCATGCAAGTTTAGGACATCTTAGATGCTAGATAAGAGATGGATAATTTGAAGTAATTTTCCTGTAATCATGCCAATCACTTCAGCAAAGTAGTTATTAAATGAAACAGTATTATGATGAATTATAGGACATCTATTGAATATCTTTTCTTATCATCTACTTATAGTGCCTGATGCTGAAAAGAGGCAAACATGTGAATGCTCCTTCCCAGTAAAATATGCACACTTCTCACTGTAAATAATAGTTTGTTTAGCAAACCTTGTTTTTTTAATGAGGCCTAGAGACACATTTGTCCCTCATACTCTTTGCTGTTCCGGAAGATCATCTAGTTTTACTTTTTCTTTAAAGGTGGATATTAGCAAGAATTAGTCACCTCTGATGACAAGGAATTTTTCTAGTTCAAATTTGCTGAAGTGATTAAATATTATTTATCTAATTAAATGCTCAAAACAGATCATTATTGAAAGGAATAAATTTAGTGGATTTGTTGAGCGGTGTTAGCTGAAATGTAACTGCACATCATTTGACTTTTTAACATTTTATTATATCTAATAAGTCTTTCTGTGCTTAATTAAATCAACTTATTTTTTACAGCTAATTTAACATGATTTCATTTCAGTTACAGCTTTTGCATCAGATATGTAGAAAGCCAACTGTATAGCAAAACTAAGCTTCTGCTACTCAGGTGCTCTGCTGTACTTTTATGTCTCAAACTGCTACTGACATCCAGACTATTTTATAGTGTTTTCTTGTCTTTCACTGAGAAAGGTTACTCATTTGTTAATTATAATCTATTTCAAAAATGACAGTAAAAAAAATTATACCATATGGTCATAAAACATTTAATAATTCTGTCATATGTAACAAGCTCTGAAAATCAACTTTTTTCCTTGGCATGGGACTTTGCCTGGTGTCAGAAAATGCCAAAAAAGAAAGATTCATTCTGCTCATGACTGCCCCAGCAACTTAATCTTCATGTGCTTGGACAAAGATAGCAGTAGACCTGCTAGTGAGCATAAAGGTTTCATTTTTTTCCCAGGGTACATAGTTTTTGCATGTTGTTCAAAGACTTTTGAATCTGGTTTTGTTGTTCTATTAAAAACAATTCATTGGCTTCATCCTTTTAAAACTTCTGAGAGATTTTGTTTTTTTTTGCTGAACAGTCTCCCACCGTGGGGTGGGAGGTGAGAAATTCAGTCAGCCTGACTGTGATTGCAGTTGGTTTGGATCAATGTCACTCCTTTGACTTCAGTAGGATTATGCCTGGGCCACACTAACATCTATGAGATCAAAACCAGACTAAGGACATCTCTATATCGACTAAAAAAGGGGTTTTATGGTTTTTGGTCAGCCTGCTCACTGTCCAGCTGTTCCCACTGAGTTGCTTTTAGAGTCACTGTCTCTCCAAAATATAAATGTATAGTGCAAAACTCACTAAGTGTATGAGAGCTTTTCATAGATGATTGTCTAATCTAAGTGTCTATTTTTGCCTCCCAAACACCTGAATCTTTTTCAGAAAAACTTGGGAATGCTTTAAAGCTAGCCCTAGAGCAGAATTAATTTCTGCATAGGGCATTGTACCAGGTTTTAGCAGCATTTTCATTTTTAACTTAAATAAAAATAAAACCGCCAACAGTTTTAAGCCCCTATGTGAAGGACTGCACAAAGATATATTTTTACCCATGTACATGTAACACATTATTATTCCTGTGGTGGTAACCAATAACAATTTCTGTATATAGAGAAAACTGCCTAACACTTGGTCTTAAATTCCCCAGAGTAACTGTTCATGATCACAAATTTGGCTAAAGGATTTTTTTCATTACCCTCAAACATTTCCTTTCACCTCCAACCTCTAGGCAGAGCCATCGCTTTCCCTTTAGAGCGGGGAACATAAAGCCATGGGGCCATCGGGGCTGGCTGTGCCTGACCCCGAGGGCCCTTCTGTCAATCACTGCCTCCCCATCCCTTGCTCTCTTTCACACCAGGCAGCTGTACCCATCGCTGTCAACCAGGTAACAACCAGCAAACAATAGAGGCCTGAATGCCTGGTCTAGACACTCTTTTAGCCACTTATTTGCTGCTCTTGGCAGCTGTTGAAGCATAAATAAGCAGTTTGTAATCAGAAAGCTGACATCATTGCAGCTCAGCTGAGAGGGGGAATTGTTGCTGTGCACTGAGCTGCTTTCCTCCCTTCCCCCCCCACCCCAGCCCCCTCCCTCCTTCATTTTGTGACAACGGATTCTGGGGTGGGGATGCAGATTTCTGCTGGGCTAAGCTGGCTTTTCTTTTTATTTCTAGACTACAATGATGTAGGTTGCAGAAAATGGCATGTGTGAGGCAATGTACTTTGCAACTACCAAAACTGAAAAGAAAAAAATTCCATCTTCAAATAAATGGTGGAGTCCTGTCTTAGTCCTTCAGAAAGCCCTTCAAGCCTCACAAATGTTTTGAATTTGAAGGGTGATATTTCAATAGATTGACCATAAACTGAGAAGATTAGCACAAAATATTTCCTTGCCCTGACTGGTATTTTTACCTCTCAGTTTTATTTTTCACCCTCTGGAAGGAGAAAGGAGGTAGAAACCGTCATACCAGAAGTGAGCGAACACTTGCTAACAAACTCTGTTTTGTGCCAGTGTGTCTCTGCTCCTGCTTTCGAAATGCCCGGCTACGCATCTCCATCGCTGCAAACATTTGTTGTTCAAGTACATTTCATACACTTTTAACACTTCTCTTTTTTTCTACTTTGGGGCTCGATCATAAACAAGTTCACCGGGCAAATTTGACACAATATTTGAAACTCAAGCTGGGTTCCTTAGGAAGGATTGGTGGGGCGAGACACGTGGCAGCACTGCCGCTCCCTGACTGGGGGAAGACGACAGCATACCCAGTGCAAATATTTGCACATGCAAATTTAGAATTCATTTTCCACAAACACTTGCACGTATGACTTTCAAATTAGCTTTCTGAAAGCATTCATGCTGCTAAGAAACTCTAGTTCAAATATTCATATAAAGTGAACATAAAAGGGCCACAGGTTTAGGTGATTTTTTAAAAAAATATTTTTTTAAGAAAGCAGCCACCAAGTGAATATTTATACCAAAGACTTTGCAATGTTTGTCCAGTTCTGTTGTTTTCTGACCATCCTCTTTTAAAATTGAGAAGTGATATGTGTTCATGCAGTACCAAACAGCAATGGCAAATTGTGCTGCCTCAAACATATAGTCAAAATATAAAGTTCATACTCTGCAGTGGATCTAGTGCTCCTTATTGATAGGAAAGTGAAGCAGAGTGTGTAACCTTTACAATATGTAATCCATACCAAGTCCCAGAGGTTTTCTCTGAGTTTCATTCAGTCTGTCCTGGTGATGACTATGGCAATAATGGGAAAGAGGCAAAGGGCTTTCTGAAGGGCTTTCTCCCCCCACCGTTGTTTGTTTATCTATCTGTGTGCACTTTAGGCATGCCATCAGTAAGGGACTTTCTTATTCTTGTGGAGCAGAACTCACATTCCACCAGTGATGTGTCAAAGTTGGATCTGACTGCCTCTTGGTACAGGATGAATACCAGTGTCTGTGGGGTTCACTGACTATCTGAAATATCTTCAGGTAGCTCTGTCTGTCTCTGGTTTCAACAAGAAAGAAGACCAGTTCAACAAAAATATTGACTTTGTACCTCCCAAAGGCTTTCTAGTATTAGTTTGCTCTAAGTAGCTCATGATTTAGAGTACAAAGGCATTTCCAGAATGCATGTTTAACAAAATGACATAGCAGATAATTGAAATTTATTTGCAATTTTCAAACTACAATAAACACAATTCTCCTTTTCTTTCATTAATAATCGCACGGCTAATGCATAACAATCCCTCTGCAGCTTTTACAAGCAAACTTGAGCTGCTGTGTTGTAATAGCTGGAAAAGTTAATGTAGCTTGAACAAGGTTCCTAATTGTCCCTGTCTCTGTCATATTTGTCTACTTGAATGGTCCTAAATACCACAGCGATTAATTACTACAGAGCAGGTATTACAAGATGTTATCATCCTTCCCCAACTGTCTGGGTGAATGGAGAGAGGCAGTAGATTGTTGCAGTGTTTCATCTTTGCACTTCCTGTAAGGCACTTTAACCAGAAGATTTAATGTGTCAAAGTTAACTGCGTTCTCGCACAGATATTCACATTCTAATTAAAGATTAAGAACGTAGTACATTACACTGTGATTTGTCATACATGGCTTGTTAAATAGGAAACCTACCGGGATTCCCTAACATTTTATAAACATTATTCAGGGCTTTTAATGTGGGCAAAGGAAAAGATTATTCAGCTGCTCTGCAGAGTAGGAGGCAGGTCATTTTTCCCTCACTCCTCCATCCTGCCCAAGCTTCCCTTTTTCCAAATAAATAAATAAGAAAACTCAGGTGGTTTTCAAACTAGAATTCTGTTGAGATCTCTTTAAACTGTTTATCTTCCCAGTGCGTGTGCATGCACATGGAGATAGATAGATAGATAGATAGATAGATAGATAGATAGACAGATAGATAGATAGATAGATAGATGGATGCAGAGAGAGAGAGGGAGAGAGAGGTAATATATATGTCTTAATTATTTTTTGGCATTTTTCAACTTTTGCTGTCAGCTATGTAAACTGAGGTAGGAAGTCTTTGTTTGAATTACAGTGGCAAAGGAAGGAAGAAAGATGAAACAGTTTTTCAATATGCAGAATGTGCTTTCAGATTATTCTAGCAATGCTGAGCAGCGTACCACTTCCAGTATTAGTAGCAGAGGACTGGTTCACATTCTTTGATTGCCTGAGGAATAAATTAATGAGGTTACTAGAGACATTGAACATTTGCATATTCACGGATGCTTATTAGGTATAAAGTGAATGCCAGGTGCATTGAATTTTGGGAATACTAGCTATGTATTTGGTCTTCTATTTTTAAAGCAATCACATCTTGCTTTTTCCCTAAAGTGGGAAGTTCTGTGGGGGGAAAAAACAGCATTTATAAAAATAATAACACTCAAAAAAACTCGAATTAATTCAATACAGATGAAGCTTTGCTATAAGATATGCATCAGAATAAATAAGATACAGCATGAGGCTAGGGACTATCTGAATATCTTGTTTGGAACAACAGTTAGGATGATTGCAAATATAAAAACAGTTGTTCCAAGACATAAGGAGAACAAATGTTATATTTTTCACTGTGGTCCTTATGGATTTCTAGCTTTAAATAGCAATAGGAGAACTCATTATGAAGTTACCTTCAATAATGTCCAATGCTTAATTTTTAAAACATTAATATTTTTGCACATTTTGCTCCAGCAAGTCTCAAACTCAGGCTGCAAAGCACAGGAGATAGAATTACAAAATTTGCTCAGCTCTTTCTCCAAGGAATATCTGCACATGGTTGCATTGTTGTCAGTGACTTCCGTCATCACAGTGTGAAAGCACATTGTGTGAATGATTTGCACTGTATCTCATTATTGCTGCAAATTTTTATCTACATTGTTTATTTAGGATCTTGCATTTTTGCATTCTGAAAGATTTTATGGTATTTGAGTTTTTTGGGTGTTTTCCATGCCATTCTTTAGCTGCCCATAATCTATATAGAATGCAGCATTAGCACTGCTTGTCCCAGCAGAGAAATATCTGTCAATTGAAAACATGTATTGTTTGTGCTGCCTTTTGCTTGTCTTTTACAGTGCAAGCATCAAGCGTGTACATGTGCACAGACTACAGGCTTGCACACCCTGCACACAGATAAATACAAACACACATTCCCACACAGATGTGCACTGACAAAATTATCGGTATCACCTACTTCCAAGTAGCTGGTGTAGTAAAATCAAGCAGTGATAAGTGTTTTCTATGGATAATAATATGTATCTACAAACAGGCTCCCTTCTGCCCCCTTGTTTCACAGAATACTGTGCTCAACTTCCCTTTCCTGGATGTTGCACTGTGCTGATCACTGCCCTGCCTCTGCAAATCCTGTTTGAAAATCTCATTTGCAGCATAACTGACAACAAAGGCATTACACGGTGTATGCCCTGCATTTTCTGCAGACTATTCCTTGCCTTTGTAAGTTATTTCTAACTTCTAATGAAAATACTGTGTGATCAGTTGATGATCTTTTTTATTTATTAATAGTCTGTAAAATTAAGTGTGTCTAATCAAAGAATGGGTCCTTTCTTAAAAGTGCAAGGTGGAATGCATTAGATCAGTGGTACAAAAAGCAGATGTTCTTTACTGGAGTAGGCCTTTCTTTAGGTACTCTAGGAAGCAGGGACTTAAAAATTAAATTGACGAGGATTTTGAGGTGCAATCACTCCCAGCCACTGCAAGACACAGAAATCCTCTTGAGATATACATTTTCTCTGCATTTGTTTCCAAACTGTAATTCTCTTCCATGATTAAAATAAAATAAAAAAAAAAAAAAGAAGAAAAATTATTTGATATTTTAATCTCTCAGGGCAGCTTCTGAATAATTACATGCAAAGTGATCTATTAGGTATTTATTGAAAATAGTATTGCAAAGCACAAATGTATATCCTTTTTTTCAGGAAAGTCATTTTTTAAAACATCCTTTGTAGCTGATTCACTGACGTCCAGGGGTTTTTGCCATCCACACGGCACAGATTTTTTTGATTATGTAGATTTTTTTTTTCCTCCTCTATTGCAGTTTCATATGCAAAGCATGCATCAGCCACATCCATGCTATCTCCTAAAGCAGTCATTCTGAAACCCAATCTGGGGACAGTGCAGACTAAATAAAATTTCATTTTGATTTGGCCTCCCGCTGAGAATGGGACTGCTTTGTTTCAGCCGACAGAACCAGCAAGCCAGAAAGGTATGTCCTGTTTTGCATGGCTGATGGTGTGACTTGAGGATCACAATCAGGCCGTTCATGCTCTCAGGGCTCGGCATCTCATCCACATCCTGTACCGTCTTTCTCTTTTCCTTGCCATTTGCTTTCCTTCTGTGCCGCCTGCCGTCTACCTGCAGGGCAAAGCTATGGCAGACCCTCACACTATTGTTTACTTTGGCATATGTTTAATAGCTGCATGGCTGTTTCAGGGTAGGGTTTGTCTATTCCCCCCCCCCCCCCTCCCCCCCCCCCCCCCCCCCCCCCCCCCCTCCTTTTTCCCCTTTCCCCTTCCCTCCCGCCCCCTTCCCCCTTCGCCTTTGTTTTTTCCCTTCCCTATCCACATTCACTTTCCTTATTTTCTAGGTGTTGAATACACAAATACTGACTTAAGAGAAAATTATGTAAGTACCGCTTGCAATGCTTCGGAGATTTTATTAGGAGATCTGTAATGCAGAATTTTTATTGTGAATCTGAGGAAACATTTAACAGCTTTGAAGGACTTCAGTTTTCATAGAGAAGCAGTCACACGTTACAGTTAGTAAAAAGAAAAATAAATAAGAACACTCTTAGGAAAGGGTCTGGCTGCTTTGCTATCTTCACATGCCTTGCAGTTAGAGCTGCAGTGTTTGACATGGGGAATATCTGTAAATATTTCTTTCTCTAAGTATTAGTATTTATCTGAAAGCCAGTTTGCTTTACAAGAGAGAATGTACAGCACTTTCCTTGCTGCTGCTACCCCATCATATGGAGGAGGTGTTGGCATTAGGGAATGACCTCTGTTTTAGCCTCTGGACCATTTTTGGACAGGGCACCAGGAACTCTGAAAGACTCCTTATGATGCAAACTTACTCCTCGAAAGTGCATTTCTCTGATAAAGCTGTATGATGCCCTTTGATATTTTTTTTCTTTTATTTTTTTTTGGCGGGGGGGGGAAGTTTCTAATGTGAAATAAAATTAGCATAAAATCTACTTCAAACAAAGGGCAAATATTAGTTTTGCTTACAATTTATATGGATTACAATTTTACAGAGACTACAATTATAAGAAAAATTCAATCCTTAACAAAAACATTTTTAAGAAGTAGCATGTTTTATAGAGCACTGGCATCATATGCAAATTTATATCTTCATGCTGATTTACAAACACAAAATTATGATTATTGTGTGCAACATGCCTTTGTGGTAGGTGATATTAGTGACAGCAAGTTATTCAGCAAAGTCTTATGGAATGTGAATGATCAATTACAACACTCTCTCCTCAGCTTAGCAAGTTTTGTTCCCAGCTTTTACATGTTACTTCAACTCCACAGCTTTCATCAGTTACTAAATCTCCAAAATGACCAGGAGGCCCTTTGCAAAATCATTCCTTGCATGGCAGAGTTTTGAGACTTGAAAATTCTCTTTCTTCCTAATTTTGTTAATTTAAAAAAAATAAATAAAATAAAAAATATGTGAGTTGAGGAACAAAGGCAGATCCAACCAAAGTTTGGAGGAAAAGAGGTAAAATAAGATGACTCATTGATGTTCATGTAAGGGAGGGTAGGCCAAATTTGAGTTTCAGCTACATCCATTCACCTTGATAAACTGCTACAGCATTTCCTGCACCTGGAAGGATACAGCCTTGCATGTTTTGATATTCAGAGATATTTACAAAGTCAAATGGAGTTTAGGAACAACTTATAGAAGCTGTCTGTAGTGATGTCACAGTTTCTTAAAAAAATTTGAGGCTGTAAAGAAACTAAAAAGCAGCTAAATTTATAAAACACAAGCTAGAGCTTTTTAAAAGGATACAGTGAGGAAAATGATCAGTTCTGTGGGTTTTCACTCAGTATCTCTAATCCTCCTGCTTCACCCCTCAGGTATGATTGGGAAGCTTTCCAAGTTACCACCTCTGCATTTTAATCAGAATTTACAAAAATTCATTCCAACTTTATATTTATCATAATTTCATTTTAATAAATAAATAGAAATTTTAAGAGAAGCTAAACTCAGTATTTTATGACAGAGTATCCCAGTTCATTTATGTCAGAACTCACAGTCCTGGCAAGATTTTTGTTGCCCAGAGTATTTTACATTATATCAATAGCTGAATTGAAATTAAAAATAGATTAAATAAATGGCTACATGTGTATGAGTTCAAAATATATGACATTTTTATGTAAATTACTCAATGAAATTAGCAGCAGTATTGTGCCTTTATTTGTGAGGATGTACTACTTTTTAAATGAGTGATATTCATTATGGTAAAGTAAAATAATCTTAACTCCAGAATGTGCTTATTGCTCTGGATAGCTTTTTTATTAATTATCTAACTGCTGTATTTAACCAGGAATTAATGCAAACTTCATTCTAGTTCTCTTAGGAAATCAGAGTTCCTTTTTAATTTGGTTTGTTAGAGTTATATCTTGCGGTCATATTCTGGATAAGTAAAAGAGGTGAGTGGGTTCTGGAAGTTAGTTTTGTATTTATCACTTCCACAGAAAGAAAACTGTAAAAATATCAGCCCAAAGTCCAGAAACGAGAACTTCATTCTTTTATAGACATATGAGGTTGCTGTCAGTGGACTTCTTAGAGCTCTTTCTTATATAACCTAACTATAATTCACAATAATTAAAAAAAATTAATAAAAAAACCCCATCAAAAACAGCAAACCAAAACCAATAAAGCAAAGCAAAGCAAAAAACCAAGTACTTGGTTATGCAATAAATTTACTTATGTGTATAATTTTTTAATTCAAAGGACTTAGTAATTCTAAGTTCTTTCATTTTTCTCTCACTTTCTTTGCTTTACCTGAAAGATGTGACATGACTGAGATAAGTCATATGCATGCCCAGAAGCCTTTGGAGAAAACAGATCATCTCAATCAGAGAACATATAACAAATAGGAAATTCAATAAACACACACAGGAGACAAGTGCTTACTTGCATAATAGATATACATATATGTAAATTGGCTCCATGATGCTATGATGCTACTACATATATATGTGTGTGTGTGTCTGTGTGTGTGTATGTGTAAATGTCTTTGTACAAATCCAGAGAATGAGAGACAGGGATGGAGGGATGGAGGACACTGTCACCAAAGTTCCTGGGCCCCACCAATGTCACATGGGCAAGTATTGTTATTATGACAAAAACCTGCATGACCTGTGCATTTTCTGACCTCCAACTTAGCTGAATTTCTCAGAAACTTCACAGATGATTGTGTCAGGAAATTCTCCCAGAACAAATTCATGGTTGTCTGATGTTAGTATCACCTTAAAAACTTGCTGAGGTCAAGAGGATCCCACGCATGAAAATCTGACTGCAAGATCAGGGCCTAAAGTTTTGGTAGAAGCCCTTCAGCCAAGCCAAAACTAACTAATAAACTTGGGGGAAAAGGTGGCAGAATTCTGTCATAACATTGGACTTGGAACCTGTCAGCAGAATTAACAGGCAACTAATTCTCATTCAACTCAAACTCCTTGTACTGATGTTCTTATTTTATACACCTGATTTGACCAACACCAATAAAAAAGGTCTAAAAAACTGGAAGAAGATACTATAAAATTGCATATCAAAGGGCAATTGACTAGCAGCAGATACTATAAAATTATATATCAAAGGAAAGCAGTAATATCCTGTCAGCAAGTATGAGCATAAGAACCCATTGTGTTCACAGTCCTACAGGGTTAAGGAGCAGAATTCATTTACTCTGGGATATTTTCTCCCATAGTCCTTATATATAATAAAAGCAAAACTCAAAGTTAGATTTCTTTTCAAAAAAAAGTTAATCATAGGCTCACTGATGAAGTTCACTGAAATAACAGAATGTTAAAAAAATTAATGCCATTGCTTAGCCCTTCATTTGATAATATTTCAGGCTTAGAGAAAGTTGCATTTCTTGTTCACTAAAAAGCAAAGCAGGGGCTTTCTTAGATTTAATGATGTATTCTCTACTGTAAGAAGGTATTCTTCCTATAATTATTGTTTTAAATAAAAATTTAATAAAACAATCTAAGTAGCTGATCAAATGTCGGAGTGTAAACTGAAAATGAGCTTTGGACCAAAGCTAAAAAAACAGAGACAACAAGATGGCATTAACTTTGTTTAGAACTAGAGGCAGAATGAAAGCTAAGCCCACCAACTACTGAGAAATCTAATATTTCCTGAGTGGGGAGAGAAGGAAGTTTGGAAACTATAGGGAAAAAATGGACCAGAAAATCATGTTATTTGTAACCTATACACACCAGTGGGATTTCCACCACTGGGACGACCTTCTCAGAAAAAAAGCTACACCCACAGAAACCACTTCTAAGAAGTACATTTTGAAAGATATTCAAAGAACAAAAGTCATGGCAATGCACATCTTGAAAGATTTTCTAAACAAAAATGCATAATGACCTCCCATGTAACTGGGAATATTAATGTGTCAAAATGTTATTGATTATTTTAAAAATAAAATATAAAATGTGTATTAGTCAACTACTTATCAGTCTTCTCTTATTAAAAGTTAAAAGAATATTTTTTTCTCCAAAATAAGGGTTAGATGGAAGAAATTACTAGTGAATGTCTAATGGATGTTATATAGACCAGAAATGGATTACACATTAATAGAAGCATTGTCTCCTTCATTAAGTGTTCTTTACCCAATGGGGGTGGAGAAGGTTAGGTTATAGCAGCATTATGTCCTCACAATAAAAAAACATTTAATCTCCTAGTGTCTACTGCAATTGGTAATTCATTGTATATAATTTTCTTTATTTTTGAAACCCTTTCCATCTACCAGCTGTCTGACAAAAACAAGCATGAAACATTCTGAAAATAAACTTTTGAAATTATTTGCATTCAATGGGAAAATTCCACTACTAAAGAGTATTCATTAAATTTGTCTAGTGATGGACAAATCTCAGAAGATTCAGACGATTGTTTCAAACATGTATAACAATATCAGTGTTTGTCTACAAAAACAAAATTTCAAAAAATTGTCTCTGTCCTCATTTTATCTAGGAACATCCAAATAATCAGAATTCTAGTTGTTCATTAATGATGTCTAGTTTTACTTCTGTCCCTTCCTGAGATTCCTTTACTTTATCAAGCAGACCAACATTTCCTCATATGAACATTTCCTCATATGAACATTTCAGAGGAAATTAATTCCTTTTCCAATACATGTTTCTTTCAGAAGTAACCCACAAAATCTTGGTGAAGAGAGCAGCTATGGGAGAAACATTTTCTTCCATAGGTTTTTTTGGTTGCTTGGTTGGTTGGTCGGTCAGTTGGTTGATTGGTGGTTTTTTTCTTTCTCTCTGCCCTGAATGAAAATTTGCCTAGGTATGTGTAGTGTTCTTACTTCTGTTTAGGTAATAAAATGTGATTTTTGCACCTTAAAATGGGAACAAGAGAGGTAAAGCCACAGGAATATTCACAGTATTCTTACAATGTCTCCTTATTTTCAAATGGAAAAACCAAAGTAAACCAACCATCACAACAAAACAAAAAACAAAAAATGTAACCCAAAAACTCCTCTAAAGGATATGGCTAAATAAGATCTACCACTCTCTCAATTGTTTTGGCCATACTTTACCTTATAAATAGATTTTCATCCAATGGAACTGAAAACTTGGAGCTATTTTTAGTGGGTTTGGGGAGGAGAAAAGAGATCCAATTTATTGTGATTCTTCTCTCTCTTTTTTTATTAAGCTGTTCGGTTAAGGTCCAAATTTGCACTTTAGGGAGGTAAGACAAAAAGACTAAAAGCTGTTTTACTAGGATCAGCTAAAATGGCAAAATAGATCTGGGTGTTAGCAGGTTAACAATGATAACTCACCTTAAGGTCCCTAAAATAGAAGTGAAAGAAGCACATCAGTAGTGAAGAGCAAGGGGGCCAGAACAAAATTCTAAAGATCCCCATAATTAACTGGCAGAGGGTCATATGAACACTGATTAAAATGCAACAAAGCACAACGGGGTGTCTCAAAGATGGAGTTTCAATCTCAGCTGTGAATTTCTTGGTTTTCTCAGTTCTAGCCGGGCCTGCCATGTTATTTTAATAAGTACTTTTCTCTACATAATACCTTTGAGAATTTGGGGAGAATATTTATATTAGAGGGTTAAGAGGGCAGTTTATAGACAATTCAGGGAACAAGCCTCCTTAGACAGTACAGGAAAAATGATATTACAGTGATATTTTAAGATATATCTGTATCTGATATTGGAATGTTGTGAGATCAATGCATCAATTTACCTTCCGGTTTCAAAGGCAACAGTAAGTCTTCAGTAAGAAATAGTGTATCCCTGTGCAATATCCCTGCCTTACCCTAATGCTGCTAAATACTACATATTGTCAAATCCTCTTTTTACAGCATGGATACAATATTCTTTAGCTGGCCCTCTCAGATAATTTCAGTGAGGAAAAATATACATCAGGCAGTAAATCCTTGAAAAAAAGGACTTTATTATTTTCTTGGCCATAAATATTGCTTTTTAGAACAAAACACATCTGCATTTTAAACCATAAAGTCCATCTAATTTAACACCATTCTAATTTGGCTGATCTCTTTTGGGTTTAGATAAAAAATGCTGCTGGAATTGGTTGAGTAAAGAAAACTGAGAATTTCAGAGAGAATTGTGGGAACATCTGAGACACAGGAGATCTGAAGGGGACAGGACAAAGGGCAGGAAGAGGATGAATACTTCCTCACTTTTAAGAGCAGAGGGAAAATTGCATTTAATTTCCTAACACTCAGATATGTCATATGCTATTCGTTTGATATATTGGCTACTGAAATTTTTTGGAGTATAGTCCAGGGTACATTCTTACTCCATGATTTACAGGTGTTTTCTCATGTCATAATATGTTGGCAAAACCAGAGAATATTATGAGTAGCTGATCTGGCTGAAGTCCTCATATACACTGTTTCATTGCAGTGTAAGTTTGTCAGCGCATTTAAGACCAGAAGGCTTTTCTGTATCCCAGGAGTATTTTGAAGTGCAGTATTGTTTATCTGCTCATATGTAGGAGGGGTTTTTTGTTATTGTTGTTGTTGTTGTTTTCTTTTTTTTTCTTTAGTAAATAAGATTATGGCATCTTGGATTTTGTAATTCCTTCATATATTATTTTAAGTTTTCTTTACATATGTGCATACCCCCACACACATATTTACCACTTGGAGGACAAGCTGGATAAAGCAGAGGTGTAATATCACACCTCCGTTCTCCCGAATGAAGGACTGGCCGTCAGCGGATACCCAAAGTGCTATTTACTCCCTGGAATACAAAGAACAAAATGCTCTGTAGGCAACTGTCAATAATCTGGCCTCAGATCCTCATTGCTGGGCGACTCCTAGTTCTCTTGCAGTCACGACTCAAGCAGCAGTATTGCAATACACTGGCAAACAGGATCCTAATCTTCCACAACCCTACTCTACCAACCCATTATGTTAAAGCACATTCTAGTAAGCCCTACCCCCAAATGTGTAACCACAGCCCGTGATGAATGTGGTGTGCAGTTTTCTAGTGGGAAAAGCAGGGGTTGTAGGTTGTTTAAAATGGACTGGTTTTTACTTCAGTGAAGGAGGAAGTGAACTAGGAGAATAGGAGGAAATGAGAGAAACAGTCATGAGAAGGGTCCCAAAACAAAGCAGAGACAAAAATCCTTGGGAGGTGGAATTGATTATGTGTGTTAAAATAAAAGAAATCTAGTGAAGGGAAACTTTTTGGTCCAGCTTCTCATATGATTAAGGGGATAGAATTTCATGCAATCTTTCATCCATGTTTTCAGGAAAGGTTATACTGCACTTGTTTTGGCCACTCCTCAAAGGCTTTCTGTCTACAGGAATATGAGTATTTGGGGATCCACTTGAACCAGAGATTCACAAACACCTGTCTGAAACTCACCTCTTCTCTGTATCACTTGTGCATTTTCTGATCAAAAGAGAGATCTCCTCACCTTCTCCTTCTGTGTATGAAACCTTCTCATCTTTGCTTCAGGTTATCTAAGAAGGGTGCAATTAAATAAGCAAGAGGAAAGAGACAAGCCTTTGTGTGGTCTGCTAAGAAGAACCACAAGAACCACAGGTGTGGTTACAGCATGGGGCTCATGAAACCAACATTCATCACTTCCTGTGGGTGGAGTGGGTCTCATGTCAGTTTGCTCTCTGAGTTTCCAGAAGCATATTAGAACCCAAGATGCTCTTAACATGGAGTGGTTCCTGAAATCAGTATTGTAATAAATGCACCTTCCTGAGTCAAGATTTTGGAAAGTCTGTCAATTTTGTTTGTAACCCTAGAATAGGACAACCTTACCTAATTTCCTTGAGTAGAGATGCAGATTTCCTCCAATATCTTCACAGTTTCCCCTGACTCTCTGATAAAACCCCTCTCTGATAAAAAGAAGATTGTATTCTACCTTAAGGTGAGATAGCAGAATATCCTTCACACTACGTTCGTCAAAGAGCTCACAATCTCCTCACCAGTATCTCATCCCTAGATGTATTTATATGTATTGATTTTCATTGATCCTAACCTACTATTTTTGCCTAGGTTTTCTCTTCACAGTGTCCAAAACTGCCTTTGATAGTCACATTCTGTGAAAAGCCATTATGCATTTAAAAAATTTGAATCCATAGCCATGCAAAAAGACTGATATGTTCTCCTGTTCTAAGCAAAACTCATGGACACTAATAATTTGCTCAGTATTTTGAGGCATTCACAATTCATAAAGATAGAGCAATGAGCTACCACCCAGAAATCCTGGATAAACAGCCACTCACTATGCACAGGCTATTTGTATAGTACCATGATCTACAGACCCAGTGATCCTAGACAAAATTGTTACAGCATACATGGATCACATATCCTCACAGCCATGGTTGCCTGACTTCTTTGATCTCCCAGACAAACCACAATTTTCCTGGGAGGAATAGATAAATCTTAGTTGAAACTTCCTCTAGCCCAGGCTTAGTCATAGAAAGAGAGAAACTATAGCACATCGGTCATGCCATAAGTCTTGACAGAATCCAAGTCTTCCATAAGGCATGCTTTCCCTGAAAAATTCCTTTCTCTTGGCGTTTTCCATCCCCATAATTTCTGCTTCAGTCTGCAGAGGAACTTAAAGCACTGTTTGTCTTTCAAGCCAGAGAGAAGACCTCAGCACAAACTCTCAATAACTGGTCCATCATAGCACAACAGAGCCCCTCCTCTGAGATTTCAGGTTCCTTCCTGTCCTCCTGGAGAACAAATTCACCAGCATCCCATCTATTCAGTCTGCACTGAGTTACTTCCTAGCAGATGCTTGAAAGTAGAAGGAGAACAATCCTGGGAAAGTAATTCTGCGGGCTTGGCTACTTCACAGAAGGAAATTTCCAGGGAGAATTAATTTCCCGGTCCTTTTCCTGTCAGTTGAACAGGATTCCCTCAGCGATAGGATATTTTTTCCCCACACTGAAATGAGGGTGAATATTTTTGGAAGGTCCATTAACCTTGCTTTTCATTAATGGCTTCCACATAATAAATGCCTGGTCTCTGTAGCTCTCACACAAAAAACCATTTTCTCGCTATCTGTACATATTATACAGCACAACTTAGAAACACAGGAAACAGGACTCTCTTCATCAGTTAGTCCATGTAAATACCTGGACCTTGAATGTACCTGAAACATATCTGCATGACTTGTTCTTGAAATCTCTCAGCAGTGGAGATACCACAGTCTCCTCAGGTGAGGTGAGTGTTATTCCCTAGTGCTTAACTTTCCTTATAATTACTTTTTTTCCTAATGTTTGACCCAAATCCCTCTTGCTATGACTCAAAGCTGTTATCTCTTGTCCTATCCACATTGGGCTTGTCATACAGATTATTCACTTTCTCTTACATATCTCTCAGCTGCTATCATTTCTCTCTCATTCTTCTTTACTTTTAGATAGAATAACTACAATGCCCACACTCTTTATTCAGAGGTCTTGCTTTTTGGTCATTCTCATTCTCTTCTGATGTCTGCTCTCCAAATAGTTCACATCTGTTTTTAAGGACAGTAGTCAAAATTAGATGGTACATCACTGAAAATGTCACTGGTTGCAAGCAGAACTCAGATCATGGTTATATTCTTTCTTCCTTGAGATAAAGGTCTTTTATTTGGTTTAATCCACAGTGCATCTGCTCTTCTGGCTGTAAAGGGTTGCTACCTAATATCAGTTGGATCTTTAAGACATTGTTTAGGCAGTTAAGGAATGGCTTTTAAACATTTTTAGCATTTTAAATGCTCTCCAAGCAGTTCTTGCAGGATTTTGTAATTATTAAGATTGCAATACAACTGTAAGGAAGAGAAATATTATTGGTGTTATTTTTCCAATGAAGAGGTTGCAGGTCTATAAAATGTGCTTTGCAAAAGTATATTTTTTCTTGTGCCTTGTGAGAAGAAAAAGCATTGCTGGATTCTTCAGTACAGGAATGCATTTGAATTTCTTTTCCACAAAACATGATTATTCAATGAATATGTTCATAGCACAGATTTCCAAACCAAGTCTCTCTTCTTAAGGGCTCTCAAAGGTGCTTAATTTTAAATTCATATGATTAATATTTTGTTCATTTCTGTATTTTCTATTTAAGTACCTAAGTTTGGTCTTTCACATACTACAGAGCACTTGGCAAAATTCTTTTATCCCTCTTGGGACAGCTGGTCAAGTAGAAAGGATGGCAGCTGGAGAAGATAGGACCAGAAAAGAACCTGAGGGGGAGGCTTCAACACTGAGCAGAGATAAGCAGAAGCATCCATCTTTAGGTCCTACCAGATTCAGAACATGAATTTTTTCCAAGTTTTCTTAGTTTACAGTATCACTCTAAGTCAGCAAACACCTGAAACCCACTTCTGTCTTACTTCCCTCTTGGGGCAGATCCACCAAAAAAAAATTGGCAATCTACTATTGCTACTAGGTTTTCAACAGCTCAAATAAGAGAGGTCCTCGTTCTGCAGCAGAGGTTTCCAGCTTCAAATGGACACATGTACAAATCAAAATGGTTCTGTCTAACTTCATTCATGCCATGACTAATTTCTTTTTCCTTTTCTTTTTAATCTTAATTTATGTGTTCAATGCATTATGTGAACAGATATGCATTGTAAAATGTGCTGTGACATCAATTTCCAGCACTGTTAGGGTTTTTGCACATGGTGCAATCTGGTGCTTTAGTGGCATGTTCTCATGTGACATAAATTGAAATCACAGTGGGTCATAATGCTGCACAACAGGTGCATCAAAATGTTTTAAATGGTTCCTATTCTTTTTTCGTTTTTTTTTTTAAAATCAAGTCAGAATCAAGAACAATGGCAGCCATTAAATTAGTTCTGCATAGCAGCTGGAAAGAGAGGATCAAGGAGAGAATGCTTTTTGCTGTTTGCAATGGGGGTGCAAATGCAGTTGTGCAGTATAAACCACTTTTTTTTTTTCTTTTGTGTGCTACGATAAAAGTAGTTTTCTTACCAGTATAACATGTTTCATTAATACAATGTTTAAATAATTAAATACAGCAACTCTGGAGGCGATGGCTAAGATAAAAGTTTGTAGGCAATCCATTATTGTGATCAGACAGTACTTCTTAAAACCCATGGAGATACAATTTAGTAATTTAACTTCTGAAGTCAGTTGTTTAATAAACTATTACATTTTAATATGGTTTTGTTCTTGTCAAAGGGAATGATTCATTTCCCCTCTGTCAATTGTTCCAGCTGAAGTTATTAGTGGTTCCAGGGTTGAGGGAGTGCTGGGTTCCTGTTTGAATATCACTACTGTGCTGTTCCCTTTCTCTAGACATTACCACTGGAACATTACATGAGTGATCTTTAGTGGTTATAATTATTTTGTAGGTAAAGCAACTGCGATCATTTGTGTCTTCAATATTGATATATTTCATTAAGTTTAATTCTGTTGGCAGAGACTAAGATACCAGTTAAAGGCAAAATATAATTAGTTGTACTAGGATTAAATGTATATTAGTACAGTGCAATAATGGATGTCCCAGAAAGAAACCTGGCAAAACAATTAAACAGAGGGAATATAGCAGTAGATAACTAAACAATACCTCTGCTGCTGAGTTTTGCATAGTTTTAACAACCTTTGTTTGCTCCAGTTTAAGTATGATCCCCTCATTCATTTTCCTTTTTTAAAAATCAAAAAGCTTTCGTAAGAAATGTATCCTTAAAAAAATGAAGGATGTGTTTCTATTTATTAGTCTCTCCCTTACTATGAAGATTTTAGTTATGTAAAGTTGGGGTGTAGGTTTAGTATTGTCTGCTAGGCTCCTTCTGCAAGTTGCTGCCAACTGATAAAACAGAGACAGACTTGGTAATCAGTTAGATCATTTTCCATATGCCCATCCATTACTGATAGCAATCAAGGGTGGTGAACATTTCCATGCTACTTGTGCACAGAACAGCCCAGGGAGCAAAGAGCAGGACAGCAGGACCTGCTGTGCCTTGTGCTGATCACTGTGACTCACCTGCTGTGGAGACTGTGGTAGTGCAGGGTGTCAGGTCTGTGAAGATTAGGGACCAAGAGCGCCTCTCCACAAGCATTTGCTTATCACTAGCCTTGATGACACGTGGGATTATTTGTGGCCAAGTCCTCTACCATAGCACTTACAATTCTGAGATAAAAAGCACGCACCAGGGTCCCCACCTCTTCTCCAGCTGAGATGGAAATTGGCATTATTTGAAATTCAAGGAGTTTTTACTGTACACAGGAATAATCCAAATATGGAACGGGATTTGTTATTAACTGTAAATCCCCTTTCTCTTAGGAAAACCAGAGTAAATGCAGGAAATAAGCTCCCATTTATATACCATAGAGACAATGCTTCATTGTCACTTGTATTTTAAAGTCACAAGTAAATGGAAAGTGGGAGCAAATATCAAGGTGTCTGTGGCATTGATCCTTCCATAGTGCAGTCAATAGAAATTTTGTACCTTACTTGCAACCAATGAGAGATGGCTTACATATAGAGGCTATGTGATGGTTTATTCTTTAGAACATGTTTTAGTCTGTATCCAAGTCAAAAAAGAGGGGGAAAGTCTTTTTTTACTATTAGCTCTACAAATTTCACATTTATTTACTCTTTACATTGCAGTATTTTAATAAATTTTTAAATATTTCTTCAAACACACAAGTAGGAACCTATGTTAAAGTAATTCCAAGAGTGCATTTTCAGAATGCCTGAAGGTTATTGTTACTAGGTACTTGAGGCAAGATTTTAAAAAGGAGCAACAAACAGGATACTATTTTTTCTCTGTTTTGGACACTATCTCAAACTCTCTGACCCAGATAAATGTTTTCTTCCAACACCTAAATTGCATGCACTGAGTAAATCACACTGAGCATTTGTGTCCTAAGAATATTTGTCAATAAAATTATCTTGTTTGGCGTGGTTTTATCTTACTTCTTGTTCCTGTGACTCTGCAGAACCATGGGCATGCAACCTGTAGCATACTGAAAAGAGTACAAACCTATACTTATTTTAATATTATTATGTCTATTAGCCTTTACTTACTTGGTATGCCCTATGGGTTCTAAAAAACGCTTTCTGCATAAGAGAATGTAGGTGCAGGGAAAAGCTAGTTTGCTATCAGTATGCTAGTTAGTGTGTCTGCCAAATTACATCTCCATTTTTTCCAAACTGACTTTGGATATATACATATAAATTTTAACAAACTCCTATACCTTGCATTTGTAACTCTAGAGGTATTTAGTGTGTATACAACAGCAAAAGCTTCCTTGCTTTGCACAAAGTGGAGACATAAGCTGTGGTGTCCTTGATACCTATACATCACTTTTAGCATGATGGTATCCTAGGCACTGGCATAATAGAGGCATCAGGTAAAATAATAATACTCAAATGATGTTTGCAAAGTTGAGCTCGTAAATGTCAAAGGTGATTTGAAGTGGACAAGAGTGAGTCTTAACAAATCAAGTAGGGACTGCTGGCAATTGTTTCTCTTCTCAGTTCTTATTGAAACTAATATTGGACAAATTGAAAGAGTGATTGCCTTAGAGCCTTTGCAATGTCTTCACCAATCTGTTGCCCATTTCCATAAAAAATGGGAGTGAAAATGGCAGCTGACTTCTTTTGACCTCTCTCAATTTCACAGGAGCTCCTGTCGGAGGCCTGAAAAAGCAGTTTTTCAAGCAGGCCATTATCTTTCATAGCAAGTTAGTTGGCAGAGAAATTGAAAAATATCAGTCAAATAATCTATTTAAGCTTGGTCTTTCTGTATGCACTATAATGTGAATGAAAGCAAACTAGCAACAAAACAAACAAACAAACAAACAAAAACCAACCAACAACAACAAAACAAAAAAGAACAACAAAAAAAAACAAACAAAAACCACAAAGACAAACAAAAAAATCCCAGCCTCAACCTGAAAGTAGATGAACAGTAGGACTTTGTTCCTTTACCAGGCTTGTTTTGTTTTGTTAAATTCTTTTTTCTAACCTCTGTCCTCATGATCTGATGAAAGGAGCATCACAGGAAGATAAGATGTACCCAGAGGCCCCAAATCCTAATCCTCCTTGTCTTCCTGGCTAATTGGTTTCTACCCTGATACTAATGGATCAACAGCTCTTTTGCTCCACTTGACTTGCTAATTCATTGTTTTTCCATCTAGTATCTTTCCCTAGGTTCACCAAGGTCTCACCGCTCTCAGTCCACAAAATAGTTGCAGAAACACCTCCTTCTTCTAAGATTTAGAATCATGAACTTTTTCTTTTTAGTCACTTACAGTTCCAGTAAAGTTTCTCTTCTTTGTAAAGTCCAAGATGCCTCTCCCATGCATATGAAGGTGTACTGATGCTTAGTTTCTCCCAACTTCATCTGTAACCAACAACAGAGATATTCATTTCCCTTGAAAGCAGGTTAACCTATCAAATACAGAATTTACTCTTAGGAATTTTGTTTCTCTTCTTATTCTCCTAACCTTCACTTGTCTTTCAAGTACTTAAAATTAGGCAGAGAACTGGATGATCATGAGTTTGGAGAACCCTTAAAACCCTCAGAACCCTATTCTAAGCCACAGATCACTCAGCCTGACTGGTACAACTCAGCAAACACCAAGTGGGTAGCTTAGACCCTATTTCCACCTCAGCTGTCTTCCGTCAGGCTGATTCTTTGTCTAAACTCCATGTTGCTTGAAGGTATCAAGACCCTGTACTCATCTCTTGCCTCCCCCATCTACCACTAATTCTCGTCTCATTCACTCTCAGATTAACTGTGTGGTTTCAGAGGTTCTCTCACAACTGTTTCTAGCTATCACTCTTTCTTGGGTTTCTAGTTCTAATTTTCTTTGACTGCAGTTTAGTCACAAATGTATTTTTGTCTTTGGGAAGTAGATATCTCTCAGTCTCCTCTCACAGAAACTAGGCACTTCATACAGAAAATTATGATTTCTTCTGAGAAAGGTGTTTAACCTGCTTTTGAATCACAGTCACAGATGATTCTTCTTGGCTCAGTTTCATGACTAGAGGTGCCCAGGTGCACTTTCTTAAAATTTCATTTGCTTCTAAACATAACCTTTCCTGCTGTGAATCTTAAAAAAGACATATTATTTGTCTTTAGAATATCTTAACTGAAGAATTTGGCTGAAATTCCAAGGTTAGAGAGCTGTTACTGAAAATAAGATTTATCTGGTTGTGAGGTCTGGGTTATTTAATATAATGTGATTGTTGTATCAGAAGAAGATTCTTTAAAAAATAGATGCAGAGTTTTTCAGAAAAAAAATCTTGTTTCTTATTGTGTGAGTAGAAAGAAACCATTTAGACGTCAGAGAATCCTTCTCACTTTTTTCCCTTCTTATATTGTGAATCTTTACCATGATTAATTAAGGAACTCAAACTTACTATAGTTACTTAGAAAAAGAGTATCAGAGTCATTTGGTTTCTATCAGCAATATTAGGAAAAATCCAGGGAAGGAACTGTGTGAATAATAAAGGCACTAAAATAGCAAACCCAGAGACAGTAACAGCTGCCATTCTAAGACCCACTGGAGATAAGTTATTTAATACCCATGTTATAAAGTCATAATACCATAGCAGCAGCTCAAGTTTTCTGCAGAGCTGTCCTAATTTCCAGCGAGTTATCACATGGTTGTTGTGTTGCAGCAAGATAGTTTTCTGTAACTGGCAACCCTTATTTGATGTGCTGCAGCTGAGTCAGACTATTTCTCCTGATTTCAGAGAAGTTGATCTTCATGAAGGTGCAAAGTTTAAAGTTATATCACTATGGTTATGTGTTCCAAGCTCAAAAGTTGACCCATATTTGCCAGTTTTCCCCTACTGTGTGGCTTTTCTCCAAATAATTGTTTTATTTTAATTTAATTTATTTTTATTTTGGTTTTTCGGACTTTGAGGGCATGAGGGCATGAGGACGTGAGGGCTATCCAACTACTTAAGGGATAATATAACCAGATTAAGCACAGGTTCCTACAAACAGTATTCTCCCTTGCAAAGCTTAGGTGTTGTGGATCTAAAGAATCTGCAGACTGAATATAATTATTTCACTCACGGACAACTTTCTGTTCCCATGAGGCTGTAATATTAACCTCCTATTTTTCTGTCTGTCCTTTCTAAACTCAGACTTTTTTTTTTCTACACTCCCCACAGTGATTCTGAGAATGACTCAGTTCTGGCCAGAGGTTCCCACTAGTCAGAATGTAACTGTGGCAATATGTTTTCATAAAGATGTGTCTAAACCTAAACCTGATCATGGTTTTTATTTGTGTAATTAATAGTTCAGTGTATGATGCAATGCATGCATATTTCATATTTGTTTACTCCAAAAGAATGGAGTAAAACAAAGCATAATATATCTTTGATCTACATTTGTCAATCCTTTATCTTGTGCAAGATTTAAATATCAGACAGTGATTACCAGTGATATGCAGATCCTCTATAAAAACTTTCCTTGATATTTAAGGCAAGAATCAGGATACAGTCTTTACTTTCATTGGGTCCAAGTTTTTGATCTTGGTGTTTTGGTTTTCCCTCTAGAAACTTTCCTGCATTCACAAAGGAGGACATGAGATTTCTGTGTAAGTGGATAACAGTGAGGATAAAACAGGACTGTGGTAGCTACTGCAAGCAGCTGGGCTGACCAAATTGTGCCTTCCAGGACAGGTCCATTCTGTGCCTTTGCAGGTGCTGGCAAGTTAAAAATAGCATAGTTCACCTCTTGGACAGGCATGGTGTTAGATTTCAAAATCCTCATCCTCAGTAAGGAACCAGAATAAAAGAGCATTGTCACAGACAGCAGCACGGGAGGTAGGGCTCAGAGTACTTGGAAAGTGAGCTGTCTCTGCAAAAGTATTCAGTGTGACCTACTGTCCTCTTACTCCATTTGCAAGGTCCAGCAAGTTTGCAGTCTCCAGGGACATAAATCCACATACGCTCTTCCTCCATCCCAACAGTTCTCTCTCTGGAAAAGTATGATTTTTGTGCTGTTCCTCAGCTGATACAAGGAAAGTGTGGCTGATGCTGAGTAATAGCAAATTGTGACAGTGGCCTGGCCAAGGCACGACTCATTCCCAAGCTTGTGGAAGGGTGAGCAGGCGGTGTCCTGTGTGCCCCAGGGACGGGCACCCCCAGCACCGATCCCTGGGGTGTGAGATCAGCCTCCCCTTCTGCCTGTCTGCAGGAGCATGGCTTGCCTCAGACGCAGCTTTGAGTACTTCAAGCTGCAGTACTTTGTGGGCGACAGGCTCTTTTCCAAAAAGTCTTTCTCACACAGACATCTCGCCTTTCTAGTCATGCCACCCTTCTTTTTTCTATTCTCAGAGTATATTTTTGGGGGGGGCTCAGTGGAAGCACAGAAATCCTCTGAATGTGACCTTTATAAAAGATGAGATAAGGATAAAAATTACTTCTTTTTAATGTGTCCTTTATCATGTCATTGCGATTTATAAACAACAGCCACTGAGCTTTGTCACTTTTATCTTTGTTTTATTTTTAATTTTAGCAGTATCAAATTGATACCCTCCCCCTTTTTCATGAAGACTTTCTAGGGAACTTTGCAACTTGCAGTATTCAGAGCTCTTTCTCAACAAGCTGACTTTTGCTCATGTGTTTGTCAACAATTTAAGTCCTGTAATTGCTTATGAGAAAAAAAAAATTAAAGTGTTTGATTCAAATATCCCACCCCCCTGTCATGAAATAGCTTCCAATCTTTTGTCCCTTTTGATGTCATAATCCTATCCGTTCTCCAAAGTCTTGGGGACTTACCTAGGGAAAACATGGAAATCAATACCTGGAAAACAAATGGATTTGAAGGATAGAAAAAAAATAGTTATGGTTTATTTATATGTTTAAAGGAGACAAATAAATATATTCTATATGCACACACACACACACATGTATCTAACAGTTTTAAGTTCCTCTGTACCCTGCTGTCTTCAAGGGGGCATGAAAAGGAAGTTTTAGTATTCTAGCTAATAGCACAAACTGATCATCAGAATTCCAAATCTTTTTTTCCTACATTATATTCACTTATATTTTTGGGAGTTTTTTCTCTACTTACTCATTTATATCTGACATATAATCAAATGCTATGTAAAATTTCATAGATCTGAATTGCACTTTCAGCTTGCCAATTGTGTCAACTCTAGATATGACTTTGTTTCTCTTGTAAAATCTCACTTTTAAAATATGGATATAAAATAGCAATTAGAGTACTGTGTTAATGAGTGTCCACTATTCCAACCTGGTGCTTTCCCTTAGAGCAGCTTATACATTATACTCTATTCATGCTGTGGAACTACCATGCCCTAGAATGAATACAAACTAGGGATAAAAAGCTTTTTGTTTCAAGGCTCCACAAATGTGGAATCAGTTACCAGTTGATTTAAGAACAATTGAGAGCTTTTCCTGTTTTAAGATGGAACTGAAACAATACTTCATGATGACTAGAAGTTGTTGTAATTGTTTTAATTGATGTTATTCTAGAGTTATCTTGAGTTATTCTTTATTTATATGCATTTGTTTATCACAGGTCATGCTTGAAAATGGGCTTTCATCTCAATTTACATAGTCAGCTAACAAATAGATCTATGTATGTGTATCAGCTACACTTGTTTATATTTGACAGCAAAACCATATGTATTCTACATCTATTTCTTGCCTTTATGTTTGTGCTATCGATTAAGACATATGAGTTTGATTTCAGCTTGACTTTAAAGTTTTCAGGACAAACCAAACAAGTATGTATCTAATAATATCAGCCAAATTATTGTTTGGCTCACAGAGCACAAATTAAGTTAAAGTATTGACTAAGCACATATAACTGTGCTTTATAAAGCAGTACACTCTTTTTTTGCAGGGCTTTACTCCAGTACTATGTTGTCTTTAGGCAACATTCATATTCAGAAATTATTTCTGTATCTCTAAAGGCAAATGATGTATTAAAAACATTGATAGCATCACTGGTACAGAAATCCAGTCTGGCGTCAAGTATTTATTATCATAGCTGATAAAGTAATGGCATCTTTTAATTTACACTCTGTGAATGATAAATATCTATGTAAGAATTTGTGTCTGTCTTTAAATATCTAGCAAGCAAACCAGCCAATATATAAGAGGAATAGAGATGAAGAGCAAGTCATTATTTCATCTGTTTCATTTACAAACTCAGAAGTCACAAATGTGCAGCTGGGAAATGTGTTTGTCTCAAAGCTTCAAATCTGTGACATGTTAATTCATAAATAATTGCAGTCACATGGTCTTCCTCGAGGGCATTAGCTCAGTATTCCCAGTACAGTGCACTCACTTGTAATAGAAAAGAGTGGACAAAAGTGGTTTTCATAAATCAGATAAAATTGATCAATAAATCCAAAGCATCTTTCATTATTTCTAACAGAAAATGAGCTTAGTTATGTAAGCAACATTTTTTAAATTTGAATGATCTTTGGAATCTGGCAGGTGAGGAAATAAAGGGCAAGGCTACATTATTTTTGGTTATGGAATCTGTCATCTAAATGTTTCATAGTCATGGAGCAGAGAGTGCTCTGACTTGCATCCCATGCTACCCATGGATGACATTATGTCCCGATACTAAATACTTCCATTAAACAGGAGCACTTTTCTATTGTTACAGTCATATAACATTTCTCATGTCATTGCCTAAATGCAGCTGTTTGCAAAAATATAGGCTTTTTCCCAAAAATGTTTTCTTTGGTACTCTAACTGAAGAGTGAATAATACAGTATGAAAGGAACCTGAAGGAGCCGTTAGGGTCCATTGTGTCAATCCAGCTGTTACACATGGATATCAAGTCCACATTTCAAAGTGCTTGTGAAGCTTTTTTCTGTTTGTTTTGTTTGGTAGTCCATTTTTAAGCATTCATACTTCTTCCATTTTTCTTGTTAGAATACCTAAACCACTCTGAGCTAGCTTTTAGACAAATTCCAATTTTAAAAGAAAACCATTAGCTACAGAAGAGTAATATTTTATTTTTCTTTTTTTAAAACAGGTGAAATTAGGGAAAAAAATCACAAGGATTTGACACCAAAAAAAAATTCGATTGGTTACTAAATTAAGCATCTCGTCTCATCTGAGAGCTGGTTGTCAGGCTCCAGTCAGCTTTGGATGATTTAGTCTCCTGAAAGTACAAATTAGAGTGGAAACCTGACTGACCCTCACTGTAGCTATTATTGTTCAAACCACCACAAATATCTTTTTATAAGAGTGTTTTGTTCAAATATCAGATTAATTCCCTGTAGACATATGTTTGTCAGCTAAAAATTCATATTTCTAATAATTCATTTGCTAGAATACTTTGAATTCAGAGAATCAATCTTGTGAGTGTAGCATAAGTACAGCGTCACAAATGAGAATGCCAAATTTAAACTGTTTAGTCTGGGAATTTATTGCTGGCACTGGAATGGTTGTTGGCAGAACATGTCCATATAGGGGGTTCGTTCAGCTACTTCATTTCCAGTCTATGTCATTAAGCAGTGGTTTGAGGACACTTGGTATTTCAATGCAGTAGACAACAAAAAGAAAAACATAGCCCCTCTCCTTTTCTGTTAATTGTATATTTGTACCTCAGAATTTTGGCTTAAATATTATTCTGATTTGCATTTATACATGGGAATTGCTTAGAGTGATTTATAAAGTTTGTCGTTAATATAAATGGCATTTATCCTGGATTTTGATACTAGTCCTAATGCTCATTTTGCAGATGTTGATATTTTAACTGCTGAAGCTACAGAAAAGGTGTTGATCCAGCAGGTAGTATAGGGCTAGGGCCTTTGTATTCCTGAAAGAGGTTTGCTTTAGCATCTGCCATGCACCATGGAAAGAAAGTGTATGTTTAGGGTCTAGACTATGCTTTTACTAGTTATTGGAAAGTATGGAGGTGAAGGCTCGACAGGGCTTTAAAGAGAAGCCTTGCTCTTGCCTGTAGAGTGCTGCAGAAAGGTGTCAGGCACAACCAGTCACTACTTAGACTCAAGAGTCACCCTGTGTCTGGAAGGTATTAAAACTTCTGTTTCCAGCTGACACCTAAGTGCACACCAGCCACCTGCTGCTCTGAGGATGGGAAATGTGGTCACATCTCTAATTGCATAAGGTGGATACATATCAGTATTAATTGAAGCCTGGAAAACACATCTCTGCATTTTCTCTTTCAGATGAAGACAGGAATTACACATAGGGGAGAAAAAACTAACAGTAACAAATAAGCCTTCATTGTACTGCACAGGGTCAGAGAATCACAGTGCTACTTACCAGCAAACATACCCCATGCAGGTCATTCAGCCCAGGCTGTTTTTCTCCTACCCTAATGCATTGTGTCAAGTGTGATTTCACTGAACTTAAAACATTGCTGATAGATCAACAGTAAGTCTGGCCTTAAAATCCTGCCATGAAGTTGATTCGGAAAAACTTCTTGATGGTTTTCTCCATGTCCTTACTCTTCCTACAGTCATTAAGTTTTTTCCTGATATTTAACCCTATTATCTATGTTGCAGCTGAAATCCATTATTTCTTATTTTGTCCCCATTGGCTAATGAGGGCTATTGGTCCCTTTCCAATAATAACATTCTTTTATGCAATTATCAAGAGTTATTATGTCTTCCTTTTGGTTTCCCTTCTCTAGCCTGAACATATCACAACCTCTTCAGCTTCCTTCCAGGCCTTGTTTTTAAAATCTTTTATCATTTTCAATGTCGTTCTCTTAAGTCCTTTTAATTTGTCTGTATCCTTTGAAAAATGTGGTAGCCCAAACTAAATGTGTTTCTCTGGATGAAGCTCAGCTGAACCAAACAGAGTGGAAAAACTGTCTTGCTTGCATCATCCATGATGCTCCAATTAACACAACCTAGTGCAGTGTTTGTCTTTTCTGTGAGAGCATTGTCTTTATTGCTTGTTCAATATATTGTCCATTATTACTCCTACTCCTTTTGCTGCAGTTTTCTGATCTAACTAGTTTTATCTGTAACTTTGATCTTTCTGCTCTTAAGTTGTTCCACCATCTGCTTTAAGTTTCCATACAGCCACATATGCTTCCCATCTTCATACTTATTTGTGTGTGGCTTTTCTTGATCTGAATCTTTGTCCTAGTGCCACCAATGTGCCCTTAGCCATTGGAATAATTTTGCTATATCATCTGCAGGATAGACTTGTTCCAGTAGCTGAATTCTTTCATCAGCTATACCAAAGCCCTATCAGATGCTTATCTCCATAAAATCTCAACTATTGCTACTATGTATTTAGGGATTAAAGAATTATAAACATATATATATATATACACACACACACATGTTATTTCCTTGGAAAAGGAATATTTCATTGTACGTAGCTAATCAATGATGTATGAAAAGAGCAAGGAGGCTAGAATATAATTATGCAGAAACAAATTTTCCTATTTGCATGGACTTGTGTATTTTGATGTGGTATCTCATTCCACCTCGATTATAAAATCAAATATTCAGCAACCTACTATGAACGGGAATTTCAAAACCTCGTTTCAGAAACCTGGACAGGTGATGTTCCAGAACCGGGATATGCATGCATTCCAAACCCATCTGGGAGGCAGGTGGGAGGGAATGCAGCCACTTTTGAATTCCAACCCTCTGACTTTGCAGGCTTCTGGGCCTGGGTATAGCTACTTCTAGGCTTGCTGGTATAAAAGCCTTGGGAAACTGTTTTGTGTTGTAACTGCTACAGTATTAATCTTTTGAAACTCAGATTTGGGGAGATGTAGCTCAAGTTTTCTTCTTTTCTTCAGCAGTAAATGTGGAAGACTTCAGAAGGCCTAGAATGGACCGAGGAAATACTCTTCAACTTAGATCTTTAACAGAACAATATTTGTCAGTTTTAGGGGCGAAATTCAGGTTCAATATACTGATATTTTTCTCAGAATGCATTGTTTTATTAGGAACTTTGTGCACACACTCAGAAGGACTTCTGAAGTACCTTTGCTTATCTATACACCTCTGAGTCTTTCTAGGAATTTTCATGGTGTTTTTGCTGCAGAGGAAGGCTCAAAATTTCCGTTTACTCTTACTTACCTTATATTTCCTTTACTCTTTATTGTGCATGAAAGAATGCTCTTTGCTCCTGCTGGACTAACGAAGATTTATACCCTTTATTCATTTCCTTTCCCCTCCTAACATGAACCGGAACAGTTTGCCTTTCTCAGGTTTCCAGAGGTATGTCTAACTCACTAGCTCAAAATGCATTCCCAGGAGCAGACAAGGGTGCATTGTGCCTGCACGCAACCCACACCAGGGCCTTGGGCAGCGTGCCCAAACGTGCCTGGCAGGGTCCTGACCACCTTCTTACATATTAATACCACCTAAGAATGCCCCATGTGTTTGGGCTCACGGCATCTCACGTGTGCTAAAGAAGTGTTTTCCGCTCAGACATTCACTGTGTGCAGAGCTGAGTCCAACCCAAGTGACAACCATAGGGCACTGCTCTGAGAAGGAGTTATTCCTCTTCTCAGGGTGAAAAGACATGGCCAGCACAATCAGTCTAAGGCATTTTAGAGTGGGGAATAGGATACTCAAAATACGAGAATTAACAATGTATTAATAAATATCTATACTTCAACGTGCTAATATTTATAAAGACATACATTTATAGTGGAGGAGGATTACTAGGAAAAGAGACAATGCTTTTTGTTTTTTCTTTTTCTTGTTTTTCTTTCTTTTTTTAATCTTTTCTTCTTTCTCATTTTTTTACTTTTTCAAAGAAGAAAAAGAAAAACAAAGTCTGTCTTGCTATATTCTCACTCTGGAAGTACAAAGCAGCACTGAGATTTCTGTAAGAAAATGTTGATAACTCCATATGGTAGAAAGTCCACGTAAACAATGACTTTGAACAGGCCACATGCTGAGATAGTGACACTAGGTGAGTGTAGCTATCCCCTCTAGCACAGCTGTAACTTATGCCAGCAATAAAGGCTTTCTGGCAGTGTGTTATTCCCCAATTCTGAAAGCAAAGAATTTTTATCCATAACAGTACTTTTAGATCAATATAGTTGCTTAAACATGAAAGCTTCTGCAGTGTAGCATTTAACAGCATAGTTAAAATTAAAACCATGAATAAACACCCCACCTCATATTGACATTAAGTTATGAGCCATTCCTAATACGGATCTGACCATTACTGTACCACTGCCTATGCCAATAACATTGCCTGTAGGAATAAAATGTTTGCTTGTACAGTGGGTCTATATTTCAGACCTGATTCTTCCAAATGAGAGTGGGAGTCAAACCCAACGCACTGAGTCATGGTAAAGATCTTTTCAAGTCTGAGGAAAGTGTAACTCACAGAATAAATTACTGTACACAACATTTGCTTTTGGGCCAGTTAGCCAGTTACCACTTTGCAAGAATCATTCAAGTGTTCTTATCTCCTGTTCTAAAAGGCTTGCTTTGACGTGTTCAAACATTAGCTGCTTGTTACAGGAAGACTTACTTTCCAGGAATACAAAGATTCAGTCTTTCATCAAACTGTTCGTAGCGGTACATTTACTCTCCCTGAAAAAATTGTTTCTGTTGATATAATTCAACTACACTGAAGAAGAAGAAAAAGTTCAGTTCTGAGCAGATGGTTAGGATGACTGAATGCAAGTCAGGGCTAAGAAATTACTAAATATTGCTTGTGTTAAGAGCACTATATCTCTATATATCTCTCATGATTCTTTAGCTATTTTCTTCCTCCTCAAGAAAAATCGGAGTTAGGAAGTATTTCAAGATGTTTTTGCTTTTCTTTTTTTTTTGTTTTTTTTTTTTTTAACCATGTTTTTACTATCTTCTATTTATTATAGCATTTTCCAGCAACAGGAGGACCACAAGTTTTGTTCCATGATGTAGTAGTAGTTCTCCAGAAACAGGATCAAGATAGAAGTTTCCCTCATATTATAAGCATACAACAAAAGGCTCTCAAGATCTCTTAATTCTCAAAAATTTCCTCTGACTGATTTTAGACAGCTAAAAGTTTAAATCTTTATCAGTGTCACTATTGGAAGTCTCATTCTTAATATATTAGGACTGATGAATAAGGCATGGGACATTCCACAATATCTCAACTGGGAGATTATGCAGCTGGACAAAATTATCCCCATTAGTTTAGTTTTTTAAATGACAAACCTTCTTGTTGTAGCTGAGGAGTAGAGACATTATAGGACATAAATAGGGACATAACAATAGGACAAAATAATTCCATAAAAATAATGTTTTAATTACGAACAAATGTGCCTTTAGCCAGAATGTTTGTGAGACAACTTATGATTTCTGTAAAATGGGAATAGTGATTTTTGAATTCTTAAATATGATGATTTAGAATAGAAAATCTGACTTTGATTTACTTGCACTCAGAGAAACACAACATGAGATGCGTTCTGCTCAAATTAACCAATAATATAGAATGCCAAATCTTGAATATCAAGCACTTGCAAGGAAGTTCTCATAAATGTTACACCTTCATTCAGGGAATAATTCTGAATAATAAATCTAAGTCATAAACTGCTCTCATACAATTCACAAATAGAAAAAGGAAATGAGGTTTGTCTAATAAATTATTTGGAGTAAATTATGCATCCAGCAGCTACCTTAAGTCCCTAATCTGTATCTTCTAAAATTTGTATGGGATGTCTCCTCTAAAGATTTTGCAATATAATTATCAGCCATTGCAATATAAAGATCAGCCATTTCCCAGCTGAATAGTCTATGGCAACATCAGTGTGCTTATGTATTCCTGGACAAGACTGCTTTATACACCTTTTCCTTATGCCACTTCCACATTACCTTTCTAAGCAGATTTGTCACCTGTTCTGGGAGACACTGTGGCCTCCATTTCTTTCAATGACCTAAAATAATTAAGAGCTAAATCTCCTGTCTTCAAGGACTTTTGCATAATCTGAAATTTATGCACATGAGTAGTTTCATTGATTTTAGTGGGTCTATTCATTTAAGAAAACTTATTTGAAGTTTTGGGCTTTTAGGAGATTTGTCTTCTAATCTTACATGCTTCCTACTTTATCAGTAAATAGATTTTTATTGCCCAGCTATGACTGAAACATACACCGCTAACTGAAGGACATAGGAATTATGTATAATAAAAATCCTCAATAAAATTAACGGATTTTTCTTGCATTTTTATAATTATTTTCAGTTAGAAGTTTGGGATGTAGATGGAAACATATTGGATCAGAAAAAGACCCCATGTGTTAGAATTTTCTTTTGCTTTTGAAGGGTACTTCAGGTCAGATGCCAAAAAAACCTCATCATATCATTGCAGATTACAGAGGTGCTTGGCAGTAAATTTGGCTCTGAGCATTAAGAAAAATTGTGTATTTTCTTCAGCCGTTTGTGGAAGTAACATTGACAGCAGGACAGGTATAAATGACGATGGCTGTAATGCATTTCACTGCTTGTAACCTATGCAGACAGCACTGGAGTGCAGCAGTTAGCTGAAGGAGCTCACTTTTGGAAGGGAGAGGCGGAAGGAAAATATAAATGGGTTAGCTGTTCAGAACAAGAAGCTTTTGATTTAAGAAATATTAAAAGTGAGTTCCTGGATTTTATTCCTGACCCACACCCAATTAATATATTTTCCATAACCAAGACACTGTATTTGCAGGATTTATTTAATATTAATGGAGGTATTAAAGGGATAAACTAGTACCTGTAAGATGCTTTTAATTTTTTTCCCCAGGTTTTGTTTCAAAAATACAGAAGCTGCTTCTGACCTAATTGATCAAAACTGCTTTTCTTCAGTAAACAGTGCAAAATATCTTCTTTTCAAGGCAAATGAATTTGGGGACTGGTGAGAAAGAGAAAGGTAATATATGCTAGAAGAAGTGCCAGAATTTGAAATGGAAATGAACCTCCAGCATAACATGCATTTTGATATTGCTCATACAACCATTGAGAATTTGTATTTCTTCATTTGGATGCATAAAACTAGTTAAAAATCTCTGTTACAAGTCTTTTCTTCCTGCAACTTTTCCAAATTTCCTCGAAAGAGTATTCTTCAAAGTTACCTTATGACTCATAAATTCCACTTCTAGGAAATCGCACACGAAAATAAGCTTGTTAATTAAATAATTTCGACAATTAAAGAAAAAATGTTCAGAATAATTATTTTTTTTCTAGGGTTTTTTGCAGAAATGTCCAAGAATCTTATCCCAAATCTACGCAAAAATTTATTTTTCTTCCGACAGCAAAGTACATCGGTCCACTTCTATGATAATTATAAAAATATTTTAATCATCAGAAAAATTACTATAAAGGACCAGGTTTATTGTAAGACAATAGTTATCACCTCTCTGTTAAAGTATTTAATTTGAAGTAATTTTCAGTAAAGTAAAAAACCACAAAAATCACTACAATATTATCTTACTGTGCACACATATGTTTCATTAAAAAAAGGATTGCCTTTCACACATTTAAATTCTGACTTAAAAAACCCCAAACTATTTACACAATATCTCCTCGTTCTTCAGATGAAGTGCCAAACAAAGAGTACTGAGACCCCTCCCAAGAGGTTGACCTTTCCCCTGTGATCTAACCTCACTTTCCTCTCTTTTCTTCTTTTTAATAACTGTATGGACACCATTTACCGGATACAAGAGGAATAGCTTACATAAGGACACATAACCCAGGACTCATTTTAATATTCATGAGGTCATTGGCATTATTAAAGAAATTCAAGTAGGTAGTGAGCACTGGATTGCGTTCCTCCACCATATATCTTTTATCTGGCTGTTAAAGTGAAGCATTACTAATGCAGTTTTAGCTTCTCCTTCTTCGGAATTGAACTCTTTGGTGGACATGTAATACATACTCTAGATTCTCCAGTGTGCGTACCTACTTTAACAACCACAACTATTTATAGTTGCTACCAGGGTCCTAAAGAGATGAGAGTTCCCAGACCCAGCATATTAGCTTTGAACTCACTGAAAGAAAGAAAGAATTTAGAAAGTTGTCCCCTCAAGTCAAAATCTAGAGGCTCATTTCCCACATCAGATTTTTTTTTTCAAAACTTGATAGGAAAGGTCAGATTTAGATTTCAAAAACTACGAGGTAAAAAGGAAGCCCTTATTGTTACTGGAGTTTTTTCTGTACAAATCTTGACATTTTCCAATTGTATCTTTCTACAAAACAAGAGATCATTTTAGGAATAAAAAATACAATTACTACATGAAAGGAAACGACATTCAAATGTTGTTAATTAAATGAGGGAGTGGATGTCAATGGTAATGTGTAGGTACATAAAAAGAACCTTATTTTGCAGATGTATGACAGGGCTCCCTGAAGAACACAAGTTTTTCTATATTAATTCCATGGTAGTTGAAAGCTACATAATCAAAACCATCTTCGAAGTTTGGCAGAAATTTAACATTGGCTGTTTAAAATAAAAGGCCTGTATGGAAAGTTCAGTTTTGTTTTGTTGGCTTTTTTTATTCCCCTAGGGTGGTTGTGGTAGAGGAAATATTTTTATCCAGGCCTCAGGAAACGGTGGTCTGGCTGCAGTGGTGCGGATGGCTTCATGAACAGAATTCACTCAGGGCAAAGCCTGCCATCACTTATGTCTGCCCCAAATGCCTGGACTGCAAGAACTAATGTCAATATCCACCTGGAAATATCCAGTGAGGAAGGGCTTTGGAAACTGCTACCCTGGAACAACCCTGCAAGCTCAAGTGAGGTGAGTTGGAAAAGTACAATGCATTGGTATGGATAAGGAGAATCCTACTGAGTTATATTTCAAACAAAAAAAGTCTGTGAGAGGCCATCACATATTTAAGATAAATGGACTAAAATGACCAGATGCATAGTTTTCTGATTAAACCTTTGTGCCTTTCAAGTGAATAATTACAGCAGAGGCAGCGTGGCATCCTGAAGATTGCAAAAATTCTGCAGATATTCTGAAGGTATTTTTACCAATTTTCATTCCTCTTTTCAGAACTTTACAGCCATTTCAGCTTACCCCTCTTAATACAAGAAAGTCCATTTCCTATTCCAGACCTGAAAATTGGGGCACATAAATCTGTAGATCTATCTGAGTTTTTCTGCTGTAAGTCTGCCCATTCTGAACACCTTACAAACTGGTTGTCTTTTTCTTGGCTTCTTTAGAAAATATGGAATGAAAATGTTGACATCCACTGTCAGGCTTAGAGTACATACAGTTCCTTAATTCCCAAAGGATCTTCAACATATAAAGTTCACTTATCATTTATGAGTTTAATCAACATGCTGATAGCCATTCAAACATAAGCAGACAAGTATCTATACTGATGGATTTCATTTAGGAAAATACTCTTTTAAACTATTATATTTCAGCTTTGCTTTTCTCTGTGTATTCCACCTTTGAGATACTTCCCATCCTGTTATGGTTTAATTTTCTCTGCAGCCCAATTTTTTTATTAGACATTTTTCTACAAGAAACTTTAGTTTCCAAGCTGAAGAGCAATAGACATTGCTCTATCTTTCACTTTATCCACCATAAAATATGACAAAATGCACCTTATTCTCTTTATGTATTGGTGACTGCCCTGTACTTGTAGATGTAGCATTGTTTGAATTTTTGATTAACTTTGCTGTGTGTCAGCAATTGCCTCTTAACTAAGTCATACATATTCGGAAATACTACAGGAATCTCAGAGGAAAACCTCACAGCAGGTCAACAATAAATTTTGGGGGTGGGGGGAGGAATGGGGTCATGGAGGGAGGGGAGAAATACTGTTATAAGAGTACAGCTGATACCAAGCAAAATTTTTACAATACATTGAATTATTAATTCCATACAACTCAATTTAAAAACAATATAGTGCATTAAGAACAGATGATAAAATAGACTATATTCTGGTTTACCTCTTTATTTGCCAAACTGAGGTATTCCCTCTAAGAAAGAACTAGTATCTGGAAAATTGCTCGGTTTCAGTATGTGATGTTTAGCTGGTGGTATGGGCAGCTGAGCTTTCTCTGTAGTCATGATGGATTAACAGCAACTTTGGTAGCACTATTGGTAGACCAGAGAGAGTCTGAGAGTCAGACTTCTTTTTTACATTCACATTGCCTCAGATTTCATTTTTCTTTCTTCAGATATTCTAGACTCAGTAGTATCCGACAAAGAGACCAGGGAGATAATCTTGTTTTGTATACATTGAAAAAATTCTGGCAGTCTTTCCTTTGAAGTGTTCCAAGTATTCTGTGTCTGCAAGCAAAGGTTTGAAGTTTTAAAAGCATTCATAGGATTGATATAAATCCAAACCCATTCTAACTTGGACAAGTGAAGAACTTTTGGGAAAATATTTTCAACAGAGGTTTTACAGTATTACAGACTTGTGTAGGTTTAAAGAGTCTTCAGGAGGTCTCTGGTTCAATCTTCAACTAAGAACAAGTTCAACATCAAATTCAGAAGCCACGTTGCTCTGAACTTTGTCCTGTCAGTCTTGAAAACCTCCAAGGGTGGATTCCACGATCTCTCTGGGCAATCTACTCTAGTATTTTATTTTCATCAGTTAAAAACCTTTTTTCTTACATCCAGCCAGAATACCTCCCATTCCAGCTAAGTCCATTATCTTCTGCTCTCTACCCATGCACCTCAGGAATAGAATTATCTCTATCATCTGAGTAGCCTACTCATAAATGTTGGAAGTTGGCTCTGAGGTCCCCCTACAGCCACCTCTCCAGGCTGAACGAAGCCCAGCTGCCACAGATATTCACTCTTTATAAGAAATGTGCTTTTAGCCCCTGGATTACACTGATTTATGTATTTCTCGCTTTGGATTCCCAAAACTGAGCACAGTATCTGGATGTGGCCATGTGTAGGAGACTAATAATTCCCTCAATACACCACACACACCCTTCCCACTGACCAGTGACCTGGGGTGGGTATTTAGGAAGTAGGAAGCCCTTACCCTCTGAGGTAGGGAGTCAGGCAATGGGCATAGCCAGTAAAATCAGCACAGAAAAGGTGTAAAAAAAAGCCAACTGGGGATCTTCATGGGTAGAACAGAGATCAGGACAGCTTAAGGATGTCTAAGCCCAACAGAAAATTCTGAGATGAGACTTTTACTGTGAACGGTGAATCTCATGCTGAATTGACAAAGGATTTCACTATGATGAATGAAAATGGGGCTGGGTTAAAGGACCACTCATTGTCAAAGGAAGACATTGAACTGAGAAGGCTGTGGCAGATTGGAATTTAGAGGGCATCAAGGTTTGGGAAAATGCAAGGTGACATCTGTAAAAATAAATAATATGTGAATACATAATCAAATGCAAAACATTATGCATATTTAAAAGGCAAATTTGTTGAGTTCTTGACTATGTCATTAGATCTTTTGGTTGTGTGTAACAGGTATCATTAAAGTTCTATATTTTATTTGCATCATATTCTGTTATATATACACTTTATTATAAGCATTTGAATTTAAATTCCAAATAAAACTAAGAGTAGCCTATTTCTCCAACCACCTTAGTTTTATTGAGAAATTATGGAACATCAGCAGAGCTCTCTGAAGAAAACTCACAACCTCAGAGATTGTTCAGCCTTTGGTCTTCTTTTTTAAACTGAGATTTTGTTTTAAAGGAAACACTGAAATTAAGTTTTCTACCTTTCAGTTCCCCCCAGCTGGAATCAAGAGTCATAATCTCAGGCTTCTTGAAGAGCCAAACTTGTTTAAACCATTCACGAAGGTTACTATTTTATGCACATGAGTAATGCAGCCTCTGCAAGCTGAACATGATGTTATCTCTAGAAACATTATGCATAAGATTTATCTTCAAAGATATTTTTGAACTTAACTTATGCATATCTTTGCACTTAAGTTTGATTTGATAACCTGTAGAACAGATCTAATTTGTTTGTGGTTTTCTGTGCTCATTTCCATACTGGAAAGTAATCTTTACTAAGTGCACATTGGTAAAATTTGTCGTAAGTTCATTAGCACCATCCATAGTTCCTTGACAAGAGAGAAAGACAGAAAACAAAAGGCTGAGAGAAGAAGCAGGAAAAAAGAATGGGAAGGGAAAGGGATAAGAAAAGGGAAAAGGAAAAGGAAAGGGAACACAGAAACATAAAATATGATCATAAATCTATCAAAGAGGACTTAGAATATTATAAAGAGCTTTGAACTATGGTAACAAATAAGGAATAAGCCTAAAACCATAATTCAGCTTTCTTTGAAGACCGCATAATCAGTCTGGGTGTTGAGAAGTCAAGTTGTTGAATCTTAATTTATTTATTTTAAAAATGCCATGTGTTTGTTTAAAACATTAATTTGCTATCATTGTATCAAAACTCTACATATTTCAGTTAAAAGCATGCCATCTTGCAGAACTTGTAAGTTCACCACTTCATGCTTCCAGTCTCTCCTGCCTGACTCTGGCAGCTTAGCTGGGTTCTTCTCTTGTGAGGTGTCACTAGAATGAGGATCCCAAGCAGCAGAACCAGGATTGCCAATGGAAGGAATCAGGATGAATCCTCGAAGATGTAGACCAGGCAGAAACGGTGACCTATAATGAAGGTTGGAAGCCTGAGGTACTGACCTGTCATTGACATGAGGCTGCATGTCAGTATTTCCACAGAGAAATATTTTCTTTCTTAAGTGAAATGAAATATTTTGGGGGTTGTTTTTTTCATCAAAATGTCCACATTTCACACTCATAATGTCAGTTTTTCAGCCATTCTACCTGAATTGCACCTGATACAAATATATGTGTATCTTCTCTATTTTTCCATGCTAGCTGTTTTTTCAATGAGAAATTATGGAAATAAAGTCAAGATATGTCAGAATCTATAGGCTCTAACAGTGGGATTCATCCAACAAAGTACGAAGGTCTGTAACTGAGACATCTGCATCTGAAGTTGTCACCCTGGACTCTTTTAATAATCAATAGAGAGAAATAAGCACTTTTAGGGTATGATTCATCTCATCCTGAAGTAGATGGCTAAAATAGGTCAGCTGAATCTTGTTTTAAAAGCATCTCTTTCTCTTCATTGGCATTAGAGAGAATCTATGGTGACAACATCAGACATTGACAGCTGAAGTTAAATAAGATTACTTATGCCTTAAGAGTCCATAGAACTGTTATTCATAAGCTTGTCCTTTTGCACCATAATTTCACCTGTTAATTTTATTTGTTTCCAAATATATGCTGACTTTTTCTTCTCCCCTTTCTCCCTGTTAAGCCAATATTTTTATCTTCATTTTTTTCCTACCTACATTGCCTTGCACATCCTTTTTCTATTCCCCTCACCATTAAAAAATCAGGCTTGAAGCCAGAAATTTCAAGCCAAAATCTGAGATAAATAAATGCATAAGGTATTTACCAAAACTTTGAGATTCTGCAGTACTGACTGCCTACTTTTATTGTTAGTGTCACCACTAGTCTGTGTGGTCTTTTGAACTACAAGCCCTGTAACCAATTTGCCCTGGTTGTCTAATATAGGAGGCCAGGCAAAATATTTTCCTGTTTTGTTTCCCTACCTGGACTGCACAGCACCCTTTAACAAAGGATGCCATTTAACGTAATAATTAATTTCCAACTTCTTTGTACCTATCTACAGATGCCACAAATTACAAAATTTTGTTCTCTTTGATGCCTTTGCTCACATATGAAGCAAGGATTTTCCAGCAATTGCAGTGGCTTGGGAGTAAAGACTGAAAACACAGTCATACAATTAATAAATTTAATAGGTGTTATAGTCAACACAACTTTTCTGCATTTTGCCATGCCACAATCCTAGAAGTACATGCCAGAGACATTGATATCTCTTTTGAGCTCCTCTGGAAATGAAGCGTGAATGAAAGTCTAAACAGTGGTTGCAGATCTTTTCCATTAATTTCTCTAACATGGAGCAGTATTGCCTTAGCCGCATACTGAAGGAAAGCAAACAGCAATAAATCTGACTTCCCTCTGGGTAAACCCTGCAAAGGAATATAAAAGAGTGAGGGATGGGGTATGAATTTCGCTTCAATGCACCAGTAATCTCATTGGACTAAATCTGGGGTGGAAGACTCAGATTAACTCCCAGCTACATACTGCGGGTTTTCAAATTTTCATAGTGCAAGAAGCAAAGAGGAACTCTTAGATCATCTAATCTACTTTCTTCTTGATCACAGGCACTTATCTTTCACACAGTTATCCCTACCTTGAGCCAAATAGTTTCTCTGCAGCTAGAGTATATATTCCAGAGAGTTATCTAATCTTGATTTGAAGATCTCAGGAGATGGAAAATCCACCACTTCCCTCTAAAATGTGTTCTGATAGCTAATAGCTATCAGCATTAAAAGTATGTGCCTTATTTCCAATTTGAATTCATCTGGCTTCAGGCTCCAGCCTTTGGTTCTTATTATGCCTTCTTCCACTAGATTACAGAGTCCTTTCATATCCATTATTTTCTGCCTGAGAAGGTATATATGCCATAAGCAAGTCACCTCTCAATCTTCTGCTTCATAAAGAGAAAGATCCAAATCTCTCACCAGAAGGCATTTTTCCCAATTTTTAAACATTTCTGCATTTCCCGTCTACCCTTTCCAGTAGTTTCATTGAGTCTTTCTGAAAATGAGGACTGCAGAGTTGATGCAATGCTCCAGAATTGTCCTCCCCAAGTTACAACAGAAAGATCAATTCTCATGCTTTCTCAGTGACCATTCAGCAATCATGTTGAGGATTTTCTATATCACCCCATTCTGAGACATTGTTTGGTTGCTTATCTAGTATGAATAGTCTGTACTTTGAGTCAATCTTTTCAGTCACTCTGTTCTGTGGTTTTCATCCTCATTTCTAGAAATGTAAGTGAGGATTTGGTTGTATTAAAGTATCCTACTCCTAATAACTTAATTAACTAAGTGTTCTTTTCTACTTCCACAGTGATCTCTTTTTTTTTTTTTTACCACTGACTTATCCTTAATTTCTACCAGGAGTAATGTTATTCTGACTTCTGGACTGTTAACAAAACACTTGCTATTATTCCTCTGGTAATAGTTCTTGTGAAATCAGAGGAGAAACATCCCATGTTAGCTTTGCAATATTTTGCATAAGAGTAGCAGCAGGGAAAGGGGATTGACAAATAAGATTGTCTTGTTACCCTCTATAGCATTTATTATATGTTAGGATTCATACAGAATTATCATCAAATTGCTGAATATTTCTCCAGCTGCTTATAGGAATTCTTAAGTGCTGGTTATCCAGTACTGTGGATTTCAAAATGTTAATTACTTGTTTTTGTTGTTCAACACCCTTTTTTATTACAAATGGGAAATCCTCTTCATTATCTTTATAGGATACTAGAAGGCCTGAACTTTTTTTCTACCTTGAATGGTTAAGTCATCTAAAGACATTAGTTATGATGCATGTAAATGTATTGCAGAATTTGGAATGACCTGGATCAACAGTTGTAAGGCAACCAAGTATGGTGAAATTTAAATGTCATGCCCCAACCATAAAGAAGTCTGCTTTCCTTAACTTTTACACACACACACACACACACACACAAACACACACACACACACACACACACACACACACACACACATATATATATCACACATGAGCTGGAGAAGAAAAGCTCAAATCTCCCTCTTCTTGAATGGGAATAAGGTTCCTGTTCTCTTGTCTCATAGAAAATGGTGTAAACACTGAGATAAAGTGATTTTTACTGAATAAATTCTGATGTTTCATCACATTTTCTAAGTGCCTAGGTACATATTTGTCTGTTAAAAGCAAATCCAAATGCTATTTAAAATGTTTGGGGGGTTTTGTGCTGAAAATATAAAGAAAAAATACATCTGTTCATATTTACGTGAAATTAAATATAACCAAAGAACAAAATATCAATTATCCATAAAATATACCTAAACATATAATTTTACTTTATCAGATTCAAACCAGAAGTGTTTATTAAGTCTGCACTTTCCATATCATACTGAGCAATGTTTCCTCTTCAACTTTCTAGAAGTTCTGCAATATATGTAGATTATTTTCTTTGGCAAAAATTTAAAATGTCATCTTGTTTATATCTGTGCTTTTCATACATTTTTCCTTGGTTCCTCCAGCCACTTACATTAATATTCCACACTTTATGGGTTCTAATGGGGTACACATAGCTTAGGTCCATATTACATTTGTCAACACAAAGTCTTCAGTTAGCAACATCATTTTGTATCATCCATCTACTCCAGCCAAAGATGGTGCCTGCCCTTCCCATGAGCTGCAGCCCCCTCTGTCAGTGCAGCTCACTGGCCTAGCAGAATGAGATCCTAGTGCCCCTATGGTCCTTCATCTTCAAACGTTGAGCAGCCAAAGTTGCAAGAGTGTTCTCTGTCTCTTGCTCTTGCTTTTGGGGTCAGAAAGATTTCCCAGAAGGTCATGTTTATTACCATCTTCACAACTGTGCTATCATCCTTTCATCTATTATTTCATTTTTTTCTGGTGAATACAGCATAAGTATAAAGAGTTACTGATTTTGCTCATGAAGCTTCCCAGTGGTGGTATGGTTAACTTGTAGTTTGCTGTTCAGCAAAATAATTGAGAAATACCTGGAGGTGATCTGAGGCAATATTCTAGCAGTGTTCCCAGTCTGTGTCTATAACAGTAATTAGAAGAGGTTCAGGAACTAATGTTTTCCTCAGAGTCCAATGATGCCAGTTGGTGAGGTCTACACTGTTTATGACTTCTTTTTTTGGGGGTACAGATTTATCTTTGAATCACTTTCACACATAGTCTGCCAACCACTAAGCAGTGTAGACCTTCAAAATGATATTTTCCGGACCACAAAACCACATCCATGCTGTGCCTAACAATTAGCACGCACTCACAATTCATTAAAGTCAGCCAATATACCTAGAAGCTTCCTATTTATTTAGCTACCTAATCTCCCCTTTTACAGGGTGTTAATTTAGACAACTCAAAATTTATACCTTAAATGTCCTTGCTGAATCACTTTTTGTATTATTTGATCACCTATGACTTAGACTCTCTAACACCCCTTTTTATCCAGGATCAGGCTTATCTGAGTGTCATTACTGAGCTCCATTTCTTCAGTGGCAGGAGAAGAGTTTACACCTGATAGGATTCAACTTCAGATTATCCTTAAAATGGGAGACTTCCAATTGGGACCCTGTCAAAGGCGCACAGATTTGAGCCAGCGCATTTACAGCTGAGAGGAGCTCCTGGGGTAGGGGGAAGCATCCTGCAGGGTCGATGGCTCTCAGAGCCTGGCTGAAGTGACCTGCCCAGCACTGCCACCCAGCACGGCCTCAGGGAGATTTCCTCAGCTACCTGGGAGCCATCCAATCCAGGTGCCTGAAGCTAGAGCTGCTTTCCATTTTGCAGGGAAAACAACAGTAAAAAGGCAACTACCATGCAGTTCAAAGATCTTTCATCCTGGAATAGCTGCACATTCAGACACTGACAGCTTCTTCCAAATCATGCTGTACTACAGCCCCAGACAGAAGAGTGGATTAAATAATACTGACAACCAGTGCCTATTCAAATGACCATTTTAACTGAAATAAATACTGCCAGTACAAAAGAACAATATTTAAGATAGAAAAATCTCACCTATCTCAATTGTTATGTAATGTAATATAAGTGCATATACTTAACTAACTAAAATTATTACATACCACCTTGCTTCTTATGACATTTATCACAAAAAGCTACTCAGGGCAGTCCAGTACTGTGTTAGAGAAATGAGAGGAGCACTTATTCCTTCACATTAGTTAACATGTCAAAAGCTTTTTGTCTCAAAGATATTAAATGGTAAGAACAGTGTGTTTCAACTTCTAAATTGTCATACATCAAAGATTTTGGAGGACTTCTTTTTTAAATTGACAGTTGTCATTTAATATACCGTATGATCCAAAGCATATTATTTCTGAATGTTACCAGGGAGATTTCATTGGCTTTTGTGACATTTCCAGTCTTTGGTATAATTGGCTAACAGCTTTTTTAAACTAATGTCTTTTAAGAAATAGTGTACCTGGTGGTCTGGGGTATCACATCTACTGTTTTCTCTTTTCTTTGTTGTCCAAAAATGTTACCGTAATGATAAAAAGTGACATTATTTTAAAAGATAAGAAACACCAAAATTATTTTCTGTCTGACCTTTACAGTTACCAGAACAAGCGGCTTCTGTTAGCAAAATAGTTCAAGCCTTTTATTACAAAGGATATTTGGCAGTATTCCATAAGAAAAAAAAATACATGCAGTTCTTGTCAAGGGAAGTCATTAAGCCCTCTCTCCTTATGCCATGCTAACATTTTAACAAAAATAAAATTCTGGATATTTTAAGATAGAGGAGGAAGTTGACTGTGAGAGGCAGGGATATTTCACATAACACTCTTTATGAGTGTACTAATGCAGTTTTATGTCTTTGACTGCACTGCTTTGAAGCAAATATGGTGGGTTTACCCAAGAGTTCAAGGAGATTTTGGTGACCTTCATTTCCCAGCTGCACATTTATGCATTGAGAGTTTTCTTCTTCACCCTGGTCTGTTTTGTTATTAGAATGATGTTCCTTCTTTAGGGGAGGCTGGGAGGTAAGATAGACAAATGACTCAATGGCTCAATGTGTCTAAATTGCTTTATTTATTATTTTAAAATAATTATGGCTACTCCTCATCGCTTCTGTTTTTTCCAGGTAAAGGCCTACAAATCAATTTTTTGCTCCACTCTATACCTCTCATTTTTGATTTTACAGGTTACCACAGAATTTGAGATGTGTAAGTGCTTGAGATTTCAAAGTCGCATCCAGCACAGATCCTTTTAACTGCTGTTGCTGTTGCTCTGGTACTTCAGCCCAAATAAGGATGATATATGTCTTGCTTTCAGCTCACATGGCAAAGATATGACATTGTTGTCACTGATGCTTAAGAAAAACTCTATGAGTCACATTACATCAGCAACAAAAGTTAGAACAAAGCCTTCTTTCTTGTTGAAAGAGTTCACTGGTTTACTGTTTTTGCTCAGCTGGTGGCACTGAGCATAGCCTGCAAATGGATGAAATATATTTTAGGTGCACGAAAGCAAAAATAGTTTCTGAAAACATAACATTCCTTTAGGAAAATAATTGGAGGCAGCTATAGTCATTAGCTCTGGAATATGTAATTCTTCCCACGATTCTTAATATAAATTGAACACTGTTGCATGGCACAGTATTAAAGAATATATGTGTTAAATATCTTCCTGCTTAAAGATGAGTGGTCTAAACCCTGAAAAATTACAGTATATGCAAATGAACATAAAGGACTGACTTTACTGACCATTTCTTTGTGTTTGGGGGATAGATTTCTGCATAGCATAATATTTCCACTTGCATTGGTTTCCTGGCATGAAAATGTTTATTGCACTCATTAGCTAAGAGGATGTCGGCACTGGTCCAATGAACACAGATCTGCCTTCTGATTTCAGCCATTAAATTGCAATGGGATTCATAGGCTTAACATTGTGGGTGTGAGAATAATAAAATGGAACTCCATCTTTAGCCCAGTTACCATGGATGCAGTTAAAGGTCATAGTGGCAGCTGCTAACTAGTTGCCTTTTTAGCTGTATTTCCCCTCCTGCTATGTGTTTTTGTATACCTTAGTTTCTGCAGGTCTGCCTTAGAGCAATTCCACTTCCTTAACTTGGCATGTGGGTTGTCTTCCTCAACATGATCGGTGCATTCCCATAAATATGCTTGTTATGGGCATCCCTTTATTGAATTATTTGTGACTTAATGAAAAATGAATGCAAAGGCCTTAGCAAAAAACCAGCAATGCAGCCTGCTCAGCACCCTGAATTATTTCTATTTTCTGCACTCTGCTTCACATTCCTAGCTGGGGGTGGGGGGAAGGAAAGAAAAAAGCCCTGTATATAGCGAATTCCCATCTCCGTTTAAACTCATAATGGGTTCGGGCACTGACGCATTCACAATGTGGGACATCAACTACTACTTCTCCATTTGGCCCAAAGTCCTAGGAGTTAATTCCCTGTACTGCATGAAGTGTCAGAGTAATTACTGCTGATCAGCCCTATTTCTCAGCATTCTGTCCTGCTTTGAGAGGCACCCTGTTTATTGATGCACCGCCACCTCATCACAGTGCTTTCATTCAGGCAAGCTGCTTAATCGAAAGGGCTTGGACAATGCAGGATTTTCAAAGAGAAGAAGTGGGGAAAAAATTAAAAGTAGCCAAGTAAAAAAAAGTGAATGGTAAAGAAACCTGAAAGCTCTACAAAATATTTCCTTATGTCAACACTTCATTTCAATAGATTTTAAAACTCCTATTCATTTCCAAAAGAAGGTACTGTGAGTCTTTTCTGTGGTGACTCAACTATGTGATCCCATCTTTTGAAGATTTTTAAGAACACAGTGCTGGAAGCCCTGCTTGAGGAACATTTATCAAGTTTTGTTCTGTTTATGCACAGGCAATGACTGTGTCAACCTTATGAACCACAATGCAAAGAAATTTTTTTAAAGTTTTTGCCTCTCTGTTTTAAAGATACATTTATACAACTTGTCATTTTCTGAAAATGAATTAAGTACTACTTGAGCCAAGTTATTTCAGTTCCACACAAGGGTGGCTTCTGGTTCTCTTTGGCAGGATGCCACTTCATTCATTTTTATTTCAAACACAATGTGAATCTTTTAATTCGGATATAGTATCTAAGTATGATGGCTATAAAGCCTACACTGTGACTTATTCATGCTCCTCCTCTCCTTGCACTTCTGTGAATTTTAGAAGGTGGAAGAAAGTTACACTGAATTCACTTCAGCTAAAATACTATCGCGCTTTGTGAGTTTGTTAGAGAGAGAGAAGATGGACTTATTTGGGCTAGCATTTTCATTAGGACTCAGTGCTTTCCTTGATTAAGTTGCTTTTGGGCACTTGTATATCTGAGGCTACCCAGACTGTAGTCATTTTCCAGCTGATCCTATTTTGACTGGAGGAGTGAAATATATTGCCCCATGGAAGAGGAAACAAACAGGTAATGGCAAGCATATATATAAACAAACCAGTTATCTAACTGTTTGCTGAGATTCTTTTAATGACATCACTCCCCTCTGTGGCATTGCTTCATTAAAAAGTAATTTTACATAAGTTGTTCAGCAGTGTTGTTGAAAATAACAGAATATGACTGCTACAACTATTCCAGTGTCCTGTTTTACTATTTCCTCCACCATACTTTAAATCAGAGAATTTCTTCTTGTGTCTTGTTTACTGTTGATATTTTCTGGCTGATTGGATAGGAATGACATTTTGACAATTTACTGTAGCAGTAAGCACTGTAAAAACAAAAGGTGCTGATGAAAACTCAGAACCCATTATTATGTAAATTATGGCTGACTAACACAGATTCCATCTCCCAGTCACCATCATTGAGACCAGTTTTACTCAATGATAATAATTTTCATGATTGCAGTCTTCAGAGAGATCAGAAATATGCTCTAGCTGTTGCATTTATCTACAGCGGGTACTTGACCCTTAATTAAATTCTGAAACTTTTTTATGTAACAAGGTAAAATACAGCTGACACTTCTATTCAAACAAAGAGCATCAAACATAGATCTACCAAATAAGATAAAGGTATTTCAGACTTACCTTCTTGTAATGCTAGCAAACACGAAGACAACAACTTCCTTTGAAAGAGAGCTTAAAGTTTAAAATGCAAGAAAAGAAGGGAAAGCATTCTGTTGGGCAATTTAAATGTTGCATTTCAGTGCTGTGTCTGCTAAATGTTGGGCTTGCTCTGCAGAATGGGCTTGAACTTTATATTAAAATATGCATGACAGGAAAAAAAAACGAATGAGCTTCGAGTATATAAAGGATGTTTTCTCGCCTATATTACTGGATTAATAAATGTAAAAAGCTTATAAGGTAAAAATAATGTTATTTAATGTTCATCACTAACTTTCATAAGACGCTAGTCTCCTAAATCTTGAAAACTGTGCTTTGTAAAACTATTCCTCCTAAAAACAACTTAGTGGCAACTCAAGGTTCTGCACTACTGAGCTAGTGTTCTGCTGCTAACTGAAATAAAAATGATTAAACATTGCACAAGCAATTAATATGACATATGTTTATGTAAATATGTTTAGAAGATAAGACTGGGGGAAAGGGGTACACTGTAGAGAAAAAGGAAGTGAGGCTTTTCATTTATTATTTACATATTTTAAGACAGCCCTGTAAGCTTTTAGTATTTCTTTCCTCTCTGTCCTCCCCATTCCAGCTTTTCCCCCTCCTTCCCACTCTCCTCATCAGTTTTTCAAATGAGAAAATGGACATTTCAGGCAAGCAGCAACATTCCAAGTAAGCAGTAACAGTCAAGCTAAAAAGGTAGGGTATTATAAAAATGGAGATTCAGTATTTCTTTAGACATAGCACTTTGCTAAACTGTCAGTTCATAGAACCAATGAGCTAAGAAAAGTAATTACTTAAGTGGATTTCATGAAGAGTAGAAAGATGATTGTGCCACATTAAATAACAATTGTATCCTTAATGATGTGTTGGACTATAATACAAACATCCTTCTGCCATTATATGTACTACAATATACCTTTCTAATTACTCTGGTGGCTTCCTCTTCCTTTATTAAGATGCTATGCTTTCAGAGACTATGTGAGCATTATATAAGCTTTTTTTTTTTTTTTAAATTACAGTGAATGCAGCTGCATGGTCATTGATAAATTGGTTATAAATTACTGACACATTATATATGAATGGAATAATTGTTTTTTCATTTTATTTTTTTTAAAAAATATGACTTCTCTTAGATGAGATGCAATGAAATTCCAAAAACATTACTTTTCTATGTTTTTTGGCATTTCTAGATATGTAAGGAGCATAGTAATGTAAGATAATTAATAAGGCAGATTCAAGACAGTATGCTAGACCTATGATAGCTGGAACAGGGTAGATAATTTGGTATTATTAATTTCAGTGATTTCTTGCTTATAGCCTGTGACCCCTTGGGCATCCTTGGGCTTCCTGTCAGCGGTACCTGAAAAAGCTATTTTATCATCTGCAAGTTTAAATATATTGCAAGGGTATTCCTTCCAACTAAAAACATTTTTAGATTGTTTCAAAGTACAAAAAGGTTGAAAACCACATCTCCATTTCATTGCTTATATTCTGATCCCTTAGAGATAGAAACTCTACACTCTCTAGCACAGCCTTCTATAAATCAGTGTGGTTTCTATGATTTCTAGAGTTACTTTTGTGCACTGTCCGACCACTCATCAGACTTGACTTCCTAACATTTTGTCAGCACACACAATACTTGGACCCAGTTAAAATTTACATGCATTCATAGTCCCACTGAAGGAAAAAGAAACATCTTTTATGTGGAAATTCTTCCAAATGTATAAAAGGATTGAAGAACTAGGAAAAAAATCACAAAACTGGACAATTCTGGATTCTCTGACAGAGCCTCACTTAACTCTTACAATAGAATTTTTTGTGCAAAACCAAACTTAAATAAATAAACAAAACAAATACTGAAAAATATACTTCTCTATTGTCTCTTAGTAGAGATGCACTCCTTCAACTCATAACTCATGCTTTTCTGCTATCAATTAGTGACATCAATAACAATAATTCAATGAACAGTTCTGACTACTTTTATGCACACTTCATTGCAGCCCGAAATTTGGTAGTCAGTTGGGACTTTTATCAGTAAAATCGATACAATATTTTCAAAGTTCCTTACCACTGTTGAGAGACCTGAAGTTAGCTTAGAGGAAAGAGGATAATATGCTGGTTTTGGAAATCATGTCTGACCCCTTTGAAATATAGCAATAATAAGAAAAATATGTCATAGCATGACCAAACTATTTTGTAGTTCTCATCAATATTATATTCCCTTTGTGAAAAACTAGGACATATTATACAGCCAGTTTCACATCTGACTGTTCACACATTGTCAAAATAAGAAGAGACAATGTCCAAAATGTGAAATAAAATCCATGTATAAAATTCGCCTGCAATTAACATAATCCATATCCTACTAGCAGCTCAGCAAGTATATTTCCTCTTTAGTCACAAGTTCTACTGGTACAGTAAGAGCTCTGTGCTTGGATCGTGTGCTAGGCAGAATTATGGGAATCTTTATAAACTCCCTGCTGCACTGCTTGGTTAGCTAAATTCAAGATTAGTAAATGGTCCTTGGAAAGTAAGCAGAGTAGTTCCCCTGTTACTGCATTTGAAACATATATACATAGCCATATATCCTACTGAAATCAGCCATATGAAGCCCAAGGGGAAAAAAAATGTAGTGTTGTCTGGTAAAACTACAAGTAAGTGAAATTTTTTTACTAGGGTGAGCAAGTAGCAACTGAGAATAATCTGTCATTTTTACCTGTAGTCATCATCACCCACAAAGTATCCTAACTCAGTACTCCTCAGGATTGGGCCCTCTGTGAAATGACAAATTCTGTTACTCTGATTTCTGGAAGAGAAGGGTGGAACAACCTTCTTTGTGCTGAAGTTTAGCACTTGCCTACTTGGACTTGCTCAAATCCAAGCACATTATATCTTGAAAAAAATTCAATAAATTATTGAAAATATGTCGCTTATGGCATTTTCCACTGTTTTTAAGAAACAAGCACTTCTGGAAAAGGAAGTAAAATGTGAAACTGGACAAAGATAGTTGCATATAATGATTCAGGCATACTTTATAAATTATAATTGTCACATATATCACAGATCTTTCTGACTGCCAGAGAGGATGGTGAGTCAGTGTCTCTTTATGTTTGGGAAAAGTTATTTCTTCCCAAATTAGCAGCTCATGTGCAAGAAATATATGAATTACATCTGAAATATTGAGAATTCTGTTCAGTAGGGAACTTCAACTGTGTTTAGGAATCTAACTGAAATTTTTCACTCTTAGAAATCCTTAGTCAGAAGATGCCTTGCTCTTAAGTTCCTAGACTCTGCTGAAATCTTGATTTTCAGCAGGGTGTCTAATATTCCTTGTTGTCTGAAGCTCTTGTACCTACAAATGCTTCAGTGTAAAAAAAAAAATTAAAAAAAAATTATAATTACTCAGCTTTCACTTTCTGCTGGGTTAAAGCATCGTTTTTGATTTTCAGGTGCTTGTTTTAGGTAATCTCCATATCACATTAAATAGGCTAAAGATAAAACTCATCTCATCTACTTCTAAATATTGGCATCCAGCCTCCAAAACAGCATGAATGAGACTGACATGGAGAAACAATTTCCTAGAACTTATCTATTAACTGCTGCTTCCTGAAAAACAGATTGTCTACTCTGGTGATAGCTGTGAAGGATGTGGGTAAAGATATAGCTCCTACAAGCTCAGCACTTGCCTTCTTGAGGACCACAGCCATTTCTGCTTATTTTCATCTCAGAAGCTGGTCAGACCTGCTGGGAGCCAGTGCTGGTTTTGCAATGACCCAGAGTAGATCTGTGTTATAGACAGACTTGCTGATAAGCAAAAGTCCTTTATAACTCTGATCATGAGAGACAGCCTTGATAACCAAGAATCAGAATGCCACATTGCAAATTATGTAAAAATTATTTTTTCTGTTCAACTTTCTGATCAAACACTTGGAAGCATCACCAATTTGTCTTGGCAACAGCTCTGCCACATGGAAAAGTCACCTTATCAACATTATAAAGAAAGGCAATCAAGCTTACCGAAGATCATAAGGCAAGCTGCTGTGGAGGTAAGAGAAGTGTCTGTGTTTGAAATCTGTGTCTGAAGCACAAATCCATTCTTCTCCCTCTGAAAGGGAGAATACTAGCATAGTCTCTAAAAGTCTGGGATGGATTAATCTTTGCAAAATTCACTCCTTAAGTGTGTTGGCTGCTTAGGCAGTTCACAACATCTACCATGGTATGCAGGTCTGCCTCACCACATAAGTGGGTGGAGAGCTACAGCCTTACATATTCCAGCAGTGCATGATCTTTAGAAAGTAATGGAAGTATGAAGCTGGACTTGTAGTGAGACTTTTCACCTTGATTTTATTCAAATGTCAGGAAGTTGATTCTTCGGGCCCTTTAAAGGGTGTTGCTGCCTCTTGAATGCCTTTGCCTGGTCCTTAGTGCAGGTCCTGAAGGTGCTGCAGAGGTTTTGCATTCCACCTTCAAGTGAGTTGGACTTATGAACTGGAACTAAGATCAGAACTGGCAGCTAGGCTCATGCCAAATTGAAGTTTTATTTATTTGATCATTTCATTGCAAGGTAGACACTGTGTCTGTGGTTTGTATCTTTAAAATCAAATAAACTATTTATATATAGTGAAGAACTGTGAAACACATAGACCTTATTCACTAATATTTTTATGGTTTCTTTACACTTGACAAGTAAAGAATTTGTGAAAGTGTTTTTTGTATCCAAATCCCACAGATTTCTTGGGGTATTTTTTTAATTAAGAAAAGGTACAATCTAGATTAGTAACACAAATTTAGGTCTTGTTTTTCCTTAACATGAAGCATGAAAGTCTCTGAGTAAATTTCTGATACATATTTTTTTATGGGATATATTTGATGAAAACTTAAGAAAATGCCATCAACTTTTATCTATTTAACATTTTCGTGTTATTAAATGAGAATACCCCATGTGAATTTCAGGTCAGAGTGGAAATATAAATTAGCTACTGTTTTCCTTCCCATCCTGATAATATTATTTTGTTTACATCACCATGGAAATGTTTATGCAAATTTTCTTGCCACACCATATCCATTATACCTTAAAGAGAGAACAGTCTAATAAAATTTCTCAAAAGAGCTGTTACTTGTAGGAAAGGAAACTAAAGGTCTGCAGTCTTTCAAAGTGTCATTGCTACTAACTGGAGCTTCACAGAGGAAGAAATCAGAGTTGTTCTTTCAAAGAGACAAATTACAGTGTGCTCCAGATGAAGCCAGCAAAGCCATAGAGAAGCTGCAGTTTGCATGCTGGGTCTCATGTGATATTTTGGTCCTGTGAACATGGGGCTCCTGGATGTTTTTGCCACTCATGCTGACAGTTTGTCAGGTCACTCCTGCACACATCTTTACAGCTGCAACTACTGCTGCATATGTTGCAGGACATGTGGAAAGCCATTAGTTGTTTCTGTCTGCATTGCTGACATTCTAAAGTACAATCTTGCCATGCACTTTGCACTGCGAGGGCTAGGAAACCAGTATCTTTTATAGTAATGACTTCCAGTTTACAGCCTTCATTTGTTATATTTCCTCAATAGCTGTTGTGTTGAGATTAACTGCATAAATGGTCTGCAGCTGGCTGTTATGAATTAAGGGAGTTTAATCAAAGTATTTCTAATGTACAGCATAATGATAATACATGGGGGAAGTACTATTTAAGAGATAATGATGGCTTCAGAAGATCACTGTTGTAATGTTTAGTGCATATGCCTTCAGCATTGAATTTGTTGTTGTTCTGAATATGCTTAATGGATCAGTGAAAAGCTGCCTAATGTGGGATTGTTTGATGGGGCTGACAGAGCTGGAATTAGCCCATTGCTGTTTACTGCATACAGCCATTAAGATTAATTGCTGCCAGATAATTTTGACTGTTTTTATCTTCGGGAAAAAGTGTCACTAATGGGTTTATAAATTGGTTCACTATTACTAATAGTAAGGCCAGTGTAACAGGAGAGGATGTGAGCAGCTAATTCTAAAGATAAAGGTAAAAAGTATAAAGTACTATATGACTTGCTAGTTTTAAGGGATAATGTTATCTAATAACAGACAGACTGATATATGATGCTCATTAATGCTATTTCCCGGGCTTTGGGTTGAACCTAATAGATGCTAATAAAGTCTTATTTGATGTACCATTAAAAAGCTCAATCTGTTTTCTGCATTAATGCACAATGTTGTTTATCACATTTTCAGTGACTAAAACCCAAACCCTCAATCTGTTACATAACTAAACAATATCAGGCTAGTTATACCTGTTTTTGTCTTTGTTTAGAGACACGGAAAACATTATAGAGCAAACACATTTCTGTATATGCTGTGTGCAATTCATATCACTTGACAGCTTCCTGTCAACAATAACACTTCAAGTTTCATTTTAACGTATCCTCTTTTACATACATTGTCACAGGTAAATTCAGCAAAGCACTCCCTCTGAGACATAAATTAATTGATTTGCAAATGTTTGAAAACAGTGTTGGGATGTGGGCAAAGGATTATCCGAGTAAGATGAGCCCACATTAGAGGTTAACAGTATGGTACAGCACATATACAGGCTTGTGCACTGCCTCTAATTTGCTGTGTATTAAAGTTTTTTGCGCACTTAGTCTCAAATATATCCCTTGTATCTAAGGGCATTGACAAGGGAGTGTGAAGAACATGCACTAAATAGATTGAAACACAGACAAGGAATGCTTAATGAAGAAGGGAAAACAAATAACTCATGAGTAGTGAGGTTCTTCTCTTTTCAAATAGAGATAGTGTAAATTATGAAGTGATTCCCTTCTCAAGTTGAAAGAGCATTTATATTTTTCATTACCAGTTGGTTTTTTTTGTGCTGAGAACATCTTCATTTTTTGAGGGACTCTAGATAGTAAAATAGTTCTTGTCTAAAAAAGGCAATTGCAAACAATACCAGAAAAAGCTCTTTGCATTATTTTTACCCTCCACAATGTTAACATGTGAAGACCTTTGAGAAGTTAAGAGGAAAATATTGTAGGGTGGTAAGATCATTTCTGCTGTACTTGCTTGCATTTGTTTCCACAGAAGTATTACAAGTGGCATTCTTGCATCTTTGCCATTAAGGACATGAGCCCTTTATTCTAGTTTAGACCATTTCCCCATGCATCCACTTCAAACTTTCATCCTTTTTGCCATGTTTATGCCATCTGCTTGTGTATCTAATGTTGTATATTTATGTGTTGGGGCCTTGTATTATGTAGGGAACTGGCTATAATCTAAATATTCTTCTCTTTATGTATCTGGATATTGCACAATAATGCCTGGACATATCCATTCAGGTTTTTTCATTATGTCCAGATCCTGATTTTTTTTTTCTCTCATATTCAGCACCATTGCCTGCATTATTCATATTCAATAAATCATCTTCCAGTTAAACTTTTGTTTGTGCACAGTTCTAGCACCGCTTTGACTTAAATAAATTTAAAATCAGTTTCATTAATTCAGTAAAAACTCTCTGCAAACACACTAATGTTGGGTTATAGGCAGCTTATTTGGGTTTACTTTGAATGCAGTGTAAGTTAAACCAAGCTTTGGCAGCCTTATATTGATTTAAAAGAGCTGCCACTATCTACTTCACTGTTTTAATTACACTGATTTTAAATCCTGTTCTTAGTTAAACCAATGAAATTTTCACGTAGAAAGTCCCAAGTTTTGTTCCCAAAAAGTGTTGCACACATTTCCATACAGGGCCTGCATAGATGGCCATTAGCCTTTCCTTTCTATTGTTAATGATTCTTAATAACATCTTGACGTAAACATTGATTAAGTTGTTAACCAAGCTGTCTGTGGCAGGCAATTTAGGATGATAGCTTACATGAAAATTATTCCACAATAAGGTATAGTGTTGTGGGTTGTCTTAATGCAGACTAGCTATAATGGAACAATTCCAGGTAGAAACACTCTGAAGGAGATTTGAGTGTTCTTGTGCCAGTTTGGACAGAACAGGGCATCCTTGCCTGCCTCCAGAGGGAATGGATCCCCTGGGTTAGATAAACCAGTCCAGACATCTTGAGCAACCTAAAACCTCACAAGAAATGTGTTTGGTGACCTGAATCCTTTCTAGTCACCTTTTAGTGATCTCATTCCGAAACAAATGGTCAGGCAAAATTTTACCTGGGGGGAGAGAGGGAGGGAGAGGGAGGGAGAGGGAAGGAAGGCAGGAAGGCAGGAAGGCAGGAAGGCAGGAAGGAAGGCAGGAAGGAAGGAAGGCAGGAAGGAAGGAAGGCAGGAAGGAAGGAAGGCAGGAAGGAAGGAAGGAAGGAAGGAAGGAAGGAAGGAAGGAAGGAAGGAAGGAAGGAAGGAAGGAAGGAAGGAAGGAAGGAAGGAAATTTTAGGTGAAATTGAAAGACAGTCAAGTTCACACATCACACAATGGGATCCTATTTCACTAAGAAGAATTCTCCTTTACCTTGCAGGGGCAACTGTTTTGGATCATGCTGTACATGATATGCTTTCTGTCTAATCTTCTATTTGCTACAAAGCTGTTCTGATTATGGATTTGCAGAAGCAGCATGTTAATCCTGAACTTTCTTTTGCAATCAAGCACAGATTTTGGACTGCTTAACCTAAAAACAGCAGTCACTGAATTTACCCAGGTGTTTTTAAACTAAAATCTGTTGGGTAAAACAAAATTATGTTTTTCAGAATGAAGAGCCTGATCTTCACTGCAGTAAAGACAATCTGATAAGGAATAGATTTCATAAGCATACACAGTAGCACCAGTGCCAAAGTTCAGCAATCAAGAGGAACATATATTGGAACATATATTTACATTGTAGTGCAGTATAATTGCAACTTGAGTAGTTTGGCTTTTTTAATTAAAAACACAACAAATCTTTCAGGAAGAGGGGTTGTCAATTCCTGTTCATTTTCAAAACTGCAGTGGACATGAACTGCCTGAGCATTCAAATTTTGTGGCTCTGTATTAGGTTCACGTGGGAAGGTTCTGCTACTTGAGGGAGTTACAGGGGTAGCTCCTCTGAGATGCTTCTAGAAGCTTCCCCCATGTCTAAGAGAGCCAATGCAAGCTGTCTCCAAGATGGACATGCCACTTGCCAAGGCCAAGCCTATCAGCAGTGGCTCTGTGATATTTAAGAAGAAAAAACAGTTATTATGTAGGAGGAATTGCAGCCAGAGAAGAGTGGAGTGAGAATGTGTGAGAACGCCAAGGTCAGTGCAGAAGGAGGGGAGGAGGTGCTCCGGGTGCTGGAGCAGAGATTTCTCTACAGCCCATGGTGAAGATCATGGTGAGGCAGCTGTGCCCCTGCAATTCTTGGAGGTCCATGGGGATGCAGAGATCCACCTGGATCCCATGGAGGAGATCCACACTGGAGCAAGTGGATGGTTGATTTGCTTTACTTCTCATTATTCTACTCTGATTTTAATTGATGATCAATGTAGTTAATTTCCCCAAGTCAAGTCTGTTTTGCCCCAATAGTAACCAGTGAGTGATCTCTCCCCATCCTTACCTCAACTCATGAACCTTTTATTATGTTTTCTCTCCCTGTCCCGTTGAGGAGGGGAGTTATAGAGCACCTGGAGTGGTGGGCACCTGGCAACCAGCCCAGGTCAAGCCACCAAGGGCTCTAAGTGAGGGACATCTGTCTTGCTGGAGCAATGCAGGTTTCCACCTCACATTCCGGGATGATTGCTGAGATTTAGCATAGCCCAAATCATCTACTGAAAAACCGTAAATGAAGGTATCAGCCAGTTACAAATTTAGTCTAAGCAGTACTCTTTTCCCCCATATATGCTCTGTGAAGTATGAAGTCAGAACAGTGGAGCTTTCCAAACTTCCTCTTTCCCCTAACACTGTAATTCCAAATACTTGCCTAAATCAAACCCTTCTTCAGTGACTTCTGGAACAAAAAGTGGTATTACAGAGCATAGCCATACCCACACAGGTCTTGGGATTGTTTATTTTCCTGCTCCTTTCCCACCACATGTCCCAGACCAGTGACACATTAAATTAATGGAGCAAGGAGCCCTGCTCTGTATGAGGTCTGCATTATGCTCCAGGGAAACGAACGTGGTGGACACTGAGAGATGCCTTCAGAAAAGCAGGCTTTCTCAATATCCAGTTCAAAGCAGAAACTTCACTAAGGTGTTTTAAAGGACTGTCTCACCCTTTCTATGGATTAGACAGGAAGCCTTATGAAATTACCCTCCTACCTCAGGCACTTCATTTAAAGATCTAAATTTAGACACTGGGAAGTGCCTTAAAATTTTCTTTTTTCAGGAAGACATTCACCTCTTTCCATCACCCCAGTTCAGGACAAATTACCCTTCTAGTTTTCTGCAAACTCTGATTCAAAGATCTTGCTGTGAAATGGAGCAAGCCCTATATAACTCGTAGAACCACAGAATTGGAAGGGACCTTCCAACCATCTCGTTCCAACACGCTTGCCATGGGCAGGAACACTTTCAGGTTTATCCATCCTGCAAGATCCCTGCCTTAAAAAATATCTGAACCTAGAGGGATGTATGGTGTTTAGTTTGACACCTTGGGCAAGCATGAATTTATCACACAGCCCTGTCTCTCACTTCAATCTCATCAACAACTGTGATCCTGAAAAGAAAATCCTATGGGAAATCTGTACTATAGTTGAGGGGGAAAAGAAATCAAGTGAAGCCTCCAAAAATTATAAAGTGTTACATTAATTACTTCTTTTCACTTTCCACTTTCCTGATTTAAGCTTTTACAGCTCATATTTTTGAACTTTCTTCTGCAGTCAATACCATCAGGAATGTTTTTCTTTTTCTTTAATAAAAACAGCGATTATCAGGTAATAACAGGATTTTTGAAGCTAAGACACTAAAAATACTGATTGTTGCAAAATGCATGATTAAATTACAAGTGTTGGCAACCTCATGAAGAGTCTTTCCTTTCAAGACCAGTTTTCTCATATTTCTGAAGCAATTTCTCAAGTGAAACTGCTTTTTCCTCTTTTTTTTTTTTTTTTTTTTT
>VXBI01002027.1:128261-174798 GCA_013397375.1 Toxostoma redivivum | reverse complement strand
CCCTTTTTTTTCTTTTTTTTTTTTTTTTTTTTTTTTTATTTTTTTAATGTATACATAGGCTTGTGCTGTTTAGGAAGAAAAGCAAAGATGAATCCAGGCCATGGCTAAGTGCTGGGAGAGCATTAAGTGATAGGTCATGCAGCCATTCTATTCATTGACATAAAAAAATCTTTGTCTAATTCATGAAATGTTATTTTATCACCACACAAGGGTATGTGGGCTGATTTTTTTCAACTAAAGTATGAATTTGCAGTAGTAGATTGCCAAACTTTCTCCCTAAATTCACACTTGAAAATGATGTGCTGAAATGTTCAAATTGACATAATTAAGAATACCAGGAACAAATGTAGATACTTAATACAGCTCATGAAATAGGTTAGATTTTTTTCTTTTACTCAAGTCATGGTTATAAGATCCTGAAATTAAACTATTTAACATGGAAGATTCTCTCAGCTTCAGACAGTTTCAGGCCAATTCTTTCCAACTGCAGCTATTACCTCAAAAAATTACATAACTTGCCTTTTTTCTGCAAATCACTGAAGCCCGGCTGGTGCTCCATTATTAACATCAGAGCTGTCAGCATCTCAGGGAGGCAAAAGCAGAAAGCAAAGCACTCCTAGCAGCAGCAACAAAATCAGGCTTGCACTTAGAGAAATCTTCTTTCAATCCTCTTTACACCAAGCAGAGACTACTTAAAGTGCAGTGTGCTGAAGGTGGGATTCATTTCACTTTCACTATCTATGAGTTAGAAGTCTCTGTTAGATGTCTGTAAGTTAAAGTCAGCTTGACTCCATCTCTAGACATGGAGAGAGAGGCACATCCAGAAGGGTGATTTACCCCAACCACAGACAGATGTCGAAGAGAGGTGGAAGGAACCACCCTTTGGAGATGTCTCTCCCTCTCTCTCTCTCTCTCCCTCTCTTTCTATCTCTCTCCAGTGACTACAAAGGGAGACTGTGGTGAGCAGCTTAAACTTGACAGCTAGTTGAGATGAAATCTAATTCTAAGCATATGTAACACAGGAGGAGCCTTACACTCCTGTACTGAAGACAATGTTATTAATATTGGTTATTTGAAGCATTCTGCATTAAAATGCACAAATTGCATCAAGCTTGTTAGCTAACGTGAATTAATGTGACTGCGCACATACCTACACTGGTATTCCATGTGTGTCAGAGCCTCTGTAAAAAAAGTAGGAAGGGCAAGTTTAGTAAAGGACGTGGCTCCAAAACAGTTTTACATTCAGCTGGGACCCTGACCAGCTTCTGAATGCTCCTTTTTCTCTCAGAGATAGCTGTTTTACAACTGTCTTACAGTAATGAAAAACCTGCTCATCTTTCTTACCATCCAAGTGCCATTTGCCTTGTATTTTACAGGAAGTGGAACTGTATTAAAATAAAACTAAAAAAGTCAGAACATATACTTTTCCCATGCTTTGCATTAACTTTCCAGCCCATCAAATTATTCCTCATTTTAGTTTAAAATCTGAAAACAGGTAGAAAATATGCTTCCCTAGGAACTGTAGGCAGTAGTCTGTGTGGCATTGACTGATTGTCTTTCACATTGCTTCAGACTAATCCTGTCTAGAGCAGGTGGGGCCTATGAAGTAATAGCTCTTGACCCTGGCTCTCCTCTAGACTCCATACAATGTCTTCATGACCCTAAAGCTTCTCTTTATTTCAGTTCAAAGAGTCTGACATCACAGAGGGTTGTGCTGGAGCCAACAAGACTGGTGCCTGCTATACCATGGAAGTGACCACACATGTGGCAGGCCATAGAGTTTGGCATGATAGCATTGTCTGATGGCACAAAGTCTGCAGAAAATATGCCTGAAAACAGGGAATAACGGGAAATCAGCACAACAGAGGATCAAAATTCCTATGTTTGAACTGGTTCCTGCCATTCTTAATACAGCAGAGTAAGCAAACTCTGATGGACTTTATCTGGACATGCCTTTGTTTTAATGAAGAAACACAAATTTTAGCTTTTGTTTTCACAGCCTCTAGCAGAGAGGACATCAAAAGATAGAATTCAAGAGACCTCTGTAGCCTGAATATCTGTGTCTTTATTAATAATTTCTCGAAAACAAAAGTGAATAGACATAATTTTGTGGCTGCGCCCAGGAGTTTAAGGCCCTATCAAATCAAGCTTGCCATCACCCTCTGTTCAGTTTTATTGTGGGCATCTATATAGTTTTCACCCCAAAAACTTTCCTCTGATTTACATCAATCCAAGTAGAGAATGAAAGCTTTTTCACTTAGTTTTAAAACACTTCATTGAAAAGTCCAGATTGTGCAATCTACTAGCCTAGAAGGTACTGTCACTTTTATGTGCCCTATATTTTATTCATCCATAGCTCAGATAAATGCAGATTTTAAAAAAATATTTATCTTTAGCTCTTGTCTTGCTTTCCAGTCCTCAGTGTTTGGTGTTTGAGAATCAGGTCATCTAGAAAAAAACTCATATGCTCTGTACCTTCAATAAGCAGCCAAAAAAAATTCCAAAATATTGCATTTTGATGGGGTTTATCTCATTGTTCTTAAAAAATCCATTTGGTTTTCATGATAGTCTCAACCCCTGGATAAGTAAAAATAAAACCAGAATCTTGTATTTAATTCATCTGTCTAGACAGGAAGATTTATAAAGCATCATTTACATGGTGAATCTTTCACTCTAAGTCATCTAATGGTCTTCCCAATTCAAATTCTACTTTTAAAAAATCAAAACTGTTGGAGTTATTAACGTAGCACTTATTTAGGGATGTTGTTAGATATACAAACATATGGGAAAAAATACTGAAAGACAAAATTGCACCAGCTTTGAATGTGTTTAAAGCAGCACATTAGAAGTCCTCATAAGGTTTTATTTATAGGAAGAAGCAAATTGGTTGCAACCATGATCCCACTGAAACCAATGAGATTTCACCCTTTCTTTTTTGCTAGTCAGACACATTCCTAGTGACATGACCATAAGAAAGTCTTGCACAAAGATAAATGGTAGACTCTGTCTCTTGAAACAGTAGGTTTATTTGACATTTCTGTGCTTCAGTATTTCTTGTAGTCAGTGCACAATATGTGTTCCAGCCTGAAGGCTTCTCATGGTTGATAGAAGATAAAAATAAATGCTTCTATTTACAGATCCAAAAAATTTTAAGAGGATGAGTGAAAAATATTTTGACTGTTTCATAAAACATGTGTGAAAAGTGGTCAGTGAATAATTTTAAAGGATCGGTATTAAATTTGCATTACTGCAGTTAAATCCTAGCTAAAATTGGAGAGTAAATTCAGTTAAAAAATTAATGAAAGAATCTTGTAAGCATCCTGCAAACTCAGTCTCTAAGTCTCCAATATTAGGTAGGGCGTTGGGCCTTAAATGTTCATGCCTCCTATAATATACAGTCAAGTATGTTTTAATACCTCTTTATATTTAGTAATTTTAATTTGGCTGCTACTTTCTTTCAGCCTCTTGATTTTATGGGGTTAAAAGTCCACAATGCATTCCAGGATTTATCTCACCTTTGAGAGTCCAATATATGAGAATTAAAGACAGTGACTAACCTTTGCCCAAAAGCAAGGGCCAGGATGCCAAAGAACACAAAACCACCACAAAACAGAGAGATGGACAAGATTTAGGGATGGGATAGAGGAAAAGAAGAAAAGAATTCCACAGTGAGGCAAACTGGAACAGACTGATGGTCATTCACATGCTTTTTTTTTGAGATGGACTGGCTAGTTCCAGCACCTCCATGCCACCTCCTCCCAAATCTCTGCTGTTTCCCAAATCCTTCCCAGGAGCAGATTAAAGACTAGCAGGTGGTCCAGGGGAAAAAAAAAAAAAAACTCTCAGAGACCATTCAACCTTTCCAAAATGAACAATCAAGTTCCTGTCCCACTTCTTTCACTGCTAAATTTACTACCACAAAAATACTCATGAGCAGCAGAAACAACCTTAAGGCAGTGATGTATGGAACAGCTGACTTCTGTGGTTTGCAAGAGCTGTAATACTAAACCTTTTCTCTATGTAAACTGATTTCTGGTTTTGAAATGTAGTCATTGGCTTCCTAGCTGCTGATAGCCATCGAGCTGCCTAAAGCCAAGCCAGCTTCTCTGCTGAGCAGGCAGTATGGTTTCTTGCCATAAAGGAAATTACTTTAAAGGCAGCCTGTTGACTGTGTAAAGGATGGATGTGCATGGCTTTTGTTCAGAGCCAATGTTTTTCTTGCTATCTTCCCCAAAGAGACCTTAAACCTGGAAACCAGTGGTTTCATAGACAAATTCAAGACTCAGTCATAATCAAATAGGCTCAGCACAGCATGTTATTGCACATCAACAAGGCTGCGGTAACTGTCCACTACAAATACAAGATAATGTGACATACGTTAGCCCACAGTGAAAAGGGGCTAACCTAAGCCAAATTACTCCCAGTGTGCCATGGGCTAAGAGCATTTGCACAGGCATTTATTGAGACAGTTAACCAGAGTAATTTGATCATATGTCTGATCTCAAAGACAAAATAGACTCTAAATTGCTAGTATGGTATATGGGAGATGTAGCCATGACATTCTGTTGCACTATCATCTGACCTAACAAGAATGTAAAAGATACACTCCTTCTTGGCATTATTTTAACACAGCATTTTACCAGCCTCAATTGTGAACACAGAGGGAAAAAAAGTGTTACATTTAAACCTATAAAAATGAAGTTTATTCCCATTTGATAAGGCCCAACTTTTTCTAGCAATTGTAATCTGTAACATTACAGCCTTAGGAGGTAATTTACTAAATAGGACAAAATTAGCTGATTTTTGGACCATTTAAAGCAACACTTCTGTTGAAAGCATATAAAATGTATTAAAGTAATCTCTAAAGTCTTTACCCCTGCTTGAGATTTTAATTTACTCGGAGTTAATAAATTATCCCCTTTCAGAAGCTATTGAAAATTTTCACTTAAATCCTTTTTAAAACTTAATGTGTTCAATTGAATCTTAAGCAATTTATACACACATACACAGAGCTTGAGGTGGTCACCATTCTAAGGTGAAGGCTGAAAAGAGGTTAGATTAGCACTAACTCCTCTTCCCTTAGGGATTGCTGGGGTGCTATTAATGAATGTGAATTCCCTCCTCCCCTAATGCCCTCCCCCTACATATGCACTGATCTGGCTTTTGAGTAATTACTTTTCCACAACTGCATTTAGCAAAGTACCCTGTTCAAAGCCCAGGCCCATTTTCTTTCCTGCTGAAGGATGTGACTGCAATCAGGGAAGAGAACAGCAAATCTGGGTCACCCCAGTATTCAGGTTAGCTGGGACCCAAAAGCTTGCTTCATCTCAGACAGGGCTCCGTGTTGCATTTGCACACTTATCAGAAATATTTTTTTCAGGCTATCAATTATTATATTTGAACATTGCATCCTTGCTCTAGGGAGCCCTTAGCAAGCTGTAGCAAAAATCAATCCAGTTTTACAACTTTTACTTTGGCACAGCTCCAACTCTTTATCCATTCTCACAGTTGTTTAAAGATGTGGTGCCTTTTTTTCTGGAGTATAACTCTATTCCTGAGTAGGACTTGCCCTTGGTGTATGTAATACCCTTTTTTCCTTTATTAGGGCTAATTTGTGAATCTACTTTGGTTTCATTTTTCGTGTTTGACAATTGGTGTGTCCATGGCAGGGTTTGTATGGCTAGGTACCCGCCTCTCCCTGGCAGTGTGTATTTCTCATGGCAACCAGAGCCTCCTATTTCAGGGAATGGGCACCTGAGTTGGAGCCTGCTCTTGTTCAAATTGCTTTAACATTGGCTGCAACTGCAGTAGTGGCATCTGAAAATTTCTCCATGTGTTTATTCTGAGCTTTATTTTCCAGTGCCCAACCCCACCTAAGAGGTGACCAAGCCAGGCATCCCTCTCTCTGTGTGTAGGTGCACGAAGCACCATTGCCAGCACACCTTGAGGGCCATCTTCATCAAAGGGGTTATGAACCCCAACACTGGCAGCAGTATTTCAAAAGACAGACACTATAGCTGTCTCAAAAGGCTACTGACTCCCATATGGTAGGGAACTTTGGGTAGCAAAAACTGGTCTTAGATATTACTGTGTCAATGTGGGCTGCAAAAACAGACAGCAGATGCTGGACAGCACAGGAGTTATGAAGTAAAAGGCATTAAAAGAGAAAATCTGTCTTAGAGCTGGACTTTGAAGGGGCTTTATGTTTATTTTAGAAGCAGACACAGTTTCTATTTCTCTATTGAACACGCATGTGGAAGCTTACAGAGCCACTAATCAGATTGCACACATTTCCATGTTTCTAATTCTCTACTTTTCAGCTCAAAAATGTGTTTTACCACTTCCCGTTAAAGTTACTTTATTAAATTCCCTCACAGCAGTTAGCTCAAGGGCTAAAAGACATCCTTTAATTTACACCATGCAAGTTTATGCAGAGTGAATGCTGGAAAGTCCATAAAGCATGAGTTTGGCTCATTGCTTCCAGCCTGCTTGCACAAACCAGCCATGGCTGTGCTCAGAGGGATTCTGAAAGGGTGCAAGTCCACAGTGGCACGTGAGCATCGTCCTTCCCAGGTGGAGGGGAGATGCTTCCTGACATATGACAGCAGTTGCCAACCTAATGCCACAGGAGCATGATGTGAGTGGTAGCAGCAGCTACACAAAGCAAACCAGATCCCTGCGGTCTTCATAGTATAATATTAGTAATTTAACCAATCCCATTAATACATACTCATTTTCAGCAGTGGCATTTTAAAGAAAGTAACTAATGAAGCTTCCCCTCTTCTCAAGCTAGCTACCTGTGAGCATAATGTCTTTAGAGGTCCTAAGTGAGCAGGAGGTAGCTAAATCAGTTCTATGGAGTATGCTTCCAAAAAAGAGCTGATATTTTTTGGTTTGATTCTATTTGGACCCCATTTCTCTGTCTTTCCTTTCAGTCTATGTGACAGCATGTCAGTGGCAGAGACCTTAAATCAAGTGTTTCCTCCCTTGCAAACAGTGAAATGAATGAAAAAATTGAATGAAAGGAAAAAATGAAAATGAAATTTTTTTTAATGAAAAAAAGGTTTATTCTTTTCCATCTCTCACACTTTTTTACCTTTTTCCTGTTTAATTTAAAATATTGTTTGATATTACCCAGAGTTGTGTAGTGTTAGAGGTATTTGGCAGCTAGCTGTATTTTAGGAGCAGAAGAAATGGTTCATATTCTCAGAGAAAACATAAGAGATCTTTTAGAATAAAATGTACTATAAAAATATATAGTAGCATTACCGAAAACAATATTTCCACTTTTTTCTTTTTATTGTGGAAAAAATTACAGAAGAAATAAATACATATTCTGACCTCCGTGTAGGTAAAGAAGGGCTGGATAGTGGGAGCCATTCTTACTTACTTTTGTAATCAAACTTCGCAGGCAAAACTATGGGGATTTTTATTTTGTTACTCATTTTAAGAAAAAACAAGAAACTCAAAATTTAGGTTCAACCTTCTGATTTCATTTTCTAGTTAAGGTTGGAATGCTTGCTGGAACTTTCTCCTTCCTAGCTTTTGTTGATTTCTGTCATTCAGGAATCATGAAGTAAATATTTATTAACATCGGAACCCTCCTCCCTTCTTGCCCTTCATATTTGTGCTTCTTATGCTAATGAACTTACTTTAACAAGGGAACCACATTCCTCCTGGGTCTGCATCAGTACTGGTGCCAACACATTAGTTATTTAAATGTAGTCTTATATTAATTTTTCATATTGTAATGCATTGTTCTCTGCAAATATACATGTAGCTGGTTTTCAACAGTAAACAAATACATGTTAAAGATGTTGTTAGCTGAACACCTTTCAGCTTTCATTTTGCTTCCTGTGATAAATGGTGGTCATTTCTCACTCTCGCCCTCTGTCTTTTCTCAACCATCCTCTTGCCCTTCTACACTTCTTTTATGCTGACCACCATGAGGGTTTTGTTTTCTGTTTTCCCAAGCAGGCTATTAAGGCATATGCAGAATTCTGAAATGACATATTTTCCATGCATTCAACATCTACCTCTAACATCCTCAAAGTCTGGCATAAAGGCTTGCAGTCTTTGATTTGGAAAATCCAGTAAACAAAACAGGAGTTTTGCAAAAACATATGCTCTTGAAAAATAACCTTACTAGTACAACAATGATAGCAATATATAAAGGAAGTTATTGTTCCATTCTCTTCTTGCTTTCTCACCAATAACAAAAAAGACATGCTAACTAAATGCCTGCATATGTTATCTGTATGATGTAGTACCACAGCCATATCAAAATCTTCCTGCTTACAAAATTACTAAAAGTAAATAGGTAAAAATGACAACTACTGTTCTCTGTGAGGTGGGAGTTGTTATTTCCAAAAGGCGTGTTTTTAGACTAGAAAGTAGAAGCTAGACTTGATCACATATCATACTGTCAGAGCTACTATTTAGTATATCAAAAGTTCAGGCCTTGCTGGAACCCAGTCTCCTCCATTTTGAGTCATTTAAAATTATCAAATATTTTGATCTTGACAGTGGGTTGCTATTATGAAATTTGATAAGAAGGCTGAAGTCTTCAACAACATTCGCCTGAGTTCTCAAGAAACACAGACATCAAACAATGAGCTATCAGCTGAGGTGTATGTGAGACATTGCTTTATGAGTTTCAGTGCTAGGGAAGTAGGAGTCAGTTAATGAGTTCTCAGTCTTTGAAAGAGGCTTCACTAATGATTCGGGCAGCTACAGTGAGTCTGACTTCCATATCAGATAAATGAAAGAAACTATAACAAAGGAGAGAAATAACAGACATCTAGATAAATATGATATATTACAGGGAAGAATCAACTGAGCTTCTGTCAAGGGAGTCCACTCCCACAGATCAGTGGAAATTCTTTGAGGAGTCATAAAGGCTAAGGAGTACGGTGACCCAATGACTCCTTACTTACATTTTGAAAAAGCATTCAACAAGGTGCCTTAGAAGAGATTTCTAAAGAAATTAAGGTGTCATGGGTAAGAAGGAAGGCCATTTCTTGGATTAATAATTGGTTAAAAGTGAAGAAAACCTGGGTAAGAATAAAGGGTCAGTTTTCACAATGAAAAGCAATTGATAGCAGGATTCTCTGTACCCTTGGCATAAGTGTTGTCCAGTGTGTTAATAAAAGACCTCAAACAGAGAGCAAATAGGTGACAAAATGTACAAGTGAGACTAATTCAAGACACTCAAAGCTGATACTAATGACAGAGTATTTCAGAAAATACTGACATATCAATAGTAAATGAAGTTCAGTAAACGGCTACATAGTAGTGTATATGTGATGCAGACTAAGCCAACTGCTACCACTCAGGAAACACATGCTGCAGTTGAGGGTGTTTCTCAGCAAATATTAGCTCAATGACAAGAAGCAGCCAGAAAGAAAAATAAACCTGATCCTCAGTATTACGTACAGTTTAGCTTACTGGAATTTTCCTAGATTATAGGAAATTTAAGGAAAAACTGTAAAAGAGGAGCAAATTGAGAAAGATTAGTAGGATGGGGTAGTTTCTATATGAGGAAGGACTCTATAGTCTGAAACTCTTTAACAGTGGAGGGAGATGACCGGAATCTAAAAGTCCATCTGCAAAAGTGAATAGGAATATTGTTTTTTATAACTGGAGAACAAGTTATATCCTACAAGTTTACCCACTGAAAATATTAAATGCGAAGTATAAAACAGATGAGAAAAGCACTCTTTTTTCTCACTGAATTAAAAGTTGAATTCACTGATGATGGAAGACCAAAAAAAAAAACAAAACAAACTGAAATGATGTTAGAGAAATCAATGGATGATAAATCCATTAGAGTTTTTAGACATTGTTAAATCTCACTTTTTTCAATGTTCAGGTCTTGAAAGGATTTTTCTATACCTAAACTTTTCTCCAGTAATACATGGAGATGAGGTCAAGTCACTTTAAGAAAAATAGTACTTGATTAAATGAGGTTTCAGCCCAATAAATTACAGTTGCTTATTTATTCCTATGAATGTAATAATTTGCAATTTTCAAGCAAAAATTTTCAGTACTTACCTGTCATTTAAAAACGATAACTTTTAATGGTAATTCCAGGAAGGGGAGGTAGAAAAATGCTGATTTTTTTTTTAATTGTATTTTTTCATAGCCAGTGTAAACTACTTGCTAGTCAGCATTCTGAACATTTGGACAGAGCAAACATTCTAAAAAAGTTTGATACACACAATCTGTATACTTTGACTTTTCAAGAATTTTCCTGCATTTCGGTTCACTGACTAAAATCTTGTTTGCCTTAGTCATTATAGAATCTTCAATTAATTATATTAAACTACATAAACTAATCCACTCATTCTCTTTGTGTTGATATAAATGTCCGTAGAGCATAATAAATCAAATGCATTTCTAAGAAGGGAAATGACATCTATTATTTTATTAAAACTCTGAAAGTCAGGAAGCTATAGTTTAACCAGTGTCAGCCACATCAGTTCTTCCACTGTGTAAGAAACCACTAGAGGACAAAGCATTGATCGTGTCTGTCCGTGAGGGAGTGGCAGACAGCAGCTCTGCCTCTAGAGGAACTCTACAGATGGGCAAAAAACGAAGCAATGAGATGGATTTTCTGTCCAGCCAATCTACTGGTGAGGTACTCAAGCAGGGCCTGAAAAATCTGAGATATGTGTTGATGCTTTTGCTCTCCCATGGCAGTTATCTTTCTTCATCATGATCCTTAATTTTGTCTATCAAAAAGGACTATATAGAATGATGTCTTTTTTTTTTAATGCCTACATCATTAGGATTATGTTTTGAAATATCTCCCATTTCTCACTCTCTTTCATCTCAATTTTAGTAACCAAAATAACTGAGAAAGAATATTGACAGAAAATAATAAGATAAAAACAGAAAATACAATAAGATGTAATGCAAAAAAAGGAGTATAAGTTGGAAAACCCGAAAAGTTTCAGCATATATTTTTCTTGTTGTCCTTAGCTGCTGAACTTTTTCTGTCAGGGAAATAAATGAATACGTTTTCTTCATCTCTAGTGACTTCAGTCCTATCTTACGATAAGATTAAATTCTAGCATCATAAATCAACACATAGAATTAACATTAGGAGTCTGCCAACCAACCCTAGAAAATGTCAATTTATTATATTCCATTCCTAGGTCTCAATAATTGTAATTTGTCCTATGTATATGTGTTTTATATTTAAATGTATTTGTTTAAATAGGATGACAATCACAGTAGGAATTACCTACAAAGTTCAGGGGTAAGATGTGAAAAGAGCTAAGTCATAAGTCAGCCACAATTTTAATATCTTTATCTCCTTTTTAGTTCTTGTTGTTCTTTCTTTTTCAGCCATGGAAATGGGTTTTGTTGAAGGTTTGTTTTTAAAATACTCTAAGGATTTCCACTAGCATAAACAGGTTCTCACTGGCTTGTTCTAGGCTGCAAAATCTTATCTCTTATCCTTCCTTAGCCACTTGTGATTCAGTATTGTGTATTGATGCAGACTGTACACAATCCTTCAAGACAGACAATGTGGGGGTGGTTAGTTTATAAAGTATAATTCTTGTGAGTTACTCCTTCCTCTTTAGTGATATAGGCTGCAGAGGTATTTTGAGATTGCTCTGCTTTGGAACATGTACTTTTTCTCCCCATTTTCCCAGGCACAGGGACATCAAGAGGTAAGAAATACCCATACAGAGATAGAGAGAAAGTTTTGTCATCCTTTGGGCTTTGTCAACTGTTGACACTGCCTTGCTCACTTCTGCTGAGAGAGCACATGGGGATTACAAAATCTGCTTCATGGAGCAGTTCAACTACTTGCAAATCTGCAACAGGTTCCTGAGGTAGGCTTGTTAATATGACCCTGCTTTTGGCAACTGGGTGCTAGGAAATTATCACACTCCTTCCCACTTCCTTCAAGCTCAGTATTGATGCATTTCACTGTCTATTCCATACCTAGTCAAATGGACAAACCTAGAACTGGCTGGATGGAGGAAGGCAGAAAAAAGAGCTAAATGTCATGTGTCAGTCATCCCATTCCTGCTAATGACCCTGAGGTTTAGACAGAAGAACTCAGCTTATATTTGTTACAGAAAGGAGGCTTTAGTGGTGTGCACACTGTGAAGGATAAAGGCATCCCAGCAGGGTGGCCACTGCAGGCGTGACCAGCTTGGCCACCAGCCCCAGACATGCACTTCACCCTGGAGAAATCCTGTGACCCAGTAAGGCACAGCTGGGAAGACAAACTGGGGCACATTAACAGCAGTGGCAGAGCTTTGAATTTTGTCCCATAAAATGCCCAAATTCATAGCCTACATCCTAACAAGACTGTACCTGTTGAGTACTGAGCAGAGGCAGATGTGTGTGAATTTTGGTTTTGTTATAGCTGTTTGTGTTGTGGGTTATTTATTTTGATACAAGTAATTACATCTCTTCTTTGTACTTTTTCTGTGGCTTAGAAACTTCCTTTTAACTATACTGTTATGTTTTTATATGAATTGTATAAAAAGAGGTCAGAAAGAAAATAGTAAAGGGAATAAGTGGTATGCTTGTATTTTTTTTTCTATTTTGGTCCCAAAATGATACACAGAAATTAAGTACAAAAATATCACCTATTTATGCTTGAGCCTCAGTTCCTCCCATTCACTCATCTCATATATTACCCACCAATCGACTTAACTTCATTCAGATCTCCTTAAATGAGCTAAAAACTCAGTATTTTCTGCACTTACAGACAGAAAAAAAAACAAGATAATCTCTGTGTTGTTGCAATCAGTTGCAGTGAAGCTTCCTGTTGTCTTTTCAAAGGTTTATAGCCCCCTGGCTCAAAAAGGCCAGATTAAATGTTGACTACTTACTGGCATGTGAAATTATGAGTATTCAGCTCTGAAGCCTGGTATAAACTTACCAGCATTGTCTCGTCACATGATGCTGCCCACTGTTTTGGAGCAGAAGTCACAAAGAGTAGCACAGAGGACTTGCACAGCTTTCAACAAGCTGGTACAAGGAAGACGTGTTCTACTTGTGCCTGATGATGCAAGCAGCGATGGCTAGGATGCGCTCACTGAACTTGGAAAAGGAAAGCTTAATAAGAGATATTTTATAAGCTTGAATTATGACAAGCCCATGATTTCTATCTGTTTAGAGTAGTTTTTTTCCAATTAAAGTAGTGAATTACTGCTGACCTCTCTTTCTAAAACAATTTCTTTAGAGTAGTTAATGAAATATTGTGTAGAGGGAGGTTTTTTGATGCAATGTATATGGCCTTTCAGATGGGTTTTGGTAAAGTCACTCATTGAAAAGGCATTAAATAAACTTAGTAACAGGTAATGAAAGATAAGTCTTTTAGTGGACCAAAAAATGGCTAGGAAGCAAAGGTATGACTATATTGGTCATTTAACCTCGCTGATCATTAGCAGCATGACCAGAAAGATTCAGAGCAAGTTATGTTCAAAATTTAGCTCTAAAAAGCTGTAAAAATATTACCATTTATATATCTGCATTAATTTTTAAAATATTTGCATGTCTTTACTGTATCCAGACAAAATTTGTCTATTTTAATACCACTCTATATCTTTTCAAAGGTGGTTGCAGCATAGCCATGAGCAATATAAAATCGTGAAATCACAAAATGGCCTGGCTTGGAGGGGACCTTAGAAATCATCTGTTTCCAATCCCCTGCTGTAGGCAGGGATCTCTTTCACTAGACCAGGTTGCTAAGAGCTCCATCCAACCTAGCCTGAAACACTTCCAGGCATGGGGCATCCAGATATGGAATTGGAACTAGATGAACTTTAAAGTCCCTTCCAATCCAGATCACCCTATGTCTCCATGAAATCATGAATGAATGAAAAAATCAAAAGCTGCAGATAGGAGAGGTCCAGTTTGAAGCAATATGTGTTTTCAGTTAGTTAAATCCTTTGGTGTTATCCTTAAAGCACAGAATTAAAGTTCTGACCTAAAGGATAGAGGAGATGTGGTCATCTAGCTACATGTTACACAATGCCAGTTTTCAGTGGTGTCATTAGCAATTGCTTTAACTATTGTGTTCATAATTTATCTTTCCAATTTCTTGAGTATATTGGTTCAGATTTCACTTTTCTTACAGACTCTGGTATCCTATCCCTAGGATAAAAGTGTCAAACCTGAGGTAATCTCTTTAAGAAAAACCTGAGGGACAGAAACATCATTTTCTTTTGGCTTGTTTTTTGGCATTATTGCTTGCAAGTAAAATGAAAGACTTGATTTGAAATTCAAGGCCAGATCTTAAGAGATTGTGGGCCCTTGCATATCCCAGTGGCTTCAGTGAGATCAGTGCATTTCAGGACTCATCCCCAAGACTGGATTTGATGCATTGTTTTTGTTTCAGTATAGCTCTGCTAAGGAGTAATCCATTGAGAATTTACTGCCCTTTTGGAGAATACTCCTGGTTTCATGTACAAATTTGTCATTTTTTTCCTTTGGCCTTGTCAAACTGAGCGTGTTATTTTGTTGTTTGATAAGACATATATCATTTTACGAATTAACCATTTATACATGAATCAGAATATAGGCTGAAAAGTATAGATAGGACCTTCTTCCAGCAATCCTGTGAAAGAGTTCATATATTTTGATCATTTCACTCCCTACCCAAGCCCCTATTAAAGGAACTATCCTGAAATAATTCATAGCTTTGGCATTAAAACTGTCATCATTCTTCAGGGCTAACAGAGTGGAGAAATAACTTCTCAGCAGTCTGCCAGTCTAGGGCAGGGGGTTAAGACTTTGTTTTCTGAAGATTATAAAGGAACTGTTTGTTTGTTTGTTTGTTTGTTTAATCAAAGGAAACTTAAGTTCTGCAAAAGTTGTTGAGACTGTCCAGTAAGCCTTGTATTACTCTGTATCCTATTTACAACAGGTCAACAGATAGAAAACATAATGAAAAAGCTCATCTAGAAAAATTGGTGTTTTGACTTAAACGAAAAAATTAAGGAGATTGGTATAAACAGAGGGGTAGCAACAGAAGGAGTAATTCATCTAAACCTCTTTATTAGTATTCTTTCTTCTCTATGCTACTTGCATCTGATTCCTGCTGCAGATAGGGATATTCTGTAGAAAGCCCTAGTCACTTAGTGTTGATCACTAGCTCTTGGTCTTACTGGCATTTTCAAAGGTATTCAACTGTAAGTTCCCATTGACCAATCCCAGACTGACAGGACTAGACCAGTAACATGTGTGTAGAACTTCACATGCCTTTTAAAATATTTCCACATTAAAACACTTTGAAGAATTCAAGATTATCTCCTCAGAATATTTATAAGACAGATTCATGGGGGAATTCATCCTGTTCTGTGCAATAGCAGCAGCACAAAGCAGCCTTAAAGTCAGCTTAGGCATCTCTTTGAGGATTTCTCTGATGTACAGAAATCCTGTAGTAATGGCTTTTTCCCCTTCCCTCACTGCAAGTTCCACTTCAAAGATGTTTGGATGGTATGACTACTGGAGAGGAACTTACTGCAAATTTCTGTGCCCCAGGTATAGCCTTATCAGAAGGACTTCTTGTGGCTCTTAGGAATCAGCAATACCTCAAGGCAGCCTTGAAACTACTTTAAATTACCATAAAATCCAAAGGTCAGCCCCAGGATCCTGAGGTTCGGAAATGTGCTCCTCCTCCTATCATTTTCCCTAGAACTTGTTCCAACTTGCCTCCTTTTCTGAAGTCATAGCCCAGTGATTCTAGTTTGCACCCTGATAGTAGGCAGACTTTTTTCTTTCATCATCAGTGGAGATGCAGAGTGATTTTGATTAATGACTTCATTGTCCCCAGCCAGCAAGAGACTTGCCTTTTTCAGTTTGCATCAGAATGGATGCTGAACTGACTGTGAGTCTCTAACTGGCAGTAGATTTCACCTGCTGAGAAGGGAGGAAATTAGTCAGGAAAAAAATGGTCACAAAATAATACTGATTTACCCTAACTTCAACTCGAATGTCAGTAGATGCAAAAATTTTCCTAAACTTCCCCATACTTTTTTCCTAAGTCTATACATGCAAGAAAGAAACTGTTTATGAGAATCAAAATAATCATAATAATCAAGTAAATTCCCATTTAATTCTTTCATCTCACATTTTTTCCTGTGTATTTTTAATAAAAAGGAGAGAAAAGGCAGGGATGAATTTACAGTGATATTAGCAGTAGGGTGTTTTCATGCCTACCCCTATTCTTCTTCCTGTGAGGAGACTAGGCCTGTCTCGGGAAGTTTGGGAATACTGTTTTGTTGTTATGCATGTAAAATTTTAACATATAATGTCACAAGCATTAATGCCAGTGACAGGTCATGACTGGGTCTTTTAAACCTCAGACAGATCTACTCTTGACATCCAAGAACTTCTTGGGGACAACAGCTTTGACTGCAGTGACCATGGGACTGTGGAGCACAACATCCTAAGGTAGGAGAGTAGCAGAACAGTGACTCTGTTCCTCAGAAAATCAGAATGCACCTCTTTCAGGAAACTTCTGGAACTACGTGGAATCACATGGGTGGCACCCCTGAAGGGTGAAGAAGCTCTGGAAAACTGACAAGCCTTTGAATACAACCTCCTCCAATTACAATTATGGGTCATCATGTTACTCAGAAAAATTAGGGATATCAGGAGACTAGACTGGTTAACAGAGAGTGTGTGACTGAGGTCCAGTGTAAAACACTGTCGAATATAGGAGGTGGAAGGAAGGATGGCACACAAAGGAGGAATTTATAAATTTAGAATGTGCAGTGATGTTAGGAAAACCAAAGCTCACTTAAAGTTGATTCTACTAGAGTCCATGAAGTGTATGATATCCCAAGGTGCATGAGGTACCATGCTTACACCTCAGGAGAGGTGATCAGCACTGGTGAGACCACACCTAGAGCTCTTTTCATACAAGGAGAAGGTGTGAGATGGGACTGTTCAACCTGAAGAAGAGAAGGCTCCGGTGAGATCTCACCCATATATATAAATACTTTAAGGGAGGGTTTGAGGAAGATGCAGTCAAGCTTTTTTAAGTGGAGCCCAGTAACAGAACAAGAGATACCAGATACAAACTGAAACAAAGCAGTGTCTCTCTGATCATCAAGAAATACTATTTTACTCTGAGACTGACTGAGGACTGAAACAGACTGCTCAGGAGTCTCAGTCCTTGAAATAGGTGACCCTGCCTGAGCAGGAATGGTAAAATGAGATGACCCCCAGAACATAGAATCACAGAATATTCTGAGTTGGAAGAGATTTACAGGGATCATCAAGTCCAGCTCTCAAGTGAATGGCCCATATGAACACAATCTTGATTTTTACCATGCTCAAGGTATGGCAGCTAATTAGGCATTAGCTAATATCAGTTTTTTTCTAACCTCAAACATTCTGTGATCATGTGACAACAAGAAAATCTTCTGCCGCTTGGATATTATGGAGAGTGGAAGAACAGGAAATGTATTTTGAATGGCACTAAATGGCTGTTATATTTTTACATGAAGGGAAAGACCTCCTAGGCTGACAGAGAGAAAGTTTAGATAGCTTTTATTCCTTAGCAAGGTTTTTGCTAAATGATAATTAAACTTCCTAGAAAAGGAAGGATATGAGGGGTCAGATGAGAAGGTGACAATGTGCACATCCATAGATAATATACCATTACTTGCAGTTAGGTTGTTATAGGATGTGAGCAAAGCTAAGAAAACACAAAGAATGTGAATTTAATGCTAAAACATAAAAGTTGTAATGTTCTAATCATTTAACCATGCTTTACCTAATTTCTGCTTCTTAATGGTGATTGTTGATCAACGGTCTGTAGAGCAAGCACCAAAGTCAGTATTACATTCACTCACACACTGCTTACATTAGTCAAGGTCTTGACATTGTGTAACAAGAATAACACAATCACCACACATATAAATAACTAAAGGCATCTTGGCATCTATTCACCACACAAATAAATCTGCAACCCAAACTTCTAAATGGTTGTAAGTTGTGCCTGTCATGATGCCAGCCTAAGTGTTGTTTCTGTTAACCTGGATGGTGTATACTTTGAATTTCATTTGAGTAAGTGAAACTCAAAGATTTGAGGTAACATACAATTCCAAGGGACCCTTGCTGTCCTCCCTCTCATCTGCAAGGTCATCTGCCCAGCTTCTTGGAAGACATGTGATGGGAGATTTTGGCTGCTCAGAGCTTGTGATACTGAGCAACTCCTCTGATTGCTTCAGGACCCTCAGAGCCTTCCTGTTCACATTGTTTGGGACACCTCTAAGAGGACAGCCTTGGGGTAAGAGCTGCTTTGCAAAGAATATCCTTGTTGGATTATGCTGTGGCAGTTGCTCCTGACAGAAACTAAGCCATATTTGAAAATGCCGAACCACTCCAAAACATCACTTTTCCTTCCAGCAGCCTGTTTTCCCGATGAGAGGATGAATTCACAGAGATCTTCCAAATAACACAAATGAAGAAAACAATTGTTACAAGAATGACTTTCAACACTAAACATTGCTTTCTGAACCTGTTTGAGATAGTCAGCCAAAAGGGTAGTCTCCTTTCATAACTCCTTTATAATAACACGCAGCTGGGTGAAAATTCATCTCAAACAATACTTACTTTTGTCTTTCCTTATTTACCATCATTATCATTATTTTTTACTTTGGTTAACAGATGTTTCTTTAGTGCTCTGACATTCTTTATAATTTGCATATTTTTTAATTTAACTGGCAGAAAAGTCAACTTACTGTACAATATGCCCCTTGTATTTAGCACATATATGTATGTGGCATATGTAACAGGAACAGATCTTCTGATATCCCCAGTACATTTTTAATGTACTAATTTAACATACTTTTTAAAATTCATGTATTTGGGCTTTTCTTTGTGCCATGAAAAAATGTCTGATTGTTTAGAGCACAGCTCAAATCCAAGGAGGAATCATTTTACTTCTACACTATAAACTCATAGCATCCAGGATGTGGCTATGATGAACAAATCAGTAATTAATTGGGCATTCATTCCAGTGACCTGTCAGCATTCAAATGCTTTAATTAGATGGAGAAATGGAAGCAAGTAATGAGGGCCAAATCTGTATCCTTTTGAATACGGTGGCAAAACATCCACTTGCTGCAATAAGATTTAGTCCTAAATGCATGACAGCACACTATAGAAGATGTCGTCTCCACCAACTGTGGTTCAAGTGTATAATACTGATAATGTCACTGGCATTGTATCTTTCGTTAAGGAAACAATGATGCTCTTAGGAAGCTTTTTGTCTGCTCATGCATACAAAACAGGCAATTTTCATGAAGTATTAATTGCAAATTATCTAGTATAAATGAGGGTCCCAAAAAGAAAAATCTACTTTATACTGTATCTGCTGTTTATTTCATTATTAGTATTCATTGTTTTGCTTATGTGGTACAGCTGAAAGGAAACACCATATCCTGTGTTAAGGAATCACACTTTAAACACGCAGGTGTATAGAGACCTGGAGCATTTTTTCTATTCCCAAGCTTTTTCATAAGTATTCAAGCATATATGTAATATGTACACAAGCATATATGTCTAGATGTACACCAGAAACATTTATCTAAGATTTTTTGTGCATATTGGCTAGTTTCACTTTCCACACGCAGATAAACCATATTAAAAATTGCTGCACTAGATTAAAATGCTGGTGATATATTTTGTTTCCTTTGTCTTCTAAAGGTACTGACTGTAGCTCAACACCTGTTTGTTCCTACCTAGCTAGCATTAACTTTACATTTGAAGTGTGGGTTTGAACAATTTATTATGAAAAATATACACGAGTTTTGAAAATTGTCTTAGCATTTGACATTTTTTCAAATTAAATGTATATCTTTTTTTCTAAAAGTGCTTTTAGTTTCAATGTCTTTTTTAAACAACCCTTCTAATTTACAAAATATGTAATGAAGTCTGTGACAAAATGCAGTGCACACAGAGGTGCCCCAACTACCTTTGAATGAGGAACATACATCCATCCCAGAGAATCATAGGCCTCTAAAAGTGTTCCTCCACTTTTGCCTACTCATGGCTGTTAGAAACCATCTTTTTGCTTTGCAGTCTATTAATACCATATATTCGTGACCATCTTATCCAATTTTTTTCTTGTCCATATAGTGTCCTCTTTCTTGTTTCTTAAGTAGAATTTTTCCTTTATGGTTTTAGGTATATATTGAACTTTATTTACAAAACAAAAACATTCTCCAGTAGCCTTCACCTTATAAGACCAAGCCACTGCAGGTCTCCTGTCAAAAGCATGGCTTCTGTTCCTCTGAATATCCACGTATTCTTCTTTGAAGAACATAATTTGGTCAAACTGTATGGAATTTTTAGATGAAGTCCCAAATGTACAGAAGTACTAATACTTCTCGATCCCTCCTGAAAATACCCCGTATATATATTTGGGGATTTGGTTTGTGTTTTTCATAGCCAAGTTAATCTGAAGTTCACAGATTTTCTGTGATCCATTGATATATCCTATATATTTCCATCTCCTGTCATTTCAAAATGATGAATTGTCAGCCTCTAACAGAGATTCTTGTTATTAGTCCTCAAGTACATGACTTGGCAATTTGTACAATTATACCTCATCCCTTCTTTTCTAGTTCACTCATCTATTCCAATATTATATTCTGATCCCTTTTTAAATTACTGTTTCCAGTGCTTTGTCACTGGCTGTTTTAACTCTTCCTCAAATGACTGACACAAGCCCTCAACCCCTCCCCACAGATACACTTTTCCTCATAACCGTCTCGCTGAAGTAGATCTGTTTCACCTAGATTTTTTTCTAGAAGTGTCATAAGCTGTCTTAAGGACACGGTCAAGCAAACTTTATAACAGCTTCCAAACATCTGAATCTTAAAGAATTTTCAGTTTCAGAGTAGCATTTCAAGTATATAAAAATTAAATTCCTAAAATAAGAACTTTAGCAAATCCCTTGATTTGCTTCTTTCTATTTATAGGATCATTACTAAGATTCCCCCCTCCGATATCCTTCCCTGGACCTCAATAAGGTCTTTGGTTTTTGGCACTTTTTTTTCTGATCCTTCCCACATGTGCTTCACATAGCTTTTATAACTTTGATAAGAATCACTTTGGGTGCCATGCTCAGTTTTGGGAAGTCTTTATTTTTTCCATTCCTAAGAGCCACCATCTGGGAGCAGAACAGCTTCCCACCCCTGAGGGCTGAGGGCTGAGGGCTGAGGTCTCACCACTAGCACTGCTAAATAAGACATCATTTTTCTGACTATAAAAGCTTTAAAAGTTCTAGCTAATATGAAGAAGAGATCTGTATCTGACGTATAAAATTCTGGGGCTAGAAAGGATAATAGTCAATATGGTCACCTGAGCTAAACCTTAGATCATGGTGACTGGGGAATCTTGTCCCATCTGTAGGACACTGCCATCATCCCTGAGTACACTTTGTTTCAAAATATGCATCTGAAATAGTTTTATTTGACTTTGAATAAATCTCTGCTGAGTTCATCAAATACTTACTTAGCATCAGCCCTATTGCCTGAGTAAGCTCACCAGAGTCCAGTGTTTCATAGCTGCTTATTCAGCTCAGTTTATTACCCTATCTGTTCAGAAATTGCCTAAAAACTAGAACCAGGAGTTCTTGAGCTCAGATAGCTACTTACCCTAGTAATTTGGGGTCTGGATTTGTTTTCCACTGAATGCCTACAAATACTACTTGAGAGAGGAGGGGAAGTTGCACAGTCTCTCAGTATCTCTATGTCTAACATACACCAGGCTATCACACCATCTCTCAGTCCTGTGACAGCTGGGAGATTTCCTCTCATCATCTAGCCCTCTTTGGCAGATTTAGACACAAAATTTTTTGTTACTAAAGTGGCAATCATGAGGCTTTGACTCAATGTGCTAGTTTCCAAGGTCCCATATATCATTACATGCCATCAGGGTTTGCCACAATGTCTACATCAGCCCCAGCAAAGAAGGTTTTCCTTGCTGTAATTCCATAAGATACTAGTGATGGTCTGAAAGTCTTCCTATGAAATGATGCACTATTTTATTCCACGATTAGTGCACAGCACATACTGCAAAGGCAACCCTGTACGAATGTCAATATCCACAACAACTTCTCCTTTAATCTGGAAAGTGACCAGCCACTTCCTTTTATCAAAAAAAAAAATCATTGTGCTCCTTTGAGCTTGATTTGTTTGGCTTTGTGCCAAAAGTAGGAATCACCAAGATGATGCCGTGTTTGTGCTGAGGGATTTTTGATGCTGCAGATTCTGACCTCAGGTGTGTAAGACCCCAGTGAGACCTAAATCAGGATCATCTCTTCACCAGCCACTCCTTTGACCCATGCAGGTCATTGGCTGACCTAAGCACCTCTGTTTTAGGACCGGTATCAACTATGGTTGGTCTCCAAAAATTATGGCCTCTGTTGGGTCATCCAATAAAATAGATTTTCTTGATTCTCCACATAGTATGTCTTACAGCATGACCTCCAAGTGAGCAATACATGGATAAATACAGCAATCATTGCAGGTACAATCTCCAGGCACCTGCTTTAACAGTATCTCAAAGACTGTGTTTAGACATTGAAGAGTTGTATTGATCATATGGACCATCATGGTCTCTTCCTTTAGACATTTGATCCATGTACATGTATATGTACAAACATGTATCATGCTTGTCTGCATCATGGCTGTGCAATAAACTAGTGTTTTCTTGACATGCCAGAATTATATTTTTATATCACAACTTTTTCCTTCCTTAGTCTGTCCTCCTTCATTAATTATTCAAGATTTTACACCCAAAGGGTCTAAGGAACCTATTTAATGAGCACAAATGGCACTGGATGTAAAAATGTCTGCTATTTCTTCTTCGGAAATACAAATGTTGTACTAGTTACAAAATAATCACAATAATATCTATATAATTTATTATCCTTTTTAGTGCCTCTTATCTGAGCATCTAAGTATTAAAATGGCTTCCCCAAAGAGGAAGTTTTCCCAAAGGAGGAAGTTTATCCCAGAAGATGAGGAATCTAAAGGAAGAGTTTTTCGTGTGGGGACACTACCAGTGAATCAAAGTACATAATGTTTTTCAAACATCACCACCACAACTGTGTTTCTTTTTACCTCTAGCAGTGTTTGCCTGAGATTCCTCGCCCTGCTGGCAGGTGTTGATCCAGCTGGGAAAGTGCAAAGTTTCTGCTGACTCAATAGCAAAGCCAGATAATTATTTTATTTAGATATATGAGAAATAAAGAGAAATCATGAGAGAGAGTTCTAAGGCTGGGGTAAGCATGTCCTGAGGGAACAAGGCACAAAGAAAACCAAATCCAAGGAAAAGTTTCAGGTTGTGGTTTCATACCAAATTCTTTCTTTATGACCTTTGTAAGGTCCTAATGAAATAATGAAACATAAGCAAGATTTATTAATTAAGAAACCCACTTGCCTGCAGTCAAACACACATGAATATTTGTCAATATTCTTTTTAATAGTTGCTTTCTCTTTCATGAATGTGTATCAGCCACTCATAATTCTTAGACAACATGTCTGCAGCCAGCTTTTGTGAACATGTTAATTAGAAAGGCTGTTCCAGCAGAGTTTCTGAGATGAGCAGCAAACAGAACTGCTCATCCACCCCACCCTCAAAGTAGGCATCCAAACAGCATAGCTTATTCAACAGAAATCACACAAAGAAGAGAGACCAGGTAGATTTGGAGACTCAGAGCCATAATATAAAACTATAAATCCTGCCTACATAGAGAGCTTAAGCATCACGCTGGCAATCAGTGACAAACAGTGGTCTCAGATCTTGGATTTTATGGTTGCCTGGAATATCAATAGTAGTTTGTTTCATAACATTGCAAAGAACTTATTTGAGCATAGCACATATAAATACACCAAAGTGTAAGCAGAGAGCTCATTTGTCTTCTACCTTCCAAGAGGCAGAGAGGCAGCCTGCCACAGAATGTGCAACTGTGAACTAACTTCCTTTAACTCAAGGTAATAATTTGGTTTGATAGATAAAATTTGGTACTCATATATTATTTGCTTCAGCACAATTGCTTTGCTAAGTGACTTCTTGGTTATTAACAACACTGCTAAAATCTTCCTGAGGTGAAGCAGTTCCATGTTGAGTGAGTTTATACCAAGGACATAAAACGCTGTAAAAATTTGAATATCTAAATATTGTCTTGTGAAAATACTGGGAATGTAAGTGCTTGTGTGTAGTATTTCAGGTGTAGCTGTACTAAATACATTGCAGTAGCTGTATAGGTGCTTTGCGATAGAAGGAGTGGTTATACAACCTAAAGAAGAAATGTATAAGTATTGCTTTAAGTAAGACAGTTGTTCATAGTAAGGTAGGATATGAGCTTACTGGACCATGATTTTCCATGTAAATTTTTTTTAAGCCTTATGAAGAGCAGAATAAGACATTTTTAATTGTGTCCCATTGATTGGAGACATCTCTTGTACTAAAAGACTTCATACTTAGCTCACTGTTTATTACTTTGATAGAATTATAAATAAAGCTCTATTTCAGGCTACAAGTAATGTAATATAAAGAGGAAAGAAGAAGCAGGGAAGCTTCCTCCAAATTTCCAAGAAATATCACACTGCAAAGTTCTTCAGTTTATCATAGAAAAGTCATGTTCCCAAAATAAAAAGCCCAAATCTGACCTAAAAGTACTGAATAGGACTGGAGAAATAAGTACAGTCCATTCACAGATTGAAAATTTGTGCTACTGTTTTATAGTCCTTGGTTGAACAATACACGTTTTTCACAGTGGGGTATCCTGAGCAGAGCCTGCAGCTTGTTTTAAAATAAGATGGGCAGAGAAACTTGGTGCTTTGCAAAGTTGCCTTCATGACATGTGGGGAGGGGCTTCAGTAGTTTCTTCTGCTCTTTTTTTCCCTGGGAACCTAGAGGGTGAGAGGACATTAGTTATGTGGGGTATCACTAAAGTCATGTTGTCTGGAAATGGGACTGCATTTCTTCCAATCTGCTGTTGAGAAGAAAAAAATGATGGAAATATATTGTGTCCGTGGTTTAAGGTTTTACTTCTCCACTGCTGTTGACATCTGACCTCAGACACTCTTTCCAGCACTTTTCTTCACTCTCTCAATATCATTTTCACCTTCTCTTTCTGAATCCTTTCCACAGCCTGAGGAAGAACCCAGCACCCTTTTCATATCACGGCTGTCATTCTAAAATCTGCACCTTCTTGGTCATCCATTTTAAAAAATAATGATTCTCATGAAAAATACAGTTATCAGAACTGCTCAAACATAACAGCATTTCTGTCCACTAATATTTACTGTTTCACCCTCAATTAATTCTTGCATTTTTGTTGTCCTTAAAATTCAGTTAAATGAACATTCCTTTTCAAGAGTTTTTGAAAACTCAGATCATTAATATATTTAGAAAGCTACTTGTTATCTCAGTGAGGCATAAGTTCTCCTGAAATTTTCAAAATTTAAGAAAGTTTTAAAATCACTTCGGGTATCAATTATTCTTTTTTACAGTTGTGTACACATTTCTTACACCTGTCACTGTGTACATAGCTGGAAAAGTCAGACCTCCCTATAAAAAACATGAGCTACTCTCCCTCTTGCCAAAAAAACTACCCTGGTAGACACATCTATTTATCATTTGGTTTTTGGTTATTTTCTTTTTAATTTCTCTGAAAAAAAAATAATATAGTTGGAAAGTTTTATCCTCAGTAATAATGGGTCTAACTTTTTTCTATCAGCATTGCTAGGACAGTCTTCTGGTTCCAGTTAGAAATGGTTGCTTGACACTCATATATCCATCATTATCTTTGTCATGAGAAATGCAAAGGTTACCTAAATTCGGAAACAATATTTTCTTTATACAATGCAATATCTTCATAGAGATGTTTGAAATATGGTAAAATGAAAAGTGTATGTCCCTCTTGCACATTCCCTCTCCCCACATCAGCATGGCAACACCGGGTTCATGAGAACAGCAGTTTAGGCTACAGCTGCTCCAGCTCAGAATAATGCACCAACCAAGTCTCACAAAGAACTTCTAGTGAAAACATGTGCTTTCACAAGTTGGGCTGGGTTTTTTCCCCCACTGGGACTTTCTGAGAGGGTTTTATAATGCTTTGGGATTTTTTTAAAGGAATCTGAATTTCAAGAAGTATTCTAAAACATAAAGAAAGCCCTACTTCCACTTCTGTAAGGGAGTCAGAAGTTACACAATGGCAGTGTGTACTCAACTTTTGCAGGGCCTTTTTCATTTTAGTTAGAAACTGAAAACTCTGAGTAAGAATAAGGGCATTTTTGCCTGAAGCGATCTAAAATGATTAGTGAGTTTCAAGCATGGAATTTTTCTTAGAAACTAAGGCAATGTCTGTTTGTATTATTTGTTTGCCAGTTTATCTTTGTTTAGTTTGTTTATTTCAGATGGATTTCATTTGGCTAGGGGTTTTGATTTGATTTCTTTTGCTTTTCTCCCAGTTGTGCAGAGAAAGATTTTACTTGGACAGTGGTTGGTTGCTTTGTTTCTTCATGTCCGTAACAATATTTTTATTTATGGTCATTTTCAGAAAAAAACCAAAAAAATACATCTTCAGATTCTGATTTACCATTGCCCCTAAAACTTACCTGGGCACTTTCCCATGCACATTCAGAAAGGAGAGAACCATTACATTCGGGTTCCTACTGCATCCCCATTAATACTCCTTAGCACAATGACAGAAAAAAGAGCTTTTCTTTTGTTGAACTAAATGCTGCTTTTACATAAAATAGACTATAATTCAGAGTCTGTAATGTCTACTGAAAGGTTAGGCTCGTTACCACCCAAATAGGCTGAGCTAATAAAAATTATATTTGTTACAATCCAAATAGATTAACCAGCCTTAAGGGCTTAGCTAGTATCACACTTTTCAATTTTCTTATAATTAAATTAACATAAAACAGACTTGACAAATAAATGACTGTATCAGAAACAGTTAAGCTCTATTTAACCAAAATAACTGTTCTATTTACATGTACAGCAACCTGTGTCTATTTTGGGAGCTATAAGAAGCCTATCTAGTTAGCAAATCCTTGGACACTTACCGTCTGCCACAGACTGTTAAGTATTGGTCCCAGACTTTCAGTGAACCTCACATATCCTAAAGGATAGATTTTGTGGTTTAGCTTCTGCACTTCCTGTTGGTAGTCTCCCATCTCCCTGTTACAGCTAAGCAATGGCCTTGTGTTATGGTTTAGATTTGTTAATTTAAATATACTTATTTTTTGTTGTGAGTAGAAGTAAGGTAGGTTTAAAATTTAAGAGGGTATAAAAAGAAATTTATTAATTATATAACGAAGGAAGAAAAAAACAAATTTAGAATAAGATTGTTAGATTATTCTTTCTGTTTTTCTTCTAACTTTTATAACAACAAAACAAACATACAAAAACTACTTCAGTTAGTTTTTAACTTAATGGCCTGCGGTGGAACCAGGCCAGGCTCTGCCCTGTTATCTGCACTCCTGCCAAAAAAATAAAAAAACCAAAACTCCGGTTACCTCCTCTGAAATATGTGTTCATAAAATAAATTAACTTTCTCCAATTCGATTTTCAGACTGACAATAACCTAACTAACCTTCTAATTAGTCCCAATCAACCTACAGAAGAAGTTTTCTTATAAAAGAAAACTTTTTATGTTTATCCCTCCCATGTCAAACTACCACACCTTAAAAGGATTCATGTGTAGAGTTTATTCACTAAGTAGCCCTTGTGACTAAACTATTTCCATAGGATTACTTGCAGAATCATAGAGGCATTTAGATTGGAAAAGACCTTTGAGATCAACAAGTCCAACCATTAACCCGGCACTGCAAAGTCCACCATTAAACCATGTTCCCAAGTACCACATCTGCACATCTTTTAAATACCCTCAGAGATGGTGATCTAGCTACTTCTCCAGGTGACCTGTTCCAATGCCTGACAATCCTTTCAGGGAAGAAATATTTCCTAATATCCAAGCTAGACCTTCCTGTGATACTTGCAGTCATTTACTCTCATCCTAACACTTGTCACTTGACAGAAGAGTCTGACCCCCACTTGGCTACACCCGCCTTTCAAGCAACTGCAGAGAGCTACAAGGTCTCCCCTTCAGCCTCCCTCTTACAGGATAAATAAGCCCAGAGAGGAAGGAGTTTTATGAAGCCAAGCACATGTTCAAGTCTTTTCAGGATAGTGATTTTAGTCTCTTCACCACATTTTCCCCATCCATACATACATCTGTTGCACATATATCTAAGCTGAAATAAGGTCTCAGGTAGCATATCTTGGATGACAACAGGGGACTCTTTAATAGTTTTAGCAGTTCATTAATGAAGGCTGCATCATTTACTCAGCAGCTCTGACCTTCTTAAAACACTGTGGCTGTCCAAAAACTATGTCTCTACATATCAGCTTTTCCACCTTCTTTTCCCTCTCTTCCATTCCACTGTAAATCTTGAAACTATAATGCTCAGTAGCCTAATTTTCACCATGCCTCCAGCTTAACTCTAAAAAGAAAGAATAAGATGCAAATGACTCTCTATAGTCTCCTCTGTGGTTGCCCCCTTGCATGAGAGACCACAAGCATAACCTTAGTGGTTGGAAGAACACAAATATGGGCTGGTGGGTCAAAATAGTAATTTTCTCTCTTGTTCCATGCGGCAGGGTATTTGGACGCATGGCTGGGGAAGGTTTTCCCTTGGGGAGTGCTGTTGGAAATTTACAGAGACCTTACCAGGTGTCTGCTATATAGGGTGTGTTGGTTGTGGTCAAGAGCTTTTTGTGTCACACTGTCATGCACCAAGTGAAATAAATTACATTGATGTGTAACCTGGTTTTGTGAAAGCCCTGAAACTATCAGTTATGCTGTAATATGTGTGTGGTTTGGCAAATGGTAAAGAGAATAGTTTCCACTTTCCATAAAGCCATGCAAAATCCACTTAAGTTTCTTAGGGCTTTGTACTATAATTAACCATTCTGAGAGTGCTATTGTCTGAGGACTATGCCTTTAAGCTCCTTCTCCTCCCTGTAGGAACTCACTTGGAGCAGAGGAGTGCAAATGGAGTTAAGATCAGCAAGCTGGATACTTACATGCTTCTTTTGCTACCATTTTTCTGGTGCCTTAATTTTATGAACAATGGGCTGCCTATTGCAGAAATGATCAGTATTGCACCTCAGGAATTCTCCCTAAATTACAACTGTGCTGCCTGGATCTAAGCTATAAATATCAATGTATATTGCAGAAGTTTGCTTTAAAAAGAAAGAAAAAGATAAATGGATACTATTTTTAAATGCAGCCCTAGAATCAGGTGGCTTCATGCTGTTTTGATAAGGAGCTGAGTGGCACTGGCTGAGAAGGAGGTCGAAGCAGCAGCAGCACAACCTCCACTCGCTGCAGCCAGCCAGATAATCAGGAACTTGTGCTCTGACGGGTGGGAGGGGAGCAAGGTGATGATTATTGTTTTACCTTAGGCTTCCTCTGGGGAATTAACTGAGCTTTTGAAATTCAGTTCTCCAGAGTGTAGTTTTCACAGCCTTCCCTTGTGCAGACTCATAATAGACTTTTGACATGGCTCCTGCAATGGCCAATAGCAAGAAAGAGGGACAGAACTGCTTAGAGGGAAAGGAGACAGGATGACCCTAACAAAACTCAGTGTTCTGCAAGCCATGGGTAGCCCAGGATCAGTCTGGAGAAGAGAAGAGACTTGGTCCTGTGAGAAGAAGCACTGGTAGCACCTTTCCTAAGCTTTCAAAGCTAAGATGGAAGGTGTGCTTTTCATCCTCTTTTTCCCTTCCCTATATATAAGTTGATGTGTGCACTGTGAAAATTGGATTTGGATTGTTTTTAAATGATAGAAGATTCAGAGCAACTGGCAGGTTAGGACGCTGCAAGGGACATTTCAGTATGGACCTCTTGGATGTTTTATAATATTCTTTTTTGTTTGCCAATATGGGATTTACAAGGCATGGAAAAGAAAAAAAATATTTTTAAAAAGGAATGGTGAGAAACTATGAAGTAATATATCTTTTGTTATTCTGCAAACTGAAAGACATTGCAAGCAGTTAACCCTTTATGATCTGTTGCACGCTGTTTCTCTTACATGCTACCCATCACCTCCCTCTAAAATATGCCAGATTCTCCACATTTCCCTTTGGTGGCTCCCAACAATATCTGAATTAAAAACAGAGCAGTAGAATACATGCAAACTCAGAGCTGCTCCATAGCTGTGCTTTGACTTCTGAGGTATTCACTATGTTTCCTCTTCCTCAGCTTTATGTATTAAAGCTTATTTTTAAATAGCGCTCTGATCCTAAGCTTCTTCACAGCCTCAACTAAGCCATGTGATTCATGTTTCAAAGTCTAATATTTTAGCCTCAAAAGCAGGATGAAATACTGTCATTTGAGTTTTTTAATGACTATGGACTAGTACATGCTTTTTCAGCCTTTCCTCAAAGGCTCCAAATTAGAATAAAACTAATTTCCACAGCACATGTAAGCCAATAAAAAGAGTATAGCAGGAGGAGGATATGGAGCTGGAAGAGAATAGCATGGCACTGGGATTTGAGCTGAGCTTGTAGTGTATAATGATAAATTATGTACAAATATTATTGCTATTATTATATAGTAGTATTACTATGTGCCAGCACTCTTTGCTGGTATGTCAGTCCTGAATGCAAAATTCTTCTGGCTATCCTCCCCTTTGCAGTCTGAATAATGGGGCTTATTTTGTGCAAGTTTGGCCCCAGGGTTTCCCTTCTCTGACTGGCAGATGAATATATGGTTATAGCCTTCCACTCTGAGCCTGTGGAGCCACCCAGCTTCTCTGCTGTGATGCTTTCTCTAGCATAATACTCATGTGGAGCTTTACAACAGAGAAGACAAGTGGTCATGGAAGCTTAGCTGGTAATCCAAAGCCCCTTGAAACCAAAGGGCATTCTCCTTTTGGCCTCAGTGGGCTGCCAATGGGCTGCTAAATTCTACTCTGGGAAAGTAGAATAGACCAGAAAAAAAACTCTGTGACAAATTTAAGGAGCATGCAAGAAGGGAGTAAATGGGTCAGAGAACCTGAAATAAAAGAAAAAAAAGAAAGTGGGAATGAGAGATTATATTTAATAATAAGGGTCCTTGGGAATAAACTGCAGTAAGCACTGAACAGCAAGAGAGAGGAGGTGATCCTACAGCGAGGATCTGGGAAAGGGATGGAGACCAACACAATATCATGTCCATAAAGGAATGCAGATGAGACTTTTTCTGTATAAACCTGAAGGCAGAAAAATCAAAAGTATTCCAGACTTCCTGAGGTAAATTGGAGATTCAGTCTGAGGCATCCCTTCCTGTGAATTTCACTTTCTGTTCTTGTCTTTTTGGCACAAATAAGGACTTGCCTAATTACCTACCTCAGCATAGGCAGAGTTCAAGAGATAGGTCTTGTTGTTCTGTCTCTTATCTCCAAGAGCCTGAATAATCAAATTTTTGATGATGCAGCAGGCAAAGAACAAGAAGCTATGGTGTTGTGTAGCTATTTTTTCATAGACTGTCTCAAGAAAACAAATCCCACAGCCAAAAGAATGGTAAAGAGCTGCTGTAGTCATTTAGTCATTTGACTCATCCTTTTTATAAACAATCCAAGAAAAACAGAATATCTCTCTTCCGAAATGACATCTAAAGCACATATTGAGCCCCAGACATTTGATTTGCAGAGGATGTCCCTTCAGAGTTTGAGAAGCAAATACACACAGTCCTCTGTCACTTGGAGAGCACAGGCAGCTCCTCGAGTTCTGCCAGTGCCATTCCTCTGATGTAACTGTGGTCTGCAAACCCAGCATACCACATTTGGCATGTTTCTGGGGTGGCTGTGAGCAAAATCTGAGTATTTCTAGACTAAGTTGGTCACCAGGTTTCAATGAGCACAAATTAAATCATGAGCACTTCTATACACAGAAGCATTAAGTTACAGTTTCCCTTCTTCTGGCAGTATAGCATGCCTTCTTAATATCTAAATATCTTTCTTTGCTATGTTATAAAAAGATGGAAGTCATGGCTAATGAAAGATGGAAATATCTGGATTTTTTTTCCAATTGCATGAAAACATAAGGATATCTTGGTTACAAGAAAAGAGAGAGTCATGAAAATTATTCACCATGAGAAATACAAAGAGTAACACTGAATAAAAATAATAAGTGTTATTCAAATGCAATAGAAGCCAGTAGAAGGTGGATACTTGCATTTAAAAACTTATTGTATTCATGGTTTCATTTATTTTGGTGGTTGTTGAATGTAAAGAACAAAATAAATTAGAACCAAAAATGGAAAAGATGGGATTAATATACAGTATGCTGTGAATGATTTGTTTCTCTTCCCACAATGCCTCTCTTCAGCTTATCTGAACACTTAGCTATGTTTATTTCCATAAAGAATGCATTTTATTATGAAGGAAGCTAGCATGTGCTTTTTAAATAAGGCAAAAACTTTATTAAAATTCAAAAGAAAAGTAAACAGAAATGATTTGGGAAGCTTTATTCATTTATTTGGGCAAACACTGCTAAAAACATTTAGGTGCACTGCATGTTTAAAAAGTAATAAATAGCTATTGTGCTTACTTCATAAACTTGTCAGAGTGTCTTCATTTTATTTTCCTGAACAAACTGAATTTCTGTACTGCTCATCCACAGCCAGTTAATAAATACATCACCCTAAAAAGTGCTGTGGTATTAAATTTACAGCAGATAAAATATGGATGAAGTTGCTGTGCTTCAGGTACGTCAACTGTGATTTAATATCTCTGACTACCCTTATGAGGAGTAAAAGATTACTCGGCTGCTCCAACAGCAAGATACTGACCTTTGCTCCCAAGTAACAGCCACTCAGCAAATAGTACCAAATGAAGAAGTAGAATAACATATAGATTTGCCATAAGAAAAAATTGATCTATACCCATATATCAAATCTGCTGATCAGAGCTCTGGAGAAAAAGCACCTCATAATCTTTAGCATGGAATTGCAAAAACTTTTGGTGAAAAGTATGGGGTTTATTTTAAAGTAAAAGATTTCTTGGGACAAAAGTGTTCTATATCTGTACATGTGGTATGTGGAGAGTGTCACACATATATCCAGGTATACATATGCCACCTTGACACATCTTCAACTATAGAAGCATCAAGAGATCTATTAAATCACCGACTAGTGATCTAGGAATCAGTCTTGTCCCCATTTTCCATTTTTCTGTTAATTCTTTAAAAGAATGGAGAAAAGCATAACATTGTCTCTGCAAATGAAGGTGAAATTCCTCTGGGAAAACTGATAAAAGCCTGATTTAATTTGTATCTTTTAAAAAGTTATATCTAAAGGTGATGAAAACCCCACAAAGAAATGTTTGTTAGCAAAGAAAATAAATTCTTGTGATTTACATTTTACCTTCAAAAAAAGGTGGGTGAGTGAAAGGGTGCTGCTCTGCACTTCAAAGCAAAAGCAAATGAAAATTTTTCAACAACGAAGCCAAAATATGAAACAGACAAATCACTCTGCTGAGTACTTTTTAACCTACAGTGGCACATGCTAGCAAAGCAACTGCTGTATATATAATAAGGAATGAAGAGGTAATCTTTAAACGTGGAAGCAAAATAAGTAAACTTCCTTAATTAGTGCTGATTAGTCCTACTTAAGGAGGTAGAATTTGATTTACAATGGCAAAATCAGTAGATATATATGAGCATTAGACTTGCACTGGTGCGATTTTCTCAAGCCATTTAAAATTTTAAAATCTTCATTCTCTAACACCCATAATTTGCACGTGATCTAATAATATTTGTGCTTTATAGCTAGTTAGGTATAGTTAGGTACGTTTTATAGCTTGATATCATAAGCAATTTCTGAATCCAGTGTTTTTGTTTCCACACAAATGAAAGCCGTGTTCAGCTCCCATTTCTGTGCAAGCTATTGTTTTTAATAGGCAAGATTTTTTTTTTCCTGAGGAGCTGATTTGATTAACATGTCCAAGAAAAATAACATGATATTTGTCTCAAATATCGGCTGTGGTTTTATTGAAAATTATTAACCACAATGCCTAAAGATTATTGATGCTTTTTTGCGAAAGCTGGATTTATTTCCAACTGCGACTTAGAAAATAATGTGATTTTAAAATGTGGAAGTGGTGACATTTGTTTCAAGACTTTGTTTCAGGTTTTCCTTTCAGTTGAAGAACACCTTTTGCTGTTAAGATGCAGTGGCTTGGTTAAACAAGGATGTGCATCCTGCCCATCCTAGCCCAGATGTTACTCATTCAAACAGACGTCAGCCCATAAACCTTTCTGAACAAGTGCTTTCTCCACTCTGACTGCACAAGAGATTTGGTTGGGCAAGATGACATTTTCTTGAGTGACAGATGCTCATGCTGCAGCCGTACCATGGACACTCATAATGTTCTTGCAGAGCAGCTGCTCCTTGAGTATTTAATACCATTTTCTTTGTCCTTGTAATAATAAAGAAAAAAAATTTGCTCTTTAAATTTTGGGGGGTTAAAAGACATGCACAGGAATGAGATCCAAAACTTACTAGCAGGATTTAGAAAGTCTCAGAAGCTGAAGATGTGCAGATACTGTGAACCTTCTAAAGGCACATTGCTTCAAACACCATAGAAGTATTTTATTCAGCATTCCTGCCTTGCCTGAACTGGTAACAGAAAGCAGGCACAGGAGGGATCACAGGAGATGGAAAGAGGGAAGTATAATTGGTAGATAATCTGAGAGGCTCGATTTTTTTTCAGAATAACTGTGTGGTTTCTAAAATTTATGGACATTTTCTAAATTTTGTTCCCCTGGATTTGAATTAACAAGAAAGAAGAGATAAAAATTTTAATATGCATTTTTTATCATAATAATAGAAATAATAAGCAGTAGCATCTGATGTCAATACCTATTATTCAGAACATTAGGAATTATCACTGAACAGTCTGTTACAGAATGAATTTCAAATTAATTTCAGAATAGAGAACTTTGAGAAAACTGCTAGCACCCTAAAATGGAGGTGGGTAGGATCAAAAAGCATTTCTTAAGACTGCATTTATGTCTCTGGCCAACTGAGTAGTATTTCCCTGGTACAACCAATTCAGCATCAGTGACATCATGTCGCAGCCCCTTACGGCATTCCCGAGCTCAAATGGCTGTCATGGAACATGACATGCCACAAATATTCATAGAATTCACACGAATATTTTTCTCATTGCTACTTGGGTGTCATTTCACATAGTTAATACCCAGCCTCAATCCTTGCCTATAATCAGTAGTTAAGACCCAGCCAGTGGGGCTTGTATGCTGATCAGAAGTGCTGACATGAGTAGACGGTGGCGTTTCACCTTGAAATCCCACTTAAGAACATGAAAATAGGGGGCCTAGTGCTGAGAAACCTATGATATCTTGACGCCACAAACAAGATTTTTTTTTTAAATTTTTTTTTTTTTGGTTGGATTACCATGCTGAATTTGGCCCAGTCAAATTTGCATCCTCTCTCAAGGACATCCAGGTGAGATGAAAACTATTCTTGCTCTCTAAGGAATCCTATGGAAGAAGAAAGTTAGCAGTGTGAACAAAGAATTTAAAACACCTACAGCTAGCACAAATGTTATCTGTTTTCCTAGGCAGGGCAAATTTAGGAGATATGACTTGCCATCTAGACCCTGCTGTTTATCATGTCAAGTCAGACTCAAGAGCCGCTGGTCAGGAAATATAAGGTATTTATTGTTTTGCTGGTGCCTGCAGCAAGCCTGCCCTGTGGCTAACAAACAGGGTTCAGTTTTCAAAACCATTGATTGTGTGAATAAACAGAGTTTTTTTGAGGGGAAAGTTGATCTAAAATATAATGTGAAAATCTGTAGCAAGGACATTACTCTCAGAGAACTCTCAGAGAATAGCATTTAATCTCTCTTAAAATTGCTAGAGAGTATTCCAGAGGGCAGTCTTTGAATGAGATAGTCCAAATCCAAAAGGCTCTGTTAGAATTCAGTAATTAAATAGATCAAGTTCAAATTGTTTCAAATTGCACTTTTATTTGTTCTCTCCTGAAGTAACAGTGAATCTGATATTGAAAATATAGCATCAACACAGTTCTGGGGTCCTTCCCTGCAGGCAGAAGGCAGAAGATGAAGAGTTGAAGGTAGGAGAAAGCATTTGGGCCTGGATTTTGTTTCTTTAAGAGTTGCAAAAGAAACAAAGAAAATACAATGATTAGAAACCTGGAAATCAGGGTCAGGGACACAGGCGAGGTATTTAAGACCATGTTTACATGGTGGTGAAAAGAGGGGTGGATTAGGGAAGCCAAAATGAATTAAAAAATCTGAGTGTTCAAGGGCATCTGAGAGGAAAGCATTAATGAAAAGTATGATACAGGCTGGAAAGGGCAAAAAGGGAGTATGGAAAGCCTAGACTTCTAGAAACAAATACTGAGAGATGCACTACCAGACAATATAGGTTGGTTGGACCAAGGGAAAGTGAAAAAAAACCTTTTGGGAGATTGTAAACAGGATCTAAGGGCTCAGAGTTGCAGCAGGGGCTTTATTAGCAGAAAGCTTGCAGCACATTTGCCAGCTTCAGGAGACCTGGCTGCAGCACTGAGGACAAACACTCTTCTAATAAGCAGAGAGGGAGCCTGTGAAGAAAAGCTCCTGGTTTGCCTTGTGCCTAGATTAGGTGCTCGGAGTGTGCTCTTCTTAGCCTAAAGCCGGCTCCCTGCGTAAGGACATCACAGCACTCTGACCACAGAAGGCTGAAGACTTAACCCAGATTTTATTCAATGAGGATTGCTTGATAGCACAGCCTCCCCTGCGGCAGCGGCTGAGAACCGAGCTCTGCTCCGGCAGCTGCGCACCAAAGGATTCATTCTGCAAGCTGCTGAGCACACGTGGGAACCCTTCAGCCCACCTGAGTTCAGTGGGGCCTGAGAGCACTCAGATCCTTGCAGAAGTGATTGGCAGATGCTGGATGGCATCCTCAGAGAATAAATGTTGCTGGATGTTCCTTCCCCTCCTTATTAGTAGCAAATTATACTGGCAGCTGTCCAAGATTTTTTTACTCTGACCTGTCCCATTCTTAATCAATTGCTGATATGTGTGTGTGGAAGAGGTGAAAACGCATATTTGTTCCTTTCCTTTTGAATATGGAGCCAAGAGACAAAATTAAAGTGGTGGAAGAAAGGGAAAGAGAAGAGAGAGGAAGGATTCACAGAAACTCTTGCAAATAAAATCCATTGATTTACATGGCTTTTTGCTAAATCACAAATATCTAGTCAGATCTAGAGTAAGAATTTATTCACAGAAATGCTCACAAAAAAGCAAAGCAAATCCTACCATGAATAAATATTCATGGGACTATTTGCACTGGGAGAACTCCCCTGGCTGTTCTAAAGGCTTTTTTTTTTCTTTTAGTGTGGCTGGAAAGGCTAGAATTAAGTAGTTTCAAGAAGTGAAAAAAGAACATGAAGCAGTAGTCAGGGAGAAGTGTATTTGCTATTAGCACAGCCAGGAGCAGTGAAGCTCTTCATCAGGTAGATGACCATTCCACCTTACAACTGGTTTGCCTTCAATCATGAGGCTCAGACTGATGGTCCTGGGAAACAGGGTAAAAGTATGTTACATGCCTACATGGTGTAAAACAGACTGAAAGCTGGGGGATTATATATTAGCTGTCCCAATGAAAGCTTTCTCTTGCCAGGAAGGAGTAGATGGACATTTAGGAAGTCACCATTCAGCTGATGCTGGACTCTATAGGTGGGAAACCTCCATAGGCTTTTAAAATCATTTGGGATGGTTATTCCAACAGGGACCAGGACAGACATCTTGACCAGGACAGATATCTTCCTTGCCATGTCATAGCTTCATCAGCAGTTACAGAGGCGCCTCTTTTTTTCCATTATCTGGTTAATTTGAAGATTTTATAATGGCATGTCTCCAGCAGTGCCATGATCTTACTCGTAACTTGAAGTTATGGGCTTTAAAACCTTTTTATTGAAAGAGACAAGTGATCCAGTAGAGTTGTTCCTGCTCCCACTCTTTTGCAGGAGCTCAGCCCTGGGCCTCTCTGGACAGAAGGAAAAGAGAAGAAATGGAGAAACTAGTTGTGAACAGCCACTGGAGACACCTCCAGGTTACAGCTGCTCCCTAAGCCTGGCTGGGCTCTGCCCAGCACCTTAAATACAGCCCACTGCTGGCTTCACTCTCTGATGCAGTGTCTGAAAAGATGATGCAAGTCCCATTCAGCCACCCCAACTACAGGCAGGGAATCCCCACTGTGCTGCTGATACCTTTAGCCCTGGTAGTAAAACCTTTCTGCAGTCTCCTGTGAGAACCCTGACCCCCTTGCCACATAGACTGGGGAAGACACTGAATGCCTGTGAGTGCACTAAAGTCTGAGAGTTGCAGTTTGGGACGGTGACTCTCAGAGAAAAAGAAATCCTTTTTCATCCTGACAGATTCCAATACTCTTTGTTTTTATACACAGAGTAAGCAGCATTTTAAATATTATTGAAAAGACATGATTACAATTTCAGATTGATTCTTGAAATGCAACTTTATTGAGAACTGAGATAATTTTGTGGTCAAATACTCAAAACAAAGAAACAAACAAGAAAACAAACAACCAAGACCAGAAACCTTGCCAGTGTTGACCATATGCCTGAAAAGCTAGCAGCATCCAATATACAGTGGACACTTCATCCTTTCAGTGTGCAGTACCAGTAAAAAAAACAGAACAGAGAATCAGTGCTTACTTGACTTTGGTAATACTTTTATTTATTTATTTTCTTTCCAGATTTTCACCTTTGATGTATCTCCTAAGACCGCGAGCAGGATACATAGTGCTTCATATTCCAAGTGCTGAGGCCTATCTATCAAAAGCTGACTGGAGTGGGTGGTGAAATACAGTAGGAGGTGGCTAGCTACACAGTTGTACTATTAAATTACTGTCTGTCCAAGGAGAGTAATCTCTTGTTTCAGCAGCAGGTACTACCACCAGAGACTGTAAAAACCTCAAGCACTCTGAAATAGGCTGTCATATGGAGCACCATAAATTACATCAGTCAAATATTCCATCATTCATTCTCTCCACGGACTTACAGGGGGATGAATAGTCTGCTCAAGGGAGGAAAACAACCACCAACTTTCTGATTCCTTTTCTATTTATTTTCTGGGGGAGCTTCAAGGGCCAAGTTCCTCTGAGAAATTTTAATTAACCATAAAATATAATTTTACATTTGCATAGCTTCAGGTTTCAGGGACCACACAGGCTGCTCCCCAAAATGCAACAAAGGTGTGGGATTTTCTTTTCCTCAAACTGCAGCTATTGTTATCTACCCTATTATTAAGAAGTTTAAGAAATGCAGCATCAATGACTTCCTTTTCATCTTTGTGGAGTAGAACATTTGACAGTAAGTTAAAATCCTAAATAAAATATGAAAGCTGCCAGCACATGCCAAAAGTCTCTCGGAGAGCATATATGAAAAGTTGCTCCTAAGACGCAAATGCCACTAATACCATATGAAAATTGCAAAAAGGTATATGAAAGTCACTAATGTGACATGAAAGAACAAAAGTCTTCAAATTATGTGAAAGTTGCTGTTACGATATGTTTCCCTTACTGTTCTAGTTACTTTCTATCCTCTTATTAGCAACTTCCATTTCAAACTAATCTTTGATAAAAGTCTTATTATATTAACAATTTTCTTTAAGTATCAGAAAACTGTATTTCCTGTTGCACTGAGTGAAGTGTGACCTCATTAGCAGACTCTTGTATTGTTGCATGGCTTTTTTCCTCCCTCTTTTCCTCCACACTCTCTGCTCACTTTGTCTTTATAAAGAAAGGTATATGCTGACTATGCCCTCCACAAAAAATTTAGGAGCAGGCTCTAAGTAGGTTTTTGGAATAAAGATTTCCAACATCTGTACTTCTCAGTCCACATTGCTAGTTGTAGAGCTGTTTAAAATGTCTAGAAAGAGCTACAGTTTTTTTGGAAACCCTATCCAAATGAGAGGCTGAGCCCACAATAAGATGCTATGCATGTCTCAGTTCTCTTTTCAGTGGAGAGCTCTGGTGCAGGGTTTAAATCCATATTTGAGTAGAGGGGGTGCATTTTTACTAATCCTGTACAGACAGTATTCAGTAAATCCCTACTTCTGCAATCAAAGATGAGTGTCCTTGTGGACCCCTTGAATGACAGCAAGACCTCATGAATACATAAGAGTGGGGCAGCATGAAGCTGAGTTTGGGGTTTTTAGTACTTCAAGGCTGTTTCTCTACAGACCAGAGCCTGTGAAAGTGACAAAGCTGAAACGATCTAGAACACAGACATAATATACTTTGTGTGTCATGGGTCCACTGATCTTGAATATATATCCATTAGCCATGAATCTTATTTCTTCTTTTCTTTTCAAAATCTTCTGTGAAGGTGATGAAATGCATTGCATTGCTAGTTCAAGCTGCTAAGTCCTGTATTTCTCCCATGTAACTCATGCAAGCAAAACACCAGGTCAAGCATGCTATGAGAGGGTCAGGATGCTAATAGGAGATGAGAACATGAATAGATGACAAACATTTGTAGTGCAGATTTCTGGCTCCATATGTAGGCCAGACCTGACCTCTGCAAACTGTGAGGGGGTGACTGCATTCCCCCACAGTGCAGTACTCAGTCTGTATGCAGATCTTGAGAAAAAGGTACCTTCCACAAGTGAAATGGCTGTTGAATATCATGTGGAAAATCTGTGCCCCAAAGTGCAGCAAAACAAGTCACCAAGTGACATTAAACGTGGCATCCTTTTAACAGTTTCTCTTTATATTTTATTTTGATAGAGGGAAACTACAATTAGTTACTAGTGACTGTTCTTGATTTTGCCCCACCAAACCCTTCTCTTTCAATTATTGGTCAGAAGATAATGCAATTTGTACATTTAATAAGAATTTGAATATACTGCTCTGGTAGGTTGTCCCTGGTCAGATGCCAGGTACACACCAAAGCCACTCTATCACACCCCTCTTCAGGGAAGGGGACAGGAGAGATGAAATACTAGAAAAGGCTCATGTGTCAAGATAAGGACAAGGAGAAATCCCCATCAGTTACCATCAAGGGCAAAATGGACTCAACTCAGGGGAATTAATTGAATTTATTAATTAGCAAATCAGAGTAAGATAATGAAAACTAAACCCAAATTTTATAAACACTGTCCCCTCACCCCTCCCTTCTGCCCAGGCTCACCTTTAGCCCCCATGTTCTCTTTCTCTTCCCCCAGTGGCACAGGGGGACAGGGAATGGGAGCTGCTGTCAGTTCATCACCTATTGTCTCTGCTGCTCCTTCTTCCAAGGAGGAATGACTCCTCACTCTCTTCTCCTGCTCCGGTGTGGGGTCCCTCCCATAGAAGGCAATATTCCATAAACTTCTCCAATGTGAGTCCTTCCCACAGGCTGCAGCTCACCATGAACTTCTCCAGCATGGGTCCCTTTCCTTCAGTCCCAAGGGTGCAGTCCTTCAGGAACAAATTGCTGCAGTGTGGGTCCCCCACAAGGGACAAGGTCCTGCCAGAAAACCTGCTGCAGGGTGGGCTCTTCTCTCCATGGGGCCACAGTCCTGCCAGGAGCCTGCTCCAGCATGGGCTTCCCATGGGGTCACAGCTTTCTTCAGGCATCCACCTGCACTGGAACTGGGGCTTTCCACGGGCTGCAGATGGGGATATCCACTCCACCATGGACCTCCATGGGCTGCATGCCAGACCCACCATGGTCTCCCCACCACAGGCTGCAGGGGAAGTTCTGCTCTGCCACCTGGAGCACCTTGTCCCTCTCCTCCACTAAACTTGGTGTGTGCAGGGCTGTTGTTTCATGTATTCTCACTCCCCTCTTCTCTGAATGATGTTGCACAGTAACTTTCCCCTCCCCTTAAATCCAGAGGCACTGATGGGCTCGGCCTTGGCCAGCAGCAGGTTGGTCTTGGAGCCAGCTGGCATTAGCTCCATCAAATACAGGGGAACCTTCTGGCAGCTTCTCACAGAAGCCCTGTAGCTACCCCTGTAGTCCTGCCAGTACCAAAACCTGGCCATGCAAACCCAATACAACTGCTAAAAGATGAAGTTATTATAATTTTATTTGAAAAAAAAAAAAAAAGAAGAGAAAAAAAACAACTTTGAAGCTAATAATCAAAAGATTAGAGAAAGGATATCTTTTAATTAATTTCAAACCCTGGATTGAGTATTAAATAGAAACATGAAAGAAAGATTTTGAATTGGAAGGGCTGGTAACTGAAGAGTCTTCACTCTCTTGAGGATTACCATTTAATTTTAAACATTGATTTAAAATAAATGATGGTACAGTCCCCAAGGAAAGATGTATTTCAGTTGTAAACATAAGAGTGATGTATAATAAATGAAATATATAACATTTCCTTGAGGAGTTTTTTTTTTTTACTTTATTGTGCAATCATGCTATGGGAATAATTTATACCTTTTAACTTGAATCTCAGACAAAAGCTATCAGGTGTCTTTCTGTAATCAGCTTTTCCTTTATTTATTTGCCTGTATTTACATATTTAAAAATTTGTCTGTGATGTCAGTTCTTCTTTCAACACCTGCAAGGGCACATAATAGATGGGGAAGGTTTACTCTAGATTATCATCTGAATGACAAGGGTCTCACAACAGTCCTGACCAAGTATCTCACCTTGTGGAAAGCATCCTAGTTCCTCACCTCACAGTCAGTTTCCTCACTGATCTCATCATAACTGATGCAGCCTTGCTCATTCATGACTGTGTTTGTCAGCTCTTCACTCTGTTGCAGTCCTCCCATTTTCCAATTTCTTGTTCCTAGGTATTAAGATATATTGTACCCTAGTTCTAGGAGAAGCAGCTTTTCCGCTTCATTTGTTTTGTGTCCTGTCAGCATCTAAGTGAACACAATAATTAATTATGAATTGCTGCTTCAGTACTGCTTCTAGGGATTCTTTTTCTAGGTGTTCCAAATGTTTTCTTTTTCTTTTTCTTTTTTTTTTTTTAATTTACAGAAAAGAAAAGTGACTGCCAATTTTACTGAACAAAAGTTTGCTGTAAGTAATTTTCCTCTTAGGGAAAACATGTGTTCTTTCAACTCACCTTGAGATCTGTTTCTAAGGCTTCAGGGTTTACATTAGTCCAGCTGAAAGACAAAGACATGTTCAGTATTTAGCTGTCCAGACAAGATTCCATCTTCTGATCTTCTAAATCTCGCTTTTCCTGAGACCTTCTTTGCTCCAAGAGTGAAAATAGAAGCATTTCCTGAGGTAGGTGAGGCACTGTGAAAACCAGAACAGGTACTATTTAACGGGTCCTGATGGTTCCCCCATATACCCCATATACCAGACCTAAATAGTAAAGCTGTTGAATGCACATTCAGATGGATGATATTGTCCAACAATACTTGCTTCCTCTTCACTCTTTTGTAAAAATTAAGGATTTGCTGTTTTCAGAAGAAAACTACTATCTTTTTCTTATTGTTTGAACACTACTGCAACTTGTTGTCCTTATAGTGGGGGTTTGGATCAAAAGTACTTTGTAACTGCAGTTTATTTGACTCAGTGCAATGGAAGGTGAATGAAGAGATAGAAGGTGGAGAATATTTCGTAATTAATTACAATATTATTAAAGTAATTATAGTTGTGACATATTACTCAAGGATTAGTCATCTCACCATGGAAATTCTTTTGCACACAAAGCCACATGTGGAGAGTTGCTTTCTTTGAGCTCATTCTCCACACTGAGCTTTTGGATACTTGGTAATTTTGGTTATATGGAGTTCTCAGTAGAAATAATAATGTGAACAAAACGGAAACTTCCATTCTATTTTCCTCTCAAGCCACTAGACAGCATAACAAAATGTGTTGTGTGTAACATAGTAACATCATTGGAACAATATTATTTTCACTGAATATGTAGCTGGAATTAGAAGTGCAAGGAACACACATCACAGACCCTCACTATTTCCCTGTCTAAAGACAAGAAGACAATTATATTTTCTACATTCTTCCCCTGAGTCAAGTTTCAAATAAGTGCATGAACACCTGTCATTCAAAAATCAACAGATTTGGTGTGTTTGAACAAACCAGCTTCTTGGATTGGTTATGAGGCCAATCAGCTGCTTAAGAATCCTGTGTGGATCTGAGATCTTATCTTGGTGAAAGAATCCCAGCCTTTAACTCCTGCTGTAACAGCTGGATGAGGTACTGCTGAGGAGTTTATCAGTCCTAGCCTCAGCCTCAATGAGAGAACATCTGCCATTCTTCTTTCCAAAGTTTAATCAAAACCTTTAAATATTGGTCAGGCAGAGAAACCTTGCCCCTCAGAGAGACAGTGCCATCTGTCTTGTGCTGGACCCTCTACCCATGAGCTGGATTTGGTCTCAGGCACTGTTGGCTCTCAGAGAGGTACGAGGTGTCAGTAGGCTCACCTGGGGCAGATGAAGAAAGTGGGCTCACTTGTATTTGCCAAATGCACTGCTATTTGAACGTTAAAAAGTGGTGAATCTGTACTTGAAACTCCAAACAAGGAAGATACATAGAGGAAGGAGACTCTCTTCCATGCTGTGTTTCTGAAGAGACTGAGTTTCCAGCCCAGCACCATTGAAAACTGGAATGAAACAAGTGGCCTAGAGCGCCCATGAGATGTGCTGATTCAGCATGTCTTCTGTGGCCCAGTCTCCAACCCCTGAATCCATTTTCTCCCAGGACACTTCCAGGAGAGGGCAGCAATGGATCTGCTCACTACCTTTCCCCTGAGGTGAAACCCCCCCGGCTGCCCTCCCCCCTTCCCCATTGCACACACCCTTTCTCCATTGGGTGCCAGGGAGCGTAGCAATTCCCTGGGTTTGCCTCAGGGGTTACTCAAGCCATTTGGACTTTTCCTTACTAGTTAATCATTATGGGAAAGTTCTTTCCAAAGGTACTTAGGTTTACTGCTCGATGGCTTCTGTTTTAAGACAAGCACTCTGATACTAAATACTGCATTATAATTCATGGACACCTGAGTTTCACGGTGGTACTGTGTGCATCTCTGTTTTTTACACTCTGGTCCCTACAAGGATGCTCACTTGTAGAGGATGAGCACCAACAATCAACAATTGCATTGCTCAAAAGATCTTTTTTTCTGTATTAGAGAAAAAACTTTATCAAATTTGAATAAGTGGCAAAGGAGGAGTCCTTTTATTTCCCCAAAACCTTTAATTTTTTGTTCTTTTATTTCAGAATGTATTTCGCTTACTGTTGTTGTGACAGGGTTTCTCTAGTCTGAAAAGTATGTAATAAATTATAGATAAGAACAGTTTTTTAAAGGAAGTCTTAATTACTGTTAGCTTATTTTAAGTAAAACACTACTCTAGTTATTTCAGACAAATTTCATTAGTGTGATAAAAGGAGACTCTAGATGTTCACAACAGTGTTACAAATAAGTTAGTACACCTTAAAAGCTAGAATTCTAGGCTTTACTTTGAGTCAGGCAAAAATTATCTGACACTTTTATTTTAAAATCTGAGCCAAATCTGATAGTTCTTTAAAAACATTTCCACAGAGAAACCTAAATATCTTCTCTCTGCCTATTGTGTATAAGATAGCCCAAAATATTTGCCATCTTTATGATTATGAGGGAATTTTCAAAACCCTGCAAGGCAAAGAGAAGATAAAAAGCTTAAAAATCAATCATTTAGAAAGAAGTTGTATTGATTCCAAAAACTTCAGGGTTCATGTGATGAGCTTTAAGCCTCTCACCAATTGTGTGGCACCATGCAGAAATCTGCCAAAACAACACAGTTTGGTGCTCATTGTATCCTAATTAATACTATAATGAGTTTCCTTAGATAGCCAAATCCTTAATCAGCCCTATCAAAACTATGTCTGTTCAGAGAAAGACTCGTGTTAATTCTGCTTAATTCCTGACAGTGGTTAAGCACCATTAATACTCCATAATTTCATTGTATGTTATTGTAATCATATCAGCATATATCTCGGCAGCTACAGAAGGCTCAATAGGCTGTTCATGAATTATCAGTCACGTGGTTCTGTTTCACTAAGAGACTATCTTCCATCACAGCCAGACCTCCTCTGCCCTCCCCACAGTCAGTAGCCTAAGCAGGTATTAATAAAGGTCTCCTTTTTAAAATTGCACTGCTCTAAATGGTCTTTAAGGGACCCAGCAGTAATCTCAAGATCCCTATATTTTAGCAGGAAGGCAGGACAGAGGAATTAATAAGAGCCCTTTCTGTGTAAACTGCTCCCTGCTCTAAGGCTATATCCTGATGTCAGGGCGCTAAGAGAATTTTAAATGCACAGGATGGATTGTTTGTGTTGCGAAAGCGAAACAGGGGGCAAAGGCTAAGAGACTTGAGAAAATTGAAAGACTGCCAGGGATGCTGGGATGCAAATAGCAACAAAACAGGGATAAATGCTCCTGCTCACATATGCAGGAGTCCTGCAGAAGGGAAAAAAAAAAAAAAAAAGAAAAAAAAAAAGGGGGGGGGGGTAGTAAATTTTCAAAAG
>VXBI01002027.1:89386-128189 GCA_013397375.1 Toxostoma redivivum | reverse complement strand
GGGGGGGGATTATTAATTTTCACCAGGCTGTATCTTACAGCTGGTAGCTCAGCATCAGTTTTTGGTGTAATGAAAATGGTCTGAGCAGAAGATAAATGGTTCATAAAGTGGACCATTTAGATGCAATCGAGGCTCAATCTGGTCAGTGACTAATCACGTCCCCCCAGTAAAGCTGAATTCCACTAGCAGACTTTTTTTTTTCCTGCTGTACCAGTGAATTGTAGTCGGGTCTAAGTTCAAGGCAGGCAGAGAATTATCTTGATTTATTAGAGCGCTGCCTGGCCGTGCCACTCTCGCTGCTGTGGCTTTGTGGGCTTCTGGCCTGTTGCTGTCGGAGTGTAATTTTTACTGTTCCCCTGTGACTAGTACACGGCATCATTTTCAGCCGCTAGAAAAATGGGCTGCTTTTGCACCTGTAATTTTTCTTCTTTTGCTGCTGAAGGTATATAATATATCTCTAAAGTGCGTAATAAGTTTCTGAAAAACGTGTTTTTAAAAGAAATTGATTCCAATGGTTTATAAGCCTGAGCAAGGCCACATAAGGAAATGCACCAGATTGCAAAGGTATGCTTGGTTGAAAAGGCAGCCATTTTTTTTTCCCTTCCATTTAGTAAATTCAGACTTCCAGTCCAGGGTGTAATTTCAGGCATTTTCTATACAGTAGCTGCTTCTCATAATGAACTCTGATCAAATAAAAATGTTGTTTATATTGAGACTTTACAAGTCCTGATTAAATATAAAATAGAGTAAAATCTCTCATAATGACATTTAATTGTGAGAAAGAAAAGATTCCAATATAAGAGCGTTCAGCTGCATTTGTTCAATGTTCCTTTGCATAATGCCATTTATAGATAGTTCAATTATGACATTATTATGAGCAGCATATGAGTAACTAACTGGTTTGTCGTATTTTTAGACCTATGGAGAAAGAACTTGGGTAGGAACTACATCATTTCTGGTGGGAGTTTTTTCACAAAAGGCACATTATTTCTGCTGAGATTTGCATTGCCAATTTGTTTAATTATGCCTGAGGTTTCACCCATGATTCTGTGAGAATCTTCACAAAAATGGGAGGAGGGAGGAGGAGGAGGAAAGGGGAAAGCCCCAGCTTACCTTCTTGAGAGAAAAGAACAAACCAACTGAATAATTTAAATATAGGTGCTAATATATTTTCCCCAAGCCAGTTTGTTCCAGGCACTGGAAGAAAACAAGCTGGTGAGGGCTTTTGTTTTTTTCCTCTGAAGAATCTGACAGATCTGATAGGTAAACTATCAGGGCTAAGTAGGCAAAAACGTTACTGTAAACCCTGGTGGCAATATATCTTCTGCAAGTAGAGTTCGGTTCCTCAGCTGTAGCTGAATATTTTTTGAAGAGTAGAGTTGGTTTTATGAAGTGGAAGTATGAAGCTGAGCATATCTGATCTGAGATCAGAATTAATTAATTCAATATCAACTTCCCTATGCTTTCTTTCACCCATTTTTTGTCTACAGGGTTACTCAGTTTGGGACAGGTTTGGTTATTTCTTTCCCTTTCTTTTTTTTTTTTCCTTTTTTTACCTTTCTTTGAAAATTAAATCCCTTACTTTTAACAGTGCTGGTACTATAAGGAACAGCATAGACAAAAGGTAAACCAGTAGGTCATGACTACATAAATATATATAAGATGAAGTGATGTCCTTGCACACATGTAAAGTAGCTCTGTGTGCTGAGCAGAACTCCCAGTCTGTTGGCTCTACAGGGTAGGAGCAAAGCTAGAAAGAACAGAACAAGTTCATTTCCCCATTATTGCGTAGTAAATAATTTCTGAACCACTCTGGCTTTTTAGATCTCATCTGGCCTTACCAGAAGTTGCAAGATTATGGTAGTATCTAGGACACCAGAAACAGTGTAAGGAAATGACTACAGATCTTCCCCCTTTCAAAAAAGCCTCCAAATGCTTCACAGAGCACCTGCCAGTGCAAAATTTAATGGTCTTCTTATCCTGACATTGAGGTAACTTAAGGACCTCAAAGGAGCAAATCAAATTACTCTTCTCATCCTATGCTCCAGAAGGAAATCTGAAATATCCAGGGAGTGATCTGAAGTTGTACCACCATCCAACACCTTGAAAGGCTCTTTTCAACAGCATTAGGTTTTTATGCTAATCTGCCAGGCTTTCCTCATTATCACATTTACATTTTCATAGCCATACCTGCTGTTTCCTTCTTTTCTTTCTCTGGTGGCAAAGACCCCAGAAAAGGAAAGCCAGCACAGATAAAGAATTGAAAACAAATCTAACAGTCATTAAGGACGGCAGTGTGGTGATTTTGGTGCTCATCCACTCATTTCATGGAAGCTTTAAAATAACCACCGTGATGCAGCTTTCAATCACTGTCAGCAATGGGCCAAAAATTAACTGTGAATTCAACACCCTCCTAACCTTGGGCAGGGGAAGGCCACACAGACATGCAAATACTTTGGGTGCAGAACAACATCCTTCCAGTTCCTGGTCAACCATGACCCAAACATCATGTTTCATATACTCATCCATTTCATACACTCAGAAACATGTTCAATCTCAGTAAGGCATTCCGTTCAAGTTCCATCCAAAAATCTGGTATTTTCAGGGCACAGAGTCCCCAGACCAAACCTCAAGCCATCTCCAAACTTGAGTAATAATCTGAGCCAGAAATTAAACAGAAGCAGAGTCAGTCCCCTGGAGGTAAAAAGCTCCTCAACACCTTATTAGCCAGGCCTCAATCAAATTTGGCTTACTTCGATCATTTTTTGCCAATCTCTTATGCTTGAGAAGAATTCTTCTGCCCCAAAGGCAGAGGGAGCTAGAAGAGAGAGGAAGAGCTTTCAGCTGTTTGTTCTTTATTTGTAGCAATAATTCATATTTCTGAAAGCATGTATTGCTAAGAAAAAGGGACCATTTTCAGTGGTCACAAAATTATACTTTTACTCCTTAATGTGACTTTTTCAGGAAGAAAATTTTTTCAAGTATAAATAAGGAGCAGCTATTCAAGACATTTTTATTTATTAATAGTTAGGTTCTTTCTCTAAAAAAAATAACACAAAACCCTCCACAGCACCTTGATTGCATTGCTACTTCATATTTGCCTGCATAAATAAACCTGATGTTTTACTGCAAGAGAGGCAGCTATTTTAAAGATGGCAAAATGTCAGCTCTTGGATGGTTGGTTTCATTTAACAGGGCTCCATATGAATTTATGAACTGTTCCATAACATCTTCTCCCTGCACCAAATGGCAGACTTTGGGCAGAAACCCAATGTATGTTTAGCTAATGTATAACAAACAGAGTATTTACATAGTCAGTGGACCCTATTAGGTATTAAGAATGGTCTCTTTCTAAATTTACTGTTAATTCCCTTCCGCAACAACCTAACTGAAGTGCTCGCTTCTCAGAGAAGGCTAAGAAAATGTGCATTTACTCTCATGTATGTATAGGTCTTTTCTTTCATTTTAAAATGTCTTTAACAAAACTTCTGACAGTTATTTTCTTTTGCTGCAAGGGTGAGAATGTAGTTTAAGATATTGTTTCCTGACTTTAAAGGTGCCTTGTGGTTTTTAAGGATATTTCAGCAGCTAAAGAAATTCTACTGCAGACACAATGTACCAGTTCATTTCTTAAGCAATAAATGGCAAGCAGGGTGGTGCTGAATAAGCATGCTTATATGGAATTTCTCTTTGAAAAGACCACTAGTTAGGCCCTATAACACTTCAGTTGATATTTCCACAGTGCAAACACGATAGTGGAAATTAAGTTGCCCCAGCAAATTCAGTTTAGGAGAAATTTGTTATGAATAAAATGCTGCTGCTGGCCTTAGAACATTGAATTTAGCCACCAAATAATATCTTAGAAATACCACTTCAGAAGAAATCAGCTCTAAATAATTGATAAATTTGGTTTGTTTAGAAACCTTTTGACCCCTGTAATAGAAAGTAAAAACACATTTCAGTTATTAAAGTCACATATATTCCCTCTGGTAGGGGAAGCTTTTAATTTTAAGCTGGTCTCTGTTGGGGCCATTTGATAAAGCTTGGAAAAACCTTTTCAACTGCTGCTGGTGGATTTGGGTCAGCTTCCCTTGGGAAAATGGCAAAAGATAAATTTGTAGCTTTTCATAACACATAAGAAAACTTCAGAGATTTTAAACATCAAGAACTATTGGAACTGAAAGACAGAGTTTCTCTTTTGTTTCTCCCTGTCCCCCTCCTGCTCCTTCTTCTCTTTTATTTCCAAAAAGAACTTTAACTTCTCTTGTTGTTTTATTTTTTTTTTTTTAGACTATGGAGGTTAGAAAGTTTTGACCTCTCTAACAACACTACCAGTGGTCCTTATTTAGTGTAAGATTTATCTTGAGATAGAAATATCATTATGCAGTTTTTGTTTTTAAAGTGAGCCATTTCATTCTACTAGTTTCAAAGCCAAAAGTAAAATAAAAACCCTCTCTCGCTTTTTTTTTTTTTAAATGCATTTCTTAAACCTCACTTTAGTCACTGTTACCAGATCTTTAGGTCCATAAATATAAGTCAGTCTCATTTCCCCAGGACAATAATCACAGTTTATGAATGAGGGCACTGATTCTACTGGGATTGCCAAAACGTACCTGACCTTACTACTCTGCTGTTTCACAGCAGGGAAATAAACGGGGCTGAAGGAGAAGAAACGTACTTAATACTTATGAAAACAAAAAGACAAAATAACACCCAGTGGTTGAATATTTAAGTAGCAACTTCTGCATAAAGCAAATACAGCCAACAAGGCAGATTGTACTGCCCTCTGAACCTCAGTCCTGCAGATATCCCTGCACATATTTGCAGAGGTTGCTGCTGTTCTTTGTCCCTTCAGGAGCTGCCTCCCAGAAGCAACATTTGCAGACTTTGTGGGAACCATCCATTTCTATACATTCATCTGAGACTACCAAATTCACTTCCTATAAACTATGAATGGCCACAGCTCAACAGAAACAACCATCTTTCTCTGTTAGCCTGGGCTGAACAAGAACAAGCACTCTAAAGGATAAAATTTGTGTGTTTTCTTACAGGGTCTAAAATTATTCAACCCGTCTTCCCTGTTGTCATTAAGACTAAAGTATGATTCCCTGGAATATATTTGTGAGCACAGTGAGAATCTGGAGTGGTGGATGGCTCTGGCAAGCTGAATCCCCCTTCCTGAGTTTCATGGAGAATGAAGCATTGGCACTTTTGAAACTACAGAGCAGCTGAATTTTTTGATAACTGGACAAGTCCTTAACCATCTCTCTTACCTACAGCCTGTGAGGAGTGCTCAGCAACAAATGGGTAGAAGCAAAGCTTTTCTCCTAGACAACTAGCCCTTCTTGATCAGCCAGTTCTTTCTTTTTGACTTTTTATGCTTGGTTGCTATTCCCAGTGTAAGACACTTTGTTGCAGGGATGCAGTGGTAAATTATTAAAAGGGTCTCTACCAGGTACTCGTTCATGCAATCACAAATTATGTGTTCATGTACCTCTGCCTATTCTTGGCAAGTGCAGCTCCTCTGTGAGTACTTTGGCAATTCAAACACCTGCATTATTTTATTACATTAGAGCTGTTATTCAAAGAGTTGCACCTACACCCCATTAGCACCCTCAGAGAGAGGCCAACTCTTGGTAATTTATGTTGTGGAGGGATTGCCACCTTGGACAAGAAAGATGACATGCAGAAAGTTAGGCTGTGATTTTGCAGCCACACTATTCCAGCTTCTCAAATAAACACACATAGCACACATCTTCATGGTCACTTGGTCCACTTGGATGAGTGAAAGGGGCTTCTTTATGTTTACTGTGTGCTCAGTGTTCACACAGGAAATAGTTGAGGAGCTGCCAGTATTTAGAAAGGTGACAGCCTGGAGTATTTCATGGTGTTTTTCTTGTGCAGGAATGTCTTGGAAGGATGTGGCATTTTAAATTGGAAAATTTCTTCTTTTATTTTTTAAGGTTTTATTTTTTCATTTTTTCCTGTTGATACACTTTACCCGATGTTTAATATTTGGTTTGCACCAAATCAGTCTCAGCTGTTCAACATCATTTATCTCAGACAGTTTCACAACTCAACACATACTCTAACAAAAAGGCAATGCTAGCTAATAGTACATGTTGTCCTGCAGTTTTTCACCTGGCTGCACTTGATCTCCTAGAAATAGAGATGACTTCTTTATTCTGTCTTTCTTTGGCTATCACTCATGCTACAGCCAGTTCATATAGTATCTCTACTTCTGCTCTTTCTTTGTTCCTTGGACTTCTCTTTCTTCATCTCAGCTCTTCTGGGGTTTTTTTTCTTTTTTTAGTTCTTCCCCCATTCTTCTTCTCTCTCTTACACCCACCTTATCATAACCTCCAGCTCACAGACAACTGCTGGATGATTCCCTTCCACTGCCTGTCTCATATTTCAGTAGGTTGACTCTTCCCACCTCCTTCAGCACACAAACTACTGCTGGCTAATTCCTCGCCCCTAACGATTGCTAGCAGTACCTTCCCACACATACGCACCAGCACATATTCACCTGCTAGAAGCCTCTTTATGCCTTTTATCCTTTCATCACCTGACACACTGAAATAAAGCCTGCTTCTGGCCAAAACAATTGGATGTTTACACCACTCACAGAGAAAGGAGCCAGTGTATGCAAAGCGTGATTGTTTCAGTTACATTACAGTTACTGCAAGTGATTAGCTAGAAGAAAAATCACCAGGTAAGCAAAATACTGAAATATTTTTAAGTTTATATAGAACTTAAAACATGAGCACAAACTTCTTCAAACTGATTGCCCAATAGCAAAATGTCCCAAGTCACAAGTGAGTGGAAATATGCTCTGTTGGGAGGAAAAAAAAAAAAAAAGAACTCTGCAATTACTTCTGTCAAGAAGCAGTTCTTCCAGAATACATAAGAAGGAAAAGCCAATCAAGTTCAAATGTGTAGTGTCAGACCATAGTGAAATTTAGAAACCATTTTACAGAGTCCTTTTTTAAAGGCAAAAAGCAGCGGAAATAAAGTGAAATTGTTAGGAATAGAAAACTTTGAGTATATTTGCATATTTAATAAACTTGATAGTTTCTTCTGCAAGACAAATTTTCCAGAGTACCTGTCTATTGAGCAGAAAAAGAAAAAAGCCACAATAAAGTGATAAGTTCAGCACACAGCTGACCATTTTCCACACAAATCAATTGCAAATGAAAACACAAAACAGATCTACCTTTCCAGTGCTAGAAGAGGGTAACTCCAGCTTAATACTCACCAGAAGAGGCAAAATTATCCAAGGATAAAAGAATTGTTACACCATAATAACAAAACAAACACTCTGACACTGTGTAAAGAACACCACTGTGTCATTGTCGCTAAAGGCAAGAAATCAGGGATGGTAGCATTATCCTCATTCTTCTCTATGTAATTAGAAAACAGAATGCAAGATGCCTTATCAAAAATAAAACATGCAACAATAAAATCAGCCGAAAATACTGTAAAGCAAGGGCAAACAAAGCAGTGAAACCTCATGAGATCCATGATCATGTCAGCCTAGTGTAGGAACAGATTTATTTGAATCAAACTGGAAGGATTACCTCTTGTAATGATTATTTCTTGAGTATTTTTTAAATTGAGCTATTGAACAGCACATTGATGCAACAATGTAATGACACATTAAAAATCACAGTTTGCTCATCACAGGATTCCAGATGAGTTAATAGCAGATAATTGCACACATTCTACACGTCATTTCAACTGTTCTCTTTGATATTTCAATTTCAGTGCACCTTGTAAACTCTTGCTATGTACACCAAGTGCGCCGGAAAAAGACTTTTTCCAGAGAGAAATGAACTTAAAACAAGATAAAACCAAGCCAAAACTCAACAATCCAACCAAAAAGCCTACATTTTTTAGGTTAGAATATTTTTATCACAGAGGCATAAATATTGGTGTCAAAACAAGTTCTCTGAATAAAAGGTTTTTAAACCTAAGCTAGCTTCAAAAGGAAATACACATAAACTGGAAGAAAGCAAACACAGGGACAAAAATGGCATAAGTTCTCTGCATTAGCAGTAGAACTACTGCCAGAAGTTACATCACCAGCACCAAGACCATATGCCATCACTGTTTGTGATACTGGTGAAATAAAAGCCTTTAGAGAGCAGCCAGGTAGATACTACCACTCTGCTTTTTGAGGTAACACTGATGCAGCCTTCTATGTCTCACTAACTCCTGGATGGAAGGGGGAAGACAATTTTGAGGCATAATGCATTTTACCCTAAATTAAACACTTAAAACAAGTTTACCTTCACTTGGGTAAAGCTCACACAAACTCACCAGCCATGCCATAAAACAAAGGAACACACAAACACAGGTGCACACACTGCATCAGAATGCAAATTTGCTTTGATGACTGCATTTGTCACAGGAAAATGAATTGTTCGGGGAAAGAAAGAGACCAGATGATTTGAACAACAGTTACTGACAGTTGTCCTAAGTTCCACCTGAGACATTTCTTTTCATGTGTGTGCTATGAATAAGTGTCACAAGTTGGTAATGTCTTCATTTCAGCTGATTTCATTACCTGCATTTCATTTCCAGAAGAGTGGTGATACAGATCTCATGGTATCCACTGAAATTATAAGATTGATTTCTGCCCTCTTTATATCCACAGAGAGGTTGAACCATCCTCCAAGAAGCACTGCTTTTGAGCCTCTGCTCTGGTGCCAGTGTGTCCTGCCAGTGTCTTTTTGGCTGGTGGTAAGAATGGGGTAACCATCAGAGCCCCGGTTTGTCCGCGCAACGCGGCAAACGTGCAACACGTGCTGCCGAGCGTCGGCGTGGCTGCGGATTTGCAGCACATTCTTAGCCCTTTCCCTGCTGAAAGCAAATCACAAGTTGGAGAAGGCATGTTCCCACAAAGTTTGGCACACTGCTCAGTGCCTCTCTGTGCTGCAGAAGACCTTCTTAGCTGGAACTCTTACGTGCATTTAACCATTAGAATTGGTTCATATTTTTGTACTACCAGTAACCTCACTAGAAAGCTACCATAATAAAGGACTGAAGAAGCTAGTCTGTTTTTTCAAATATAGATATTAGGACCTTTATATCACACCAGTAAAGATTTCTCCGTTAGGTTAAAAACATTTTAAGCTTTGTGCATAAGTCTTTGCTTCTATTCTGGAGTGAGCTGAAGGGAATCTAACAAGAGCAATGTCAACTTTACCCATTAGTTTCCAAGTTCCTGAGAGCGCATTTCATTTCAGAGACCCATGAGAGAGTTAAAAAAATCTTAGAATTCTAATATCAGGAGAAATTCTGAAAGCAAAATATTGCTGATCTCTGAATTGCTTTAAAACTAAAGTCTGAAATGCCTCTAAACTAGAAATTTCTTTTTCACAAAAATTTTCACTCTAGCCATGAAAAGTTTTGGTTGAAGCTGAATATTATTCTCTTGATAAGTGCATATGTGTGTAGCTGGGGGTTCATCTCAGAATCTGAAAATTGTGAGTCCTGGATAAAATCCACACCTGAGCACAGTGATCAGTATCCATCTATATTAGATTATGAAGAAACAAATTCTAGGTTTTAATTCCAGGACAAAGAACATTTTTCTGCAAAGTCTTGTGCAAGATCTCTCTGCATAAGAAGTAAAATATTAGGAGTGTGCAACACCTTCAGTGACTGAATTGACAATCTACAATAATGACATAGATTGTGTGGCTTTCATGAGTTCTAGGTAGTTACCGAAAATGCTTAAATTCTGTAATTTTTTAACAAAGGAATGACACACATGACCTAAGATTGACTTTGATGGATAGCATACACTATTTCTGAGCATAAGAACATATGAGATTCCAGGTTCACAGATTGCTAGTTTAAAATAGCTCCTTGGACTGTAAAATCAAGCATGTAAGACTAAAATATCAGCCTTTGGGTTGTATGGGCTAACCTTCTATCCTTTGAAAAGACCACCCTGAATACTGATTTAAACAGGATCAATTGGAAAATGTAGTATGGTCATATGTAACACACATTTGCACCAGAACACATTCATGTAAAAGAGACTAAATTAGGGTTCAGAGGCATTTCTTAACTCTCAAGTACTAACTCTTGCAACTGCAGAAAACTTAGTTTAAAGATAACTCTGCGGGAATTATTTTACACTCCTTATTTCTGGTGTCAGAAGTTACACATAAATCTTGAACCAGCTGCATTGCAGTGCAGGATGCTACTTCTAGGATTGTTGATATCTTTAACTGTACAGATGCACATTAGCTGAGAAAGGGGTTTGTGTGTGTGTGTGTGTTTATGTGTGTGTGTGAATGAGGAAAACATCTTAAGTCTACAGTGTCAAGAAGCCTGTTCTGTTACCCCTTAAGCTAAGTATTTTAGGGATGGTTTGAGATGGAAACTGCTCAGTCTGGAATTTTTTGTAATTTAAGACCACAGACTCGACCTCTTCACCTACCTTTCCATTTTCTTGTCTTCAACTGGTTCAAGTTGTGTCTCTTGGTGTTGGCAGTGTCAATGGGAGCTTGGCCTGCAGCCTGGAGTTTACTGATGTTTTCCCAAGAGATAAAAATAAGAGAAGACTAATGACAATTTTTGTCACTTTGCATCCTAAATGGAATTTTATGGGGTAAAGAGAGGAGACTTCTGTGGCCCAAAGGGATTTCCTCTGCTGAATACCAAACATCTTCTACAAACAACAGAAATGTGAGAGATTCTCAAAATAAAAGGTCACAGGGATTTTCTATAATAGAAAGGCTTTAACAACAGGGTGTTGTTACCAGCTGCCCTTCCAGTGAATCAGGGAAAATCTAAGTGAAGTACTTCCTCAATATGTTTTTCTGCAATTCAAGGAGCTACTAATTTGAAGGATAGTCACTGGAGTTGTCAGAGTTTGAGTCAGGGACCACGATGTACATTTAGTAGCAGCCCTGAACACAGGGAAGGGAAATAAAAAAGGATTCACAGCAGAAAGGGACATGACCATTGTACTTGGACAGCTTGGTGGCTGCATGTCCAGGCTTGCTCTGCTAAGGTAACATCCATGTGTTGGACAGAAGGACAGAACTTGCTTGATTTCTGGGAAGAGCCCAACTTCCTTATGAGAAGTGCAGGGGAGGAATATGACTGGTAATGATTTCAAACTGCCTGAGGCAATGAGTGGCCTGGCAGCTGTAGAGCAAAGCAACTCCTTCTCTGCCCACCCACCACTTGAAGTCATGGTATAAACAGTTATTTATGACCAAATTTGGCTTAGAACACAGTCAAGGATGAATAAGACAGGTCAACAAGCACTGTGGCCATTCTTGTACCTCATTAAGTATCCACAGAAATGGAAGCTACTTCTTTCTGTGGTTGGGAAGAATCAAGACCCACAGGTCAATCAGGCCCACAAGACCCACTCCAGAAGTTTGTGTGCCTTGAGGGGTTACTAGTATACATGGTTGTAAAATAATATCAAGACATTTCAGCATGTGGAGAACATACTAAGTTCTCCACATTTCCTTCTGTCCTTTCTCCACTACCTCTGGCTTCTAGCTGTCATCCACATCAGGCCACCACCATTGTCTTCCCTCACCCACTCCTCTCCCTTGGAGCTCACAAGCTCCATTTCTTCACTCAGGTCATAATTGCTTTATTTCTTTTCTTATCTGAGTACAGGAAGGGATAGGAAGAGGGGCAGCACTTGAACCCCATACATTTTCAGAACAAAGAATCCGACTTTGAGATATGAAGAAAGTGGAGCGAGGGGCCCCTCTCCTCCCACAGAGGGTCAGGGGAGGGGGGATGTGACACATTTGTCTGTGCTTAGGACATATCATGGACACAGTGAGAGGCCTGTTGGTGAGTTCAATCATATTAAAAGACTGTGATAACTAATAGGGACTTTGAATATTCAGTGGTATGAAAGTAACCTTGCCTTTTTATGTGTCCTTCCATAGATAAAAAGAAGCAATATTGTTGGGATGCCTAGGATTTCAAAATATTACTTCATAATAAGCATAAAACACATCTTAAAGCACATATTATGGGTCCAGAAGAACACATCTTTCAGTCTTTGAGAAGTATTTAAACTACTCTGGCAGATGAAGGTAAGAAAACATTAATTTCAGCTAGTCTTTCACTTTGATACGTGCCAATGAGTACAGAAATGCGAAAATGAAACAACTTAAGAATGTGTAGGTCAAATTACATATGAAAATCATCCATTCAAAGTGTGGATTTAATAATTTTTGTCTTAGCTCATTCTTTCAATCACCCGTTTCCCATTCCAGGTTACAATACTTAGACTGTAGTGTAGATTACTATAATTAACAGGTTAAATGCATGAAAACAGTTTTTTCCCCTTGATGTGCCTTTGGATCTTTTCTTTTTGCTAGCAGTTACACTGTAGAGTCACTTCCTATGAAGGAGAAACAACTGCCATGGGGTTTCTTAATGCTGCTAATGTTCTTTTCTTTCCCTCCAGTAATAACAGTAAGAAATTATTGTCTTTAAATAAAAGAATATAATGGAGAGCATATATCAGGAGAAGTATGTTAAAAGCTGCATGTATAACATCCTTAGGTACAGACCACTTATATTGACAGAGTAGCCAATGTTGGATTTTATTAAGATACAATGAGAACCTTTCTAATCTCATTACATAAAGAAGTCCTTTTCTGACCCAAAGGAACCCCTTCAGTTAACATGTAATTTAATTCTACAGAATAAGAAAAAAAATAGTCTATAAATGTCTTTTGTGCTGTGATATTTATAGCAAATATCAACATTGTTCTTACTTTGTTTTCTCCACCAACAATGCTGTGTGGCATATCCGTAGATTTATTTATTTTTTAATCTTATGTCCTGCTGGTTATAACATAACTTAATGTACCAGCTGCAATTAACAGACTGTCAAAGGATCAACTAACAAGTGCTGATAAGCTTCATTTAACTAATTTGAGGAGTGGAAGTTTGATTTTCTTTTTTTTCCAGGAAGGTAGCTTGTTTCCTTATTTCCTGTCAAGTGAGCCAACTCCTGTGACCTGTAGTTAAAAGGGGCCTTTGTAATTAAGGCAGTGAGCCTCCAAGTGAACAGTTCTCACAGTAGGAGGGGGAGCAGGGGGAAGAAGAAAAAAGCAACAAAAAAAATAAAAAAGAGGATGCATGACACTGCTTAACTAACTAATCGGAGCTGAGCCAATCCATTTTCCTGCAGGCCACTCAGTGTACCATGAGCATGCAGAATCTCGCCCTTCATTGGCTTCATGTCCATTTTATGGACCAGCGAGTCTATTAAGATCTTGGTGAGTGGCCCTATCCGAGGGCAGGGCTCTCTCTCCGGCTACCCATGGACTACCAGAAACTGATCAGCCATGTTATATCAATAACGTTCTCACACCAGGTTGTGTAAATTGATCTTTTACAATTTCTCTCGGTGACAGTCTCTGTAACCAACAAGATAAATCATTCCTCCTGTGGCTTTTTTATTGATTGCTGAGACCTGTATAAAAATTACACTGCTCAAGCTGTGAAGTGAACATCCTCATAAAAGAAGACCTTCTATTTACAATCAAAATATGTTTGGTCCAGATCAAGCACAGATAGTAAACACTATCCCAATATCATAAGAGACCAGAATTAACTGAGATTCAAAGCATCAACAAAGTAACCCACATAAACTTTTAAAATGCGAATGGTGCACAACACCACCAAGAAAAAAAAAAGAATAGAAAACAAAAAACCCCCAAAACTTGCAAGGTTATAAAGTCTTGTTGGAGTAAAGGCAGCTGTAACAGCAAACCATCTGTTAAAAACGATGCAGAAGAAGCACAGCAGCACAATCAGCCAGCTTTTTTTCTTTTTTTCTTTTTTTTTCTTTTTTTTTTTTTTTTTGCAATTGGTTGTACAAATACTAACACAAATTGCTTTTCTATATCCTTTTAGCATCCATGCAAATATATATTTTTTCTAATGGAAAGGCAAGGTTTGAAGGTTTCTTACCTTTTCAGAAAAGAAATAATCTTCAACTTTGGAAGACCTGGCAGCTGTAATATCATTCTAGGGTAATTGATTTAAGCTGCTGTATAGTGTTGGCTTTACCATTTTGTTAAAGTAAATAGTCTAATGATGTCTGATATAGGCAATCAAATGCATTTGCAGTTTTTAGGCAGCACCAACTCTATAATGATTATATTCCTTCCACTTTATTCCATCATTTTAATTCTGGCAAATAATCTCTAAATTCTGTTGCTTTAATTATTTAAAACTTATGCTAATATTGTTTAGAGACAAATTTTGCAAGAGTGTCTTTTGAAACAGGTGGACTTAAATGGAACAAAACTGTTAAATGTTAAAAGCACGTTGAAAGAATTAGCAAGTGATTCAGAGGGCTGAAAACCAGATATGAAATACCAATTTCATAGTCTTACTGACCCAGTCTGTATTTTTTGGATAGGACACTTGTGAGCCAATACTTCAATTTATTCACCTGTAAAAAGTTATTACAGTATCCAGAAGAAATATGTCATTTCTGCATCATGATAAGTGAAATCAGTAGAGATACACTCAAGCCAGCCTTGTTCTCTGGGAAACTGTGAAGTTTAAATTAGTGTTTGCAAAGTACTCTGAAACACTTGATGATGAGATCTTCAAAAATGCAAGCTCTTATTATTATGATTCTCTTACCCAAAAAAATGAAGGGTGCCTTCAAGTATTTCATGTTATCAGAAAACTGTGCAGCCATGATTAGTGCTACCAAGGAGAACGCTGTACCAAGTAGGGTCTCAAAATTAAGGATGTTGTTAAAGGCATAGTTCCCATGAGGTCCTAAAAGTTACTTTTTTTTCTGTTGAAATCAAAATCTGTGGTTGATCTAAATATCTGTGATACTGGAGAAAAGATAGAATTTTTTTCCTTTTTTTAAGTTGTGAACATGTAACTAGACATTACATGTTTAGAACTGCTAAATACTAAACCATGCTAAATTATTTTAAATGGCAAAATCATATTCTATTTTTGCTGTTTGGATATTGGTTGGTCAGAGAAACTTCAGGAAAAAATGTGCATCAATCTGAAAATTCAGAGTATGAAAATTAACTTTTTGCTAGTGATATAAGACTCTCCATAAATGACAGAAGCACTTCTTTATTTGCTCACTGAGTAAGGTGATTTCTCCACTTAAATGAAAAGCAAGAATGGAAGGAGTTTGTTGGAGGAGGGGGGTTGTAATAAATATGGTTATGACTGCACTCTTCTTAGGGAGCTGACTTCAGAATAAATTTTGCTGGTATTGTCCCTTCTCTATTCTTCTTCAAAAGATATTTTCAAAGGGAAAGAGTTAAAACACTATTTATTAGAAAAACTTGATTGAGAGAAGCCAGTTCAAGGCTCAGAACCAAGACAAAGGGCCAGTGCAAACAAAGGATTGCAAGAACACAGTGAAAGCAGTAAAATATAAAAGTTATGTTTAAAGAACATATTTTGTCTGGATTTTGGGGTACTTTTGCAAAGTACTTGAATTATTCAAATCAGATTAATCTGATTAATCTTTTCATTATTAGCTTTATTGATATGCTTCCCCTTGCATCTTAGTGGTGATGATGACAACAGCAGTACTTTTGGGCATTGAAGGGTTTAGTTTGTTTCCTTTAGGCAAGAATGCAAAATAACTGGAGCTAATTTCTAGCAGCATCCTCTTGATTTCTCTTAATCCTGGACTGTGATGACTCTTCAAGCATCTCATTGGAAGCAATTGTGGGAAAAAGGCCATTCCCTTTTCAGCTGTTCTTCCAAACCCTAATGAGTTAACAATTGAAATACAGAAAGTTGCTTCAGAGGTCAGGAGAGTATATTCTACACAATGGTCACAGCATTTGAAACCATGACAGCACTATAAATTGACAAACTAAAGCAGAGCACTTGGTGGTCTGAAGTGGAAAAAAGAACATCAGCCAAGAGCAGTAAAAAGACGAGCCATGAAACCACATAGAAAAAAATGAGTGATTTTTTTCAGATCACCTTGTTAGAATTTAGTGTATCAGAGGTCAGATGAGTAGAACAATAATAAGGTCCAAGGTTGAATACCAGTGGGGAAGCTTAACCCAGGAGCTCCAGGTCAACCATAAGTGAATGAGGTAGAACAGTGAAACAGGAGTCATCCGGGAAGGGAAGGCACTGAAGTCAGTGGGTTAAGGGGAGGAGCCTGACAGTTATCAATTAGACTAAGAGAAAGCCCAGGCTTGAGCACCTGGGATAGAAAAATAATCCCAGGGTGATGAAAGGAGATTTTCTCCTGTGCACGGTTCTTGTTCCTCAGTTTTCAGGTTTTGAGAAATTTGAAAGGTGTAGAGCTAAAGATCTTATATCTATAGCAAATGAGAAAACACTGGCCAGTTGGATGCATGTTTTATGTGAATATGACAATATTTTCATCTCACACTGAACAGTCTGCTGAGATGGAGGCATAAAAGCAAATTTCTTTTAAAAATATGAGCAAACATATACACACACAGACAAATACATGCACGCACACACGCACATCACAGCAAAGGGGGTATTTTTCGACTTCTTATTTTGTCTTCAGAAAAGTAAAATTCACACCAATTTTATTTTTAACTTATGAGGAGGAATTTCTTCAGATTTGTGAAGAAAATTGCTTCAAGTGATAAGTACAGAATATTTAGGTGACATTTTACAATGTAAAATGTATATATATATATGTATATGGTTATGCAACTTCCTCTTCTGATGAACACACATCACCTAATTTAGTAGGAATTTTGCCATTGATTTCATTGGAGCTAGAAAAGGCCCAAAATAAAGCAGATCGTGTCTGATATCTCATGGTTCAGAGCGCATTGAAAATATCCAAGTAAAGCTAGCCATAGCTATCCACTAATATGATTTTTCTCTTACACAGATTTCCATTTATGATTGTTAAAAGATATGAACAACTGTGGTATTACCTTTGTAGGTATCTGTGTGAGTGGCATGGGGATGAGGGTGTAGTGTGTGCATGTGTCTATACAGCAGAAGATTTTTGTGATGCCTACACTATGTACCTGAAATATTATTCAGTCCTCATGAGCAATCTGTGGTAAAAGGGCAAGGATGTATAATGTCAGCTAGAGTCAAACTCTAAACGTACTCCGTAACCTACTACCCTATTTTTTTATTTGTCTATTCTTAACCTCACATTTTTGAGGAATTATATAATTCTGGATGGCTGCTAAAACCAGCAAAATTCTTACAGGCAGAGTAAGTCTCACCAGCTGTAGTAAATCACACAGTATCCCTACTATCCTCTGGTGTGTACATGCTATTTTTTGGGTTACAAAAGACCCATTGTCAAGGTATTGTGATAACTTTTCGAACTCCTTCCCTTTTCCTACTCCAGAACAATTGTACTAATACAGATAAAGCAGAGGCTGACTGCTAAGCACACAGGTACATCCTGCTCCACAGTCAGTGCCTTCCCACATGCTCCAAAGATGAACAGATTACATTGCCAAGTGGCTTCTTACTGCTTTAAACAGGATGAGTTTTCTGACATGAAAGCTTCTCCTACAAAGACTAAAACAGAGAAGTCTGGGGACAAAAATACCCAACCCTTTTTCAAGAGATTGTCAATGGCGGCCCTGAAATCTAACAGGACAGGAAAAAATTATGGTCTACTTAAAGAAGCCGAAAAAGTGTAGGAAAGGAACAAGGACTGTAGTTTTCAAGCTCATAGCTGGGCATTATGCTTATTTGGGAAAAATGGGTGAATATCAAGCTAGGACTTTATTGCATATGATAAAAGAAAAAGGGCATAGCTTCTTCAAGAGTTCATTTCAAGATATTATTTGTCTAAAGGAAAAGATGCTTGATGTATTTTTCTCTTAACAGTTCTTTTTCTGATGTCATTAGACACTAGATTTGCATCCTGGAAATTATGGGAGGTCATGCTAGATGTAAGCATAGGAATCAGGAAAAGAGGATAAGAAGTTTTAAGAGAGGAGATCCTTTATGAAGTAGTGTGCAGAAGCATGGGTAGCAATAACATTTCTTTTGTGTGCAACAGGGGAAGTTGGATTAACTAGCATTAGGATTTAATATGCTTTTCTTAGGGGAAAGTTTGTTTCTTTAACTTCACACAGGAGTGAAAGTGGTGCACCATTCTGTTTAATGAATATTTTTTCTTTCTTACAGAACAAGTTCGTTTCAAATTCAAATTGATAACATCTCTCTGGGATGCTACTCACAAGAAGACATGTCATTGTTTGCAATTGTTCACAAATAATGTTGCATTTGCCCTCGTGAGTCTCTAAAGTACTCTGTATGCCTTACAGCTCATATTTCTAATATTTTTATACTGCATATAGTTCATCAAGGCCAAAAGCAAATAAATTAACATTTAGCAAAAGCAGTTCCATTAACTGACTCTGATGATCCAATGTTAAACTGAGGTAATAATCATAGGTTCACCAGCTGTAATATGAAACAAAGCATAGTTGCCTACTAGATATGTAGAGTTTTCTCAACCTAAATATACCACAGTCTTGGGGATAGATTTGGATCTAGCTCAGCTGAATTTTCCTCCAGGCTCCATCACCTGTACTAGCTAGAGCTCCATTGATGTAATGAAGATTCTACATCATGTGTTGACACCTACACTGTAAGAACCTAAATTTGAGTGCTTCAATTCATAGCTATTTAGAGAGTATACATATAGTTTATATCCACCCATCATTAGATAACTAAGTAGGCTAGTTGGAATAGCTGTAAAATCATCTGCATCTGAACTGGAACCATACATTCCCCTGGTCGTCAGCAGGAAGGAATAATCACTTGCAAAGTGAGACTCATCTCAATCCACAGTAGATGCCTGAAATAAGACAGATGACTTACACCACAAAAGGTGTATTGTTTTCCACTGAAGATAACAGAAAACTAGTTTAGGTAAAGATACCTACATAAGGAAAACAAATGTTGCCTTCACTCACAAGCAGTCAGATAGAGAGATTTAAAGATTTGAAAGAGATAATTAAATGGTTTTTAGAACTCTTGGTGAGGGTGATCTCCCATAGAAGGAGGATGCCACTGATACCCCATCTGAACTGTAACTAGTAGGTGGTAGATATCTGCCAGAGGCTCTGACAAGAGCAGCATTATGATGTACCTATAAGCTAAGTCAAGAAGATGAGAAATGTATGTGATGGGGAGAAGAAACACTAGAAAGACTCAAGGCAGTGATTCCATGAGCTTGGAAAATGGTTATTGTAGGTATTCTCAACAAATACAAGCAGGAAACAACAGCAGCTGCCCATGCTTGAAAGGGAAAAAATGCAGTTCTACAGATAAAAGTTGAGTTGTAGTTAAGTAGTGGAAACTGAGAGAAGAATGCATCTTAGCCATGCATTGCAGAGTTGGCAAAATAAAGATATGAATTCCCCTTGCTGACTGTGCAGGCTGTTCCTGTGGTTGTGGAAGAGAGATTCCCAACCACAAGAAATGGCAGATGTAACACTTCAGCTCCCCTGCCCCCAGCATATTTAGATTCTGCTGGTTTAAAATGGATCTTCAGCAGTTAAAATGTCAATAGACTCTTATCAGAGGCATGTTATTAGCTGTAACTCATTTTCCTGTACAGTTAGAAAAACTGTATAAATTGGTTATACAGATTTATCTGTCTGTTAGACAGAAAGACAAACTCTGGTCATCTTAAGTGGTACTCCTCTTAGCACGTTTTTCCCAATTGAATGAAGACCAAAATGATTGATCACATCTTTGTTAAGGATTGCAGCTGGGGAAACTGGGAAACTGTGGGAGTCACAGTTCATTGAAGTAAATCACATGTACTCTCTGTGTTAGTGCAGAATGGCAGAGGGGACAGATGCCCAGCATGATCCAGGCTGTCTAATTTCATACAGCCAGTGAATCCTTGACTGTGGGCTCTACAGGGCTCTGATTGTGAAAAAGAAGGGACTAAAAGATCATGGTTAAAAACCTTCAGTATGGAAAATATGCAAAGTTCTCAGTAGGGAAGAAAGATAGATAAAAATATTATAATTTATCATCGAGGCCATAATTCCCTCTCCTCACCCATCATAGAAAAATTCAATTGAAAAGAAAGACTGCAGAGTTTTCAAAGACTTTTCAAAACTGGTGATACTGGTAAAAACAGCACCAACTTTGGTGTTTTAAATAGTGCTTCTTATACAAAGTCTATGTTCTTTTGTGACAGTGCAGGATCAAGCTGACACAATAAGAATTCTATCAGAAATAAAATTAACGGCATCACCACTAAATTGTTTCTGAATTCAGTATAAAATATGTCTAGCAAGTGGGCAGTCAGAAGTGAAAGCATTACCTATTCCCTTTCAAAAAGGGGCAAAAATATATCCTTAGAAAGTTCAGTTCACTCTGGTGAGGAGGTGGAATGATTTTCACCCTTTTCTCATCAGCTAGAATGCTTTTCACAGCCAAAAAATCACAAGGTACAGTTAGATACAAGACTACTTCTGTAGGAAAATGTGTTCATGTTAAAAATGAATAGAAATTATAGCAACAGAAGAAAATGAAACTTGCAAGCCCAGGGAAATAAAACAACTTGTTATTTATGATAAACAACAGGGGATTGTTGTAGGTCTGAAGCAATCAAAAGAATTTTGCACCACAAAGCAAATCTGAACAAAAATAATAATAATACTTAGAATTCAGACTTTTCATTTATTGAATTGTTTCTGTACAACAAGCTTTACAGAATAACACAATACATTTTAATGCTCCGGAATTATTAATGAAACAACCTAGTTGTAAAAGAATATAGAGCTATACAGAAGAGAGAGCTGTTATTTTGTTGGTTCACATGCTTCTTATTCACATATCCATTGTGTGTACTTTTCTTTTCTGTCCTAAAAGTGTTCCTCACATTAGTTTTTAAGAGTGTAGGAGTGCATTTAATGATTAACTGGGGGAAATAACTGTTTGATAATACCTTACCATGTGTGGACATAAACTGGATCACAGTCTTTTATTTTAGTGGTTTTCCATTTCCCCTTGTTATTATTTTTATGGTACACAGCCTCATAGAAAATCTGACTTCTTCCATGGCTTTTCATTTATTCCCTTGTTCACACTTGAAAGCTCTGCCAAACTCAAAGGAGTGACTATCGGTCTTTTTCAAGACCCAGATGCAAAATAAATCAGTGATGACTGTCAGATTACAAATTTTTCCTTTTAAAAATTTTCAAATCCCTAAGAAACCTTATCCCAGTCTGCAAAACAAAATTCAACATTCCAGTGGTGCACAAGTCAGGACACTGTTTGGTCTTATGCACAGTAAGGAAAACACCATATTCTAGTCAATGTAATCCATACTCTTGAAACTAAAAAGAAATTGAAAAAAAAATTTAAATTCAGGTCTATTTAGTACTTAGACCTTCTTGTATTCTTTCTATCATGCAAGAACTTTACAGAAAGATGGTCTGATGGCTTTGTCAGGGAAGTCTTACCTCTTTTTTTATCCTCCTTTTTATTATTTTAGCTGCAGTACAAGCACAGAAGGAAGAAATATTTTCCTCCAAAAAGTTTAGCCAAGTGTGTGTGCCCAAAGCAGAAGAATTTTTCTTCTTTCTTGAGGAAGTTCAACACAGATTGTTAACCTTAAGAAACTGGAGAAAGAGAAATAATTACCCTACTGTGTCATTTCAAGTCTGTCAGAATACTTTCCGCCTCCATCAAGATATTGATGGTCTCTTCCTAGCATCTACCTTCTCTACTAGAGTTTTCATCATCTTGCTCAATCATTAAGAAATAAACATATGAACATAGAAAATATACCTTAAAAGCTGCTCAATGCCTGCATGAGAAATGTATCCATGAGTTTAAATTATTAACACCTCTGGAGTGTGCAAAGTCTATCTGAACTGACCTTTGAAGCTTTTGCATTGCAAAGAGCAAAGGGGATGAAATTCTTTGAACAGATTGTTATAACTTGTTCACCTAAGTCTTTCAAAGGCTACTGGCCTGCCAAAAAGAGCATTTTTTTAACTGAGATAGGCAAATATGTATATGGAAAGTTAATCACACAATGTCGATAAAATGAGGAGAAATTAATGCAATAAGATTACACTTTATCTCGATTTTATTGAAATAAAATGTAATTTTTTTTGTAGGTGAAAAGAAGGTACACAGTGATACTAAAACAATTTTAAAGTAGAAAGATGTAGGAATTCCCTAGCTACAAACACAAGCCATTCACTTATTGTCTGGAAGAGGAAAGAAGAACCAAAAGCTGGAAATTTCCATGTCTTGTTCATACTTCATTGCATCTTCCTTTGAAGTTGTGACTTTGATCATTGCTCACAAGACAGTGGACCAAATGGGTTTCCAGTGTGATACAACTGAACATTCCCGTGATCCCAAATGCCACAGGATTCCTTTATGCTGGTAGACATTCATCATGATGGATAAAATTGTGAGCATTTCAGGAAGGAATAGATATCCTAGATCATTCTCCTCTTTCTCAATGAACTCTTTTTCTCAGCTGCTGCTCTTCCTCTATATTATTTTTGTTGTGAATAGTTCTTTATTTATCTTTAGTGCCCAGGTATGCAGCCTCACAGAAAAGTTTGTGATACTGCTGAGTACGGAATGATAGAAAGTTGGTCAGAGAGAAGTGAGCAACACATAAACACATAAACAAACACCTATAGCTCAGCCTGATTTCAGTCCCAGATCTGCAGCAGTACAGATAGTACAGAGCAGTACTCTCAGGTTTTTTCTCCAGACTGCCCTTTATGCTACATTTTGTGGTAATTGAAGGCTTTATTCAGAACACGACTGTGCCAGGATAAACCTGATTCTCATGGATGAGCTTAGGACAAAATTTTGTTATTCCTTCTTTACCAGAAAATTAAGATCTGAAGAGCAGAATGAATGAGGTCTAATGACCTTTTGCTGAATAAAAAGCACAAGGACCAAAGTTATGTTGGAGTTATCCTGTGATCTGTCCGATAATTATACACTGTTCTGCAAACAAAAAAAAAAACCCAAAAACAAAACAAAACAAAACACACAAAAAATTTTAAAAAATCAAAAAACCAGCCGTTCTTGCTGATTAGTTTCATTTCATTTCTTTGCTTTTTAAGGATTTATTTCTTGTTTGTCAAGGAAAGCAATATACAAACAGTGCATACTACTTTTTTCATTCTCCATTTTTCCACTGATTCCTCAACTATACTCAATGAAACTCTAGCTTGTAAAGTCATAGCATGCAAAAGCAAAGGAATCTGTCAGAAGACCTGTACAATTGCCAAGATGGTTCAAGGTTCTTTTCTCACTTCTTGGACATGGATATTTGCATAACACTGTATATTTCCCATGATCAAATAGCAGGATTTTTTAACTCCACTGTTCTTGGATACAGTCCTGAAATCCAGCCAGAAAGATCCACTGTTTTAATAACTACTACCTTGCACATTAAGTGATACAGGATGACCTGGTGTCAGGTAGTCTATGGTCTATTCTCTTTGCTTGCAGCATCCTGGGTAAATTTCAGTTTTCCAATATTTATTTCACTGGCAAGTGCATCTAGCTGCCTGAAAGACTGCCTCTCACACTGCTAGATTTCTCTGCTGTAGAAACTAAATCTAGTGAAACACAACTTTCTGGGACCAGAGCCAGGTCACTCTCAGTTCAGTGGCCTTATCTTTGAATTTACAATTAAGAGCTCATGCATGTCTCCTTTCATGAGAGGCAAACCTCATTCTTTCAGTGATCCATCCCCTCAAATATCAAACTGGTGCTACCAGTAGACTGCATCTTTACACACATGATGAGATTTTGCTGGCAAAAAAAATGCTGTAGAGTTTTATTCCGCCTTGACTGAATATCTGTCACTTCCAAACTGATGTTAATTGATGCCTCCTTGCTGCGGTGGTGGGAGTTTCAGAACAGATGTTAATACAGCAATGAGCATGTTAAGGAAATTTAAAATATAAAAAGACTAATTTTTGCTTACAGTCTATATATACACTACTGAAGATTTATTGAAAAACAAAATAAAGAATATACTTAGCTGCTGTAGGTGGGGTCTGAAATTAATACATTCTCTGCATTTTTCAAACTAAGTCTGCATGAATAAACCTAATTCTCTTCCTCCTTAAGTAATATTTTAAATTCACCACACATCTTTTGCCTTCACCAGGTAAGCCTCTGGAATAATAGGACACAATCTGGCAATAGCATCTAGCATGAGAGGTACAAGTAAGTTGAACTTAGAAAATATTGCTGTTAAATAATTACACACTGTATTTAAATTATGGTTTGCTGTTTCTGAAAATGACTGTATCATCCATCAAAGTATACTGTAAGCTTTTTAAATAGATATATCATGTAAATGTATTTTTAAATATTACATATAAATGCATTTCTTTTTTATTCTGTATTCATATTTGATCTAAGTCCATTATTTGAGGTTCAAGAGGAGATACATCTAAATATGAAGCTTTTATACTGCCCTGTAAGTTATACAGTATAGTTTAATATTAAGATTTTACTAGACAGTTACACAGTACTCAGTTTTAATATGGAATACTTCATCATGTTCATTATCGCCTATTTAGACTCATGTAAACTGACACTCCTGAAATAAGCAAGCTTTAAAATGTTAATATAAATGTTATGACTCTTTTAATTGCAATAGACATCTCATTAAGTAATTTAATACCAGAGGGACCTCTTACCAATACACAAAAAAATATACTTTGCCCAGCTTTTATATACAGCACAATATGACAGATATATTTTTTTTCTCCACAGTGATGCTCATCAGCTTGCTCTTTGCTATCCATATCCTGAGTGAGAGCGTCTTGGCAGCAAGCTGCCTTGATGGGCTGGATTAGCTGGCTTAAACCAGAGCACCTTGGTAAGGCTGTAGCTGTCTGCTCAGCATCAACTAGCAGGACCTGTCAGAAGAGCACCAGACAGAGAGCTACCTAGACCATGGCCATGGTGGAATTAGTTCTTCACCTAGGTGGAGAGAAAAACATGCATGACATTTCCATTAGCCTAGAAGGCAGAAACATCTGGTTACTTGGTTCAGCTCATCAGCAGGAGAGCCTGTAGTTGATTAGCCCTTCTCTCAGTAGTAAGCGTTACTACAGTCAGTGGGAATTACTAAACATGGTTTCAGGGGACTGGCATTAATTTGCCTTGCCAAAATAATATGCAATTTTTTAAGGAGTTTGTGTTAATTAGTTGTATAATTTGATGTGATGTGATTGGTTTTGCACAAAGAAAAGCAGAACAGGGTTTGCTATTAGAAGCTGCAGTAGGAGAATCAAGAGGTGGCACTTAAACAGTTCACAGTGTGAATTTGCAGTGGTGAAAGACCTTAGTTCATGATCTAATTATACAATGGGATTCCCTTTCTCAAAAGCTAAAAGCCTTTTGTTTCTTTTCTTGTCTTCCTCTAAGATATTTTATTTTGATTATCGTGCTTTTAATTCCTTTCACCTACTATTTTACCACAGATTAACTCACTTTGGATATCCCATTTTGGCCTATTTTGTATAATATTCCACTTTTACCAGAAAAAAAAATGTAAAATGATAAAAGTTGGTAATTTATAGTTTATATAATTCCTAACTGCATCTCTCTGCCTGCCTTCCACTGGCCAGTCACTAACTCTTTTACAAATTATTGGCAATTTAGGCTTCTTTGCTATCTGTGGATGGTAATCAGTGGCAGCACTGATGTCAGAATTACAGTTTCTGCCAGGATAACTGATAAATGTGTAGTTTGGGAACTTAGAAACATACATGAGGCAGTCAACATCCTCTCTTTAAAAGCATTTGCTGCCTGACGGCTGTTGAAAAAATTTTAAAACTGCACTGAAAAGTATCTGCTGAGGGCTCTGACTGAATGAGGGGGTTGTTTAAGATTTTTCCTCAGGATTTGCTGAGAATGGGAGTAGGTAACTGAAGCAATTCTCAGAAATAGTATACCCTTCCACATTTCTCTGCTCTTCTCAACTTTCTTGCCTATTTGGACAGCATATTCTTTGGACTGATGGCTATTTCTTCCTAAGTGCTTGTACAGTGCTCTGCACACTGAGTTGCCAGTCCTGGCAGTGGCCTCCAGGCACAGCTCTCTTAGACATGCCAGTTAATTAACTCACAGCTCTCTCTCATTATCTGCCACCCCCACCCAATATTTTAAAATTTCATGTCACCTCCACTAGCAACAAGAGGCAGGAGTTTATTTATCATTATTTCTGGAGGGAAAGAAGTCTGAAACATACAGTATGCAGTATATACAGTGTCCAAATTTGGCCCCATACTTATTCAGGAGATTTGTCTTCTAAAGCTGTTTGTCTTGTTAATGGCTACTGCTTCAGATCATCCTTGAAGAGTGGCTGTCTCTCTCCATGCACTACCAAAATTTAGGCAGCATGGATGCATCTCAGGATATCCATCTCTATCCTTCTGCAAGCAAACCCCATGCTTGAAAGCCTGTCTCTGCCAGGGATGGCTGAGAGAATCTTATTTGCATGTTGCTTGAAAGACTGTTGCTCTGTAGACTGGGGTTTCACACAAATCTGCTGGGCAATGGAGAACCTTCTCACACTTTGCTGAAAGTTTGCCTGAACCTTGCACACTGATGTCCAGACTTGTCAGAGAGGTTCATAAATCTCAGTCACCTGAAATCTCATACAACTCCAGGTTCCTATGACACAAGGATACCCTTATAAATGGTCCACAGAGATACCTTCAAATTTCTAAAAAGAGGCACAGTATAGTTTATGGGATGTTCTGTTCAATACCTAATCCCTGTGAAAAAGCCCTGTAGTTTAGGTATGACTTCATATAGTAAAGCAAGTCCAGTAAAGACAAAAGAGAAAAGAGTTCTTCTGATAAACTCTTTGTACCACCAAGGCTTGGGAGATACAAGCTTACTGGTGGGAAGTGTTTAAAAGCCTGAAAAAGATCAGTGTCAAAGGCAGCAGGCGCAGTATGGAGTGGAGTGGAGTTGGTATTATATGTAAATAAGGGGCAAGCATGCTAGTGCAAAAGAGTGCATTGAGTGGTTCTAGTAAGAGAAATGTGAGGAGGAAGAAAAAGCCATTTCACTGGCACAGACCAAGACTGAGGATGCCTGGAGAGATTCCAGGTAATTTCTATTAGGTGCAGCAAGAGTGCAGGCATCCATCAAAGTGACTGTCTGTGCAAAGCTGAGCTGTCTGTCTTGGGATCACCTGAACCCTTTATGGATTATAGACTTAAAATACTCATATGATTGCTATTTATTTTCTATTTCAACATCAGTTATTACTGAAACCATGTTTGTTTACCTTGACCAGGCAGTAATTTGTAGTTACTCCTCAGCTTCATGTAAAAGCTACCTACAATACTGACTGGTATTATCTGTTTCTGATATCCCCTCAGTTACCTGCCTCAGTTACCTTTGACTGTCATTGCCTATCTTATGCCTAGATTTCAAGCTCATGGAGAGTGAATGTCTGTATTGCTGAATTCTATATATTCAAACGTTTTGCAGAATGAATTTCTGTGTCTTTTTCTGTATTTTCTACCCATCTATCACAGTGGTGTCCATGATGGTGAATACCAGGAAGTACAGTAATGGGAATACTAAGAAAGATTAATAGGAAAGAATTCATGCATCCAAAAAAAGCACTAAAAAAATAAGTGTTTCATTTTGTCCACTGAGATAATTTCATATAAAAGGAAGATTGTTCTTTCTTTTATATATATAAAAGAATATATTGCTGCAAGACCAATATTTTAATCACTTTGTGTAAGTCTTTCAGAAACAATATAGTAAACAGACTTGAAAAGTTCTTCATAATTATCAACTCCTGTGCTATATACAGGTAAATATGTCTTATATCAGAAAGATATGTCCATCAATCCATTATTAATTTACAAATACAAAATAAAAACTTCTTTGAGGAAACATATTATTTTAGGTCAGGTTGACTTTTATAGTCTTATAGTACAAATACAGAATTATTTCTATTGATGTAGAAAAATTATATTTTCACTTATTTAATGAAAGGTAGTAGCAATTGATGTAAAACCAAGGCAGCATACCATGGTACTAATCAGGACAGGTTAGGCCAACCTATATAAATCTATATTAATTGTAAATTAATTATGAGAATGGTAGATTTATCAACTGAATATGAAGAAAAATTTTCAGATTTTGCTTGAATACAAGAGAAGAAATGGATATAGAAATAATTAATTAATTTCCTTTCTTAGTAAAACTATCTTCTCTTTCTTTCCACCTTCTCTGTCCTTTTCACTTCCCCAAGTGATATTGGCAGGACTCAGGACAAGAAATTTTACTATTTTGTGATGCATTACAGAAGTAGCCTGAGTACAACTGCTGAATGAATGAATTTTAAATCCATCAGTGGTATCAGTACTGAAGGAGACACAGAACAGACAGCTGAGCTTTACCTAAAAAAACCTTGCAAGGTTGTAATTTCTTGGACACCTGCATATAACTGAGGTGGCCCTATATGAGCTTTTAGACTCATGAAATGCCAAATCACAATTTCTATTTGTGTCAATGTCACTAAAAATTTGCCTGATATATTCACACAGAATTTTCCTGAAGGGCCTGAAAAGCTTGGAGCCTGTTGTGCTATCATTTTTGTTCCTATTACTCAGCTATATTTTGCTTGTGAAGCACGTTACAGCTTGGGAGTGCCCAGTCCTGTGGAAGGTAAATTAGTCAGAGGTACATAAGTCAAAAGCCCCACAACAGAAGTCACAAGGAAATCTAGTAGAAGAAAATGTACTGACAGAACAGTTACTGTAAAAAGGTAGATGCCTTTTCTTTATGACTTGTGATTATAACATGCTCTTCATCTTTTGAAACAGGGCTGAATTCTTCCTTCTTCATCTCACTTCCAGAAGTGATGAATCTAATTTTTCAGTCAGTATAGGTTCAAAAATCAGTTTGAATGCATATCATGTATCGTTAATAAAAAAAAAAGACACAATTAAAACTTTAAAACTACCCATTGTCAAATAAGCTGTATATTAACATTTGAAAATGAGTTACCATTCACACTGAGTTGAAATTTTCCTTTTTTTAAGGTTTTAGCCACAGATTTTTTTCTGAAATCATGTAATAATGCAGCACTTTATCTAAAATATTTCTGAAGTTTTGTTCAATGATGTTCACTGATGTTTGGATCTTGAAGCAAACTACAGAACAAGACAATGTAATGACTTCTGACTTACGGACTTATCAATGTCACAGGTTAAGTGGTTTAATTGAGAATCTGTAAAATGTCAAAACAAAGCAACAGTACTGGACAATATAATTAGACTGCATCACTAGGTGTTTGTGGAAGAGGGAAAATGGTCCATTCAACCTAACTTTCATATTCCTGACTTCAAAGTACTAATGCTGTCTCATCTAGGAGAGGCCAAACATAGAACTCACAGAGAATTGTGCAGCAAGATCCTCAAAGTATACAATTAATTAATACACTTCAAAAGCCTTTTTTAATAAAGGTTTAAGAGCAATGAGGCAACAAGGATTCACTGTGAGACATTTCATTATGGAACTCAGTTACACAGCAAAACTATCAGTTTTCCCTTGTTCTCTTCCAAGAAAATGCTGTGACTTTCCAAAAGACATTATGCTCAATTAATTCCTACTGCCATCGAGGCATGCTAGCTGTGTGCTTCTCCACCAGAAGCATTCTACATACAACAAAGACGACAAGCAAATTAGCACAGCTAACCAGCAGCAGGGATTTTAGTATTAGACTGGGTATTTACCTCTAACCTTCCTTCTCACTGGAGTAACTTCACAACCTTCCCTATATGTGGTCCTAAACCAATGCAAAATCAGATTTTACATTACTAATTTTCCCTATTCCTTAGTCTATTTTCTTCCCCTTAAGATACACTCTTGGCTTTTTTTCTGTGACATTTGCAGAACTGACTGTGAACGAAGGGTAACTAGTCCTCACTGGGCCTATGTTTCTTGGTCTAGGTTACCAAGATGCCTAATTAAAAACTGGCTCTAGTATCTCCATGCTTTGTGCAATCACATCTGTCTTCTGACTGCAATATGGACATAAATTTAGCTTGAGAACACTTTGTAGGGGAAGGCTATCTTTTCATGACATGCTTAATATCCATTATAATGGAACCTGGCTTCTAGTTCAGGGCCTGAAGTCATTTCACAATGCAAATAATAGACAATACTGATAATGAAATTTTCATCACAGGGAACTTGATTAGTTGTCCAAATCCTGGGTAAAAGTGTCTATATCTGTATAAAGTTTTACAATTTTTGTTTTGTTTAAATATGTTGCCATTTAAGACTAATTCCATATTTCCCAAGATTTTCATGCCGAAGTATTTATGTCTCCAAACTGCAGTGAGTTCCTTTAGCTGTTGTTTGAAATACATGTCTCAAATTCATGTATCATTCCAAATTTAAGCTTATGGAATCTTCACAGCAACAATTGTATCTGTGTAACAGATTGTTGTTAAATGGAAATGGAAATTATCAACTACGTGAATTATTTCTTGTGTTATCCTCGCAACGCAGTGCTTTGAGTCACATGCTGTTAGACACTTACTGTGACATGCAGCACTGTTTTCAAGATACCTACAGCTCCCAAAGGTATCGTCATGAGAATTAGAGGTCTCAGCAGTTTTTTGATAGGATGGGATTTAAAGCAATATATACACATTATTTTCTTGTTTGAACATTACCCCTAACAGCATACCCAAGTATATTGTCTTTTCTCTCACCACTCATACAGAGATGAAAAGAGCATACAAGAGAAGCAATCACCTTGTGGCAGACTAGTTTTGAAGAACAGATTATTCAATCACTTGGACGTCTGCTCTTGATAGGTAGTACCAATTCTATAGCGACTGCACATGAGCAGGAACAGATTTCCTTTTGGGTTAATTTGCAGAAAATTTTCTACACTCCACAGTAATCCAAATTAATGATATAGGTTTTTATTTTAGTATTGTCATTACTAATTTGGTTCAAGTTCTTTTTTGGACACTATTATGCAGTAAAGATAACTGTTATAGTAAAAAAATAATTTAAGAAAAATCAATAGAAAGTTTTATGGCAAAATAATTGTCCATACATAAACAACAACATAACAAGAATGTGGATTAGTACCAATTTAAACACTTTTTCATAAGTTTATAGACAGATCTGTCCTAGCAAATTAAATTTTAAGAATGATTTTATAGGATTTGTGTTGTAGCACTTCTTGCAGTAAATGATTCTGTATGAACTGATTCTCCATTCATTAATAGTCAGAGATATTGCTTCCACACTTTTATGTAAACTGTTTACTTGGAGTTTCCTAAAATTTTTTTACAGGTAGCTCATGGTTATGGAGGTTACAGCATTTGGACTGCTCTCTGTTGCTTGTGATAAACCCAGTGCTCTTTTCTTTCTTGAGGATAAGGCAGAACGTGGTTCAGGTTAGGATGGATGTGGTGAGAAAGTACCATCAAAACAGGGAGATATTCATAAACTGCTGCCAAAGCACAATTTACCTTATTGGAAAATTAAACTTGTTTTTCTTTCTACTTCATTAGTATGTAGCAACTTCAAGGTGCTGATAACAGACAGCCTAGACTTTTTGTATTAGAGACAAGTCTTTCCTCATGAGAGGGAGAATGCTTCCATCAGCTTCTGTGAGCTTCCCAGCCCTCATCCCCACCATCCTCCCAAAGATAGTCTTGGTTTTTTTCTTCCTCCTCTTCTCCTGTGAACTTGCCCATCTGTTTCCACTTACTACCAGATTCCCCTCTCCTGTCCTCTCCCTGCAGCTGATGAACCACACAGTACTCTCCTCCTGCTTCTTCCTCCCCCAGCACTTTGCTCATGGCAGCTCTCTCCCTCCTCTTTCTGAGGACCTGCTTTCCTGAGCAAGAGGGCAACTTGCCATGGGGTCACTGTTCCTGGGACTTGTGAAGCATCCTGCCTCTGGCAAGGAAAGATTCCCGACCAACCTTGCAGCTTTGCCAACTCCTTGTCACTCCTTGCCACCCAGGTGGATCTGCAGGACAGAGGCAACAGCACTGCATGCCAATGTGTCTGTGCCAGGGATGTCTCCAGAAGCGATGCAAAACTGATGCTGCTTCTCTGGGATAATATCCCACTTTGAGGCATGCAGCCACACAAGTGCATGCCACGTTTCCAGCACAACTCCTTGATGAGTGCACTGCTTCTTGCTGCCTCACCCATTGGTGTGACAGCTGTTATGCAGGACTTGAAGCACAGACACTGCAAAACCAACAAGGCTACACAGCAACAAAAATACTGGCAACATATCCTGAATGGGATGGAGGGAAAGGAAGGAAACAAAATCACAGCTGACATGATAAGTATTTCCAAAATAATAGTAGGGGTCAGTTAGGAATTTTCATCCTTGCTCTCCTATCATTACATAAGGGTAAGGAAATAAAGCCTGAAAGTAAAAGCTGATCTTTGGAAACTCATGGGGAAAAAAAATTCCCCTCTCCACACACAGTATATAATTAATAACATAATAATAGCTCATGGTAATAATTGCCCTTGAGTGTCACTGAGGCCAAGTACTTTGTAAGATACAGTCAGTACAAAATATTTGTAGTTACCTATTTTGTAAGAGGGATACTAATGGCAAGCTTTATGCTTTAGGTCAGTCTCTGTTAAAGACAAGGAGGAGACTTGATACACTGGCACTTTCAGAGAGATTGAATGTTAGACCACAGAGACTTATTGTCTGATCCTGTATGGCAGTTTCTACAGTAAAGAGAGCAAGGAGGATGTAGAAGGCGGGAGAATCAAGAGGAAACATGTAAGGAGTGGGGGAGAAGATCTATCATAATAAAATTATAATAAAATAATGGTAAAGTGTTGAGCTGATGTTTAGGTAAAATCTCTTTTACTTTGTTTCTGTTTATTGTTTCTGTGGGGTTCTACAAAGGTTTTATTAAAAACTATATTTTTACCTTTTTTTTATAGAAACATACTTTTGAGAATCTTATTATTTGACTTAGAAGCTACCTCCAGTGTTTACCTAGAAGATTATCAATATTCAGTAAGTCTGGCTTTGATCCCACTACCATTTACAGTTATATTAATTTATTCCTACAATTAGTTAATGCTAGAAAGCAATGTCCAGCAACTAGCAATTGTAAAAACAAGATGCAATGTGCTGTTACATTTAGAGAAAGTAAATATTTTAAAGTGCACTAGTGCACCAGCTGTACAAAAAGGAAATTATTTAATTTTTTAAAAACCTTGTTGGAGAAATATGACTGAAAGGTGTTTAATTAATGGATAAAGTGGAACAGATAGCATAAGGATGATTGACCAGTCTGGACATCAAGTTAAACATTTGCTGGGGTTTGAACAACTTTTCTTTGATTTTGATCCTCATGCCTTTCAGGATTCCACTACCCCTGCCAGCCAGACTCCAAGAAAGAAAGAACTGATTTAATCCAAAATACTAAGGCAAAGTTAATATTCTATATATTACTGACCAATCTTAAACTGCAACTGGTGGTACTTTTGCCTGAAAATCTGAACAAAGTGTCACAAAGTGGATCAGTATCATTGCATAGTATGCATTTGAAGCAGAGCTGTTCTGATCCATGTGTTAACTTTCCAATATTTTCTGGACTGTCCTTGAACCAAGACAACTTGTTGTCTTTCAAAAATTCCTCCTTTAAAAAAATGCAGGCTGGAAACAGAATTCCTCCCCAGGAATCAAAAGTACTGACTATAACAACAGTATGTCCACTCATCAAAGTAGTGCTCCGCTTTTCAGTTTAACTGGTAGCTCATTGTTTTGAGTAGGGAGTGCCAGTGAAACCTTGAAACACAGAAAACCTAGTCTGGGACAGAAATATTCCATGCACACATCCATCTCATTGAGTTACTTTAGTGTTTCTAAGTTTTATCAGTGATAAGTGATAAGACAGTAATTGCAACATAAACAAGAGCAAATGTATCTTTATTTGGGTTACTCAGCTTTCTATCCTACTGTTTTCTCCTTCATATTAGCCCCTATTCCATGCCCCAGGGCTCCTTACCATCTTCTCATTAAGGCATGCACCTTCTTGAGGCTCCCTACCAGCCTCCTGCACTGCAACAATTAACCCATTATAGTACCAAGTTGCAGCATTTATTCAGATTCATAATTTGCTCTCATGGCATGCCAGGTTTTAAAATTAATTTTGAAGGAAACAAGAGATGTGTTGAAACACGTCAGGCTTTTTCAAAAATGGATCATGCCATAAATAATGAGCTTTGTCTAAAGAAAGGAAATGCAATAGATCTTGCTCCTCTGGTATCCGTAAATCATATTATCATCATTGCAGGGGGAGGGGCATTATTTAAACTGGAGAAAGAGGAGATCAGTTGGAAGAACTGAGGAGAACTGATTGGAGAAGAGGTTACTGCAGGTTGTACTGAAAATAGATCTAATGGGATGGACAGAGATCAGTAGCCAAGTCCTACACATACTGATTTTAGTATTAATCATTTGGTAGGGTCCTATTTTCATTAACACCCGCACTGCAGCAAAGGGAGTATATGCAAGCAAAATATTCTGATTACACAAAGCTAGGAAAAAATACCAATAGTATCTTGTAGTGCAAGCAGAGAAAAGGGAAGAAAAGGAATGGGATGGGACTAGATGAAATCTGGGAGAGTAACCTCAAGATGGTACAATTCAGAAAACAAATAATGAAACAGTGAGTTTAGGCACGCAGTTTGAGTGAGTAGTATTGCTTCAGCAGCTGGCTGAAAAAAGAGCTACAAGTTGGGTATTTAAAAATTTTGGATTGCTCTCCTTGCTAATAAAAGGTGATCATAAGACTTAGATACGTTGTGCCTATATTAAAAAAAAAAATTGATGAGGTAGAGTGGGAAGGGAAATAGTGGAGTTTCTTACTAATTGTCATTGGATGATATTGCTCTGACAGAGTCCAGGCAGACAGTGCACAACTTGGGTCACCTATTTTATTGCACCCATGTGCAACACAATTATTTCAAACTGGGACAAGCCCCAAGAAGGTGCACTGGTAGGAGGAGGAAGGGCTATCTAATATGGCAAACTAAAAGTGCTTCACTTGTTTACACAAACAAAACAAAGGCTGAGGGGGAGCATAGCTGTTGTCTATAAATATATTAAAAGGGAGAAGAGCTATTTAAAGGACGATGTTGACATAAGAACAAATGGTTATAAAATGGCCATGAATAAACTCCAACAGGAAATTAGGAGGAAGCACTGGAATGATATCCTGGAGCAGCCCTCCAACAGGAGCAGAGGAAGCAAGAAGCTTTACTGGTTGCAGCATGAAACTTGAGCGCTTCATGAAACCAATTATGTGATGTGCAGTTGACAGCAAAAGCTGGGATTTGAACTTGATGCAGGAGGCCCTTTTAAATCCTATTTCCTATGTTTCCAGGGGAAGCTGATTTAAATCTTCAGCAAAAGATGTCTTAGATGCTGATAACAATAATTAATACCTTACACTCCAGCAATACTCTTCCATCTAAAGACCACAAAGAACATTGAACACACATGGGAATTAAACATCTAAATATCCACCTGTGTTGTTTCTGTTGTTTTGCAGCTAGGAAATTGTGATGCCCTGAGCAACTCTTCTGGATCACCTGGAAAAATCTGTAAAAGTGAAGAATAGACCTCACAGACCTCCTACTTTTAATAATAAACCTCTAGTTTTGAAAATTGTCACTGTGTTTCCAAGGCTTTTTATTTCCAGAAAATGTATGAATTGTATACAATTGTTTGTACAAAGCTATAAGCCATATGCTGTTTAGCTTAAAATGTCAATGATCGAGTCAGCAACAACAAGAAAATGAAGGTGTTTGTAAATGTTGCATTTAAAAAGCGTTTAGAAAAATGAGAGCGGTCCTCCAAAGATGTGCACATCTTCAAAATCAGAACAATGCAGTATTTCACAGCCATTAAATAACGTGTCTCGTAGCTACAAACAAGAATCATATAGCTTGAAAAAAATGTTGTTTTCCTCTTGGGGAGTTGGAACAGAACCAGTTCCGTGTGTGTTAATCCCCACTCTGATTTCCCCCAGGAAAGGTGCCAGGGGTGGCAAGGGATAGGGAGCAGTCGTTCCCTGGCTCTGCTCCCTGCCCTAAAACCCTTCCCTCCCAAACCTACAGAACCCCAGCTGTACTTGTGGGCATTCAAACAGGCACACAGAAGAGACTGAACACACTGATTTGGCTCTTTTCTGAGGACTTAAAATCCTGTGTCTTATCCTACTCTTCCATTTCCGTCACATAGGAATAAGTCCTTAGGTCCATCTGATTTCTTGCTGTCACTATGCTGATTGCTAAATAGTGAAGCGCTGTGTACAGAGATGCATCCAGAGGAAAAGCATATTTACACAATTCCTACCTACCATTGTGTTCCTGCTTCTTCCACTATAATGTCATATGCCAGGTATGATCCTGAAACAGAGCAGTAAGATCTCTGCCTTCTGCTCCTTCAAAATCCTCCATTCTGCATCCTCTGCTAGCCGTGTGGGCTTCCATGTCTGTGTAGAGCCATACCCTAAAAGAACTATCTGTGCCCAGAAAAATATATACTCCAGGTCAAAGGAAGCCACATGTGTAGCTGAGCTCAGAATCTGGCAGCAGTGATGTGTAGACCTTGTTAAAACAGGTGCTTGAAACAAGACCAAGTGCATTCTCAGGGTAAACCAGCTCTGAGGAGGAGGACTTAATAAACTTGGGATGGGAAAAAGCAGTGTTATGCTGGGTTCAGGGATGGAAAGGAGCACAGAGAGAATTTGTCAGGCATCTGAAAGCATTAATTTCAAGAAAGTCAATTATTTTCTAGGTGATTAAAATTTACATACACCTCATTGTAATTGGGAAGACATGACCATGTAGAGGACTGATAGTTAGACTGCTCCCACCCTTCACATCCTGCTAGTTCTTCTGGGCCATAATCTCTCCAGTGGGTAGAACATAGAGCCTTGTTTTCCCAAAGCTCAAAACAACTAGGCCATGATCCTTATAATAACATACATAGGAATTCCTATATGCAAAAAGTCCAGATTCTGCCCACAAAAATATATGCTCTGTTTAATTCAAAGAAAATTGCATGTGTGTAGCTGAGCTCAGGAGCTGGCAGGGAGCCCACTTGTAACAAAGTTATGCATGTGAGGACAGAATAGATCTCATTGTCTCTTGAGAGCTGTTTAATTTTTCTTTGTTTTTCTCTAGGACATGAATTACCTAAACTGAAAACCAAAATTTTTATCCAAAGTAACGCATCTCTGACAGGAGAGAGACATTACACTGGATAAATTTTGTTTCTTTTTAGATCAGTTACTACTTTAAAGACTGCTGAGAGGAAATAATGAGCGTTTACAATCTCTTCTACAGACTACTCAAAGAAAGCCTAATCTGCTGTGGATGATGCCTAGAGCAGTCTCTGATCAAGTTCTGTCACTATTCATTTTGTCCAAAACAAGGGGTGAAGGGTTTCTTCCTTTGAGTTCTCCTGTAACCTTTTCAAGGCCACACTTATCCACTAGAAAAGTGATCCATAGAGACTAGGAGATAGAATGAAAAGTGTCTTTTCTGACTTTCCTCAAGTACAATACAGTTTTAACGATCTTTCCTTGGTTCCTGCCATTGCCCCTGGTTAAGGGCCTTCTAAAGAGCAAAGTCAAATATGAAAATTATATGGTTTCCAAATACATGATCTTTCAAGCAGCTTTTCTGCAAAGTTTTAAAACAGTGGTGCAAATTTCTTCCTATTCCTCCCATTTTACTTCCAGCATTTTCTACCTGTCTTCCCAGAAGATCTTTTCAAAAACTCATAGAGAAGAAAAGTAACAGGAGGTTTTTTTCCCTACTTCACTGGAGGAAAATGATAGCCTGAAAAGGATATTTAGCCTAATATCTCTTGTGGCTGCTCTTTCTGACCTGGAATGCACTGAGATTACATCTCAGATCAGCATTTTCAGAAAGATCTGTACACATTTTTTATTTGAGAGTTTGTCTTGGTTCCAGATAGGCCTCTTAATACCTAAAGAGGAGAAGACTTGAAATCTTGAGGAGTGTCCACTTGACTGAAGCAACCTGGGACCAAACAGACTCAACCGCTAATCTTCCAGTCGCCATCCCCATTTCCTTCTCTCCCAGCCTCACCATCCACCCGAGAGGGCTCTGATCAAAGGGTAGAATTGAGCTACAGAAAGTAAGTCCCAGCTTGTCTTACCAATCTTTTTCTGTCCACTCTCCCACATCCAAAATCCCAATATCAAAAGCAGAGGTGTCTTCATTTTGGTTTCAAAGTAGCTCAGGTAAAGCAGAAGACAAATTTAAAAAAAAAAAAAAAAAGACAAGAAAATTGAAAAACAATCCACAGAAAAAGAAAAACTGATGGTGAGCTCATAATGCATGAATTGAAGGTATTTTACCAGAATCTAATAATACTGTGGGGAGAAGGAAGCATTGTAAGAGCAGTTGTTTATTTATTATTTTCAATTTTGGCATTCATTTAATACATATTGGAGGGTTCAAATGTAACCACCTTAGTGTTTAGGAGATTCATTTCACTGTGAGCTTGTGGGAAGTCTTCAGCTTGAAGACACTGGAATATTTTGCTTTGAAATGGTCTGTGGGTTTTTTGGTTTTTTCTTAAGTTATAGGATTTAATTAATTTGGTGGCTTGCTGTCTTTTTAAGTCAGAAGTTACCTGTAAGCTGTCTCGGTTTTCTTCTCTTCCTCTCTCTCCTTTCCCCTCAAAGAA
>VXBI01002027.1:21886-86886 GCA_013397375.1 Toxostoma redivivum | reverse complement strand
AAATCAAAGAACTCAGTGATAAAAATGATGTGTGTGCCAATATTATTTAATATTAACTTGTGAAAACTGTTGAAGAAACACCTCTTTGTCATATATCAGAATCGGCTCTAAAGCTGGATCAACGAATTAATAGGGTTATTTGTAATGATATTGTCCTCGTAAAGGCTTTATTATTTAGGAATCAGAGTTGGAAATTGTAATTCCTTTAATGATTTTTCATCACATAAATTAGCCTGCCTCAACTCCTCCGTCTAGAAGGCAAGAAGAGAGGTTGAGCTGGTCCTCTTCCTCATTCTTACGCAAAATCTGCTCATTTGGACGGATCCCAAATTTTAAAGAAACAAGTTCCTGGAAGAAATGCAGAATGCCAGTGCTCTCAAGACTTTCACAGGGCATCTTGTTTCAACACCGACTGCCTGCATTTTATCGGAGTACTAAAGGACACATTGAAATTATTTTGTTCTGGCACTGGCATGTGTTGTGATGTGTATGCATTCAATTGCACTTGACAAATCTTTGGGGCAAACAAAATGGTCTAATGTAAGGAAATATCTTAACATATTCCAAAATGACATTTTTAGACCAAACATGTGTTCGATTGATTTGCCTTCTCCAGAGATCACTTTTGAAAGCAGGCCAGCAATGAGCGGGGGGGCAGGCTCTCGCTGAAGGCCAGGCGGGTCAGCCGTGCTTCCGCTGGTATTTCCTGCGCGGCAGAGTCCCGTACCTAACTGTACAAATAGCTCCACATGGCATCCTGAGAGCGTGCCAGGGAATTTTATGATCGCACGCCAAGTATGGTTGTCAGGTTCCACTCCACTGCTGTGTGTGTATGTGTGTGCTCATATGTGTGTGTGGCTGAAGCTAACTTCAGACTGAGTAATTACCATAATCCAAACAGGGCCTTTACCATCTTATTTGCATTCAGCCAGCAGTGCTGTTTTTATCAGCACCACTACTGAATTGTTGCAAAGTTTTAATTATCTTGACAACTCTCCTTTTTTTTTTTTTTTATTCCTTTTTTTTTCCTCTCTCCCCTCTTGGGTTGTGTTTGGATTTCAGCAGTCATGCCCCTATGGCAGCAATCGCATTTCTGCAATGGGAAGTTTTCTCACTTCTTCTTCTAGTATTTATAAGCAGCCACAAAGGCTGCTTAGAAGGGGGCAGAAATGGAAGGAGGTTGTATTTATTAGTTAATGCCTAATATTTTTTTCAGCAAAAGTCACTCCAGATGCCTCTTTTTGAATTGCTCTTGAAGCCCTGGCGTAACTTTACGCATGTGTGTAAGCTTACAGAATTGAAAGAAAACCATTTCCTATGCAGAGAGATACACCCTTGCATAAATGTTTGCCAAAATAGAGCTTTAGTTGTCATGTTTTCAATATTTCCATAATCTTTTGATTTAGGATTAGTATAAAGTGTATCATGTCACTTATATTTGCTCTCTCTCAAACACCCTGCATTTTCAGTATTTGAATGCTGTTAGACAAATTCAACCTTGAAATAAGACACCGTCTCCTAGCAGTAAGGGTAATTAAACACTGGAAGAGCTTACCCAGGGAGGAGGTGGACTCACCATAGCTTGGAGTCTTTAAAATGAGATTAGATGTCTTTCTGAAAGACATTGTTTAATCCAGCTACTTGGAAAAGATTCTAGTGCATGTATACAGGGGGTCAGATGAGATGATTGCCAAAGTCCCTTTTGACTTCTCAGGCCATTGGTCTAGAAATCTGAGTTCAGATATGTTTTGGTTCACAATTAAAGAGCAATTATAACATCTACATACAAAAATTGTTTTTGGGGAACATTAAGACTAAATAGATTTTAAAACTTTTTTGTCCACTGCAGACAATAATGTTCTGCCTGCTGGGTTTTGCACTACCTTTTGTTTTGCTTTTATAAATAGTTACAAATAACAAAGGTTAATGCAGAATAAAATACTCCAATATGTGATTGCTATGGAGGAATAGAAGGTTTTAAAACCTAAAGATTCACAAGCAGAAAAAATGCAAAAATTATTTCTTGTCTGTTGGCATCTCAGATACAATAGGTGTTTTAAAAATAAGCCAAATTAATGTATTTTTCTAACCATAGAATGACTGTATTTAGTATCTCCTCTCTTATGAAGTTTATGCCTTAGATTGCATATAATTGCCATCAGTGTGCCAGTATTCTGTTCATCTGAAAGATAAACAAATTCTGTTTAACAGTCCTTAGACATTTATTTTGCTGCATTTTGGCCTTATGAACACCTTATCCTTGTTTTCCCTTTAAAAGGAAAAAATTAAAGGTAAAAACCATTAGGGATTTCTCTTTAAATCCAGCAATCTATGCATACTACTAAGAATCAATGCTCTGTAAGCTGTCTGGTGTTCTGCAATAAATTCTAGCTTTTATAGACTTTTTCTGGGCCAGGTAGCTGTTAATGCCATAGAAATTGATTATTTGTGGTGTTCTTATCACTGCTTAAAATATCTAATTGCTTTTTCTCCACAGATTTGGATTTGGCTTGCTTGATGCTGGACGATTAATGAAGGAAGCCCTAACTGGACAAATGTTGGTCTCCTGAGACAATGTGTTGTTGATAACAGGTCTGATTTGAGCAAGTCTAGTCAAATTCAATTTTAATAGTATTTAAAGGTACACACAGGACACATATAGCTGAGCTTTCAGCTGGTTTGTCTGGTTTTTTATGTCTGTTGTGTTACCAAAGCTTATTCCCATTAAGTATTAAACTTTGCAAAGCAGTAAAGACACATAACTGTCAGCTGCAGAGACACAAATTTTGCCTCAGTATAGCAGATTTTGTTCAAAATTTGCCTTTCTTCTTTCATACTTATGCAGACTGGAATACGTAATTCATCACTACATTGACTATTCCTGTGGAGAAATTATTGCACTCTGATTATTTTGAACCCTAAAAGTTATTGATTGAGGTAAAGAAGAGACAAGAAGGTATTGCAATCAGTTCTCAATCTAGTGAGGGCAACCTATTTAAAGGCAGCTAATCCTTAGCCTAAGAGCTGCATGCAGTTGCTACTGCTCCTACAGGACTTTTCACATCACTGTGCCTGTATCATTTATGTGAAGCTAAGTACAAAACGTTTTCCACTGCACTACCAAATCAAGATAACCACCAAACATCAAGCACTGCCTTATTGGATTGCTGCATTGAGTGTGAAATTCAACTCACAGCTCCAGCTGAGGAGGAAAAAGGTCTCACATGCCACCAGAATTCTGGACTTCAGGATGTCTTCCTCTCTCATGAAGTTGAAGCAATGTTATCTAAAGTTAGTAGGGTCTAGAGTACTTTTACTCCTTCCAAGACTTCCCATTTTCTAGAGAGAATTAAAAGGGGAGTGGAACATGCACCTGTGCACCTTGCACCTCTTCTAACCACAGTGCTAGTCTCTCTTTCTTTGTCCCCAAAGAAGGCTACTGAAAGAGATCCTAATGGCCAGCTCCCTGCAGGTCTAGGTATGGCACTGCACAGTTTTAAGCACTATTTTGCAGAAGTGACTGTGTTTTCTTGTGTAATGTTTGTTGTCTTTTTTATTCTCTGGAGGAAAAGGTAGAAGTCACAGAGGGGAAAGAAATATGGATGGACACGGAAAGTCACGAACACGAGATCCCTGTTCCAGCTTCAGAAATTATCTGTAATCACAGTCCTTTCCAGCAGAGTGGTCCCTAGCTGGTTTGGGACTGGATTCCTCTCTTCTGGCTGATGCTAACAAAATTTGATTCAAATAAATTGATCACTCCATTCATATCTCTTGCAGCATTATCATAGTCACAGCAATGATGCTGTAAACTAATGTTTTACCTAACAGCCTAATAATGATTTAAGCAGTGTTTCATGCATGAGGATACCCCAGGTATGTCTCAAGACATAGAAAAATCAGATGTGTCACTGCCACCTTGCAAAGACATCCCTTAGATACAATGCTCTGAATCAGGGTGTTCCATCTCTGTTGGAGGCATGCCATTCTTTAGAAAACAATTTATTAGTCTACAGAAAAGAAGAAACAGACCATAATTTACTTTTTTCCTGATGTGCAGGTACAGAGCAGTTACCTACAATGAGTTCATCCCACAAGCCACGGCATCTTTTTGTTTATCAATTTCAGCCAGATTAATGTTAAGATGGACTGGGTGCAAACAGCTGTTTTTGTGCACCTATGGATCAATGACTTGGGCATGCCTTTCAAGCATTTTTGTAGAAAAGGCAGGAATGAAGTAGAAATGGGTAGTCCTGTGAGGTGGTTGCTTCCCAAAGGTGTTTCAGTGTTCAATCCTGCAGTAATTCTCCAGCAAACCAATGTGGAGAGTTAAACCCCTGAGGGACAGGAACACCCTCCCTTTTCTCTGGATCAATGTTATATGCAAAAGGCACAGCAAGGAAGTCTGTTTCTCAATATTGGACCTACTTGAGGCTCCTGAAGGTGTGATTAATTGGGAGTGATTAATTAAACCATGAGTCATGACCTCCTTTTTTTCCTGTCACATTACTTATGAACAAGAGGGCAGTCAGTGTAGTTAAATAGTATGAGATAGTAAATTTAGAGGAAATAAAAAGAAATTAGTTGTGTCGCATGTGGTCAAGCTGTGGGATTTCCTGCTACAGGTGACCATCTGATAAATAGGGCTCCTTGATTGAAAAGAATAGTTGTTAATGCTATTACCATAACAGATGGAACCATCACTGTATATCTGGGACTTCTGGGTGTACTGGGAAGGCAGAAGTGAATCCTGCTTGGCTAATAAAGTACGAGCAAATGCACTATGTGCTGGGAAGTCAGGCAGGAATGCTGTTCTCCATGGACAGCAGCACTGCACTATTAGCTTGATCTATGACTTGCCATTTCATGGTTTGGTTGGTTGTTTATTTGTCTGTCTTTTTAATTCCTCTGGAAAATACTGTACTGGCTCTCTCTGTTGACGGAATGACCAGGCTTGGGCAGAAGACATAGCATTCTTCTTCTCTGACCTTTATATCAAAATTGATTAGCAATAATTCTTTTGCAGAAAAGGATTGACAATAAGATGTGGATGTTCATGTTTAATGAACTCTAGTCACCAAGTGGAAACCAACTAACTTTGATGATGCAATTGACCACCTTCCCAGCAATAGCTGAATACTTGCTCCTCAAAATGGTAAAGAAATGATGTATTCATAGATAATATGAAGAACCACCTGTTGCTCTACTTAGATTTTTTGTGTCTCTCATATAATTTCTTGGGATCTTTCTTATTACTGGCAATAGCAGGATATGCTGGGTAAAATGGTAATTAACAACAATAAAATTAATAAATAAGAAGGCTGTGTAATAAATAGAGGCTGTGTAATCCTGTAAAATATTTAGAATTTTATGTTTATGTATTTTAATCTATGTAAAGTAATAAGTCCACTCATAATTTAATTGGTTTTGTTTGTTATCATGTTTGGCATTTTAGAGAAGAGTTCACTGGAAGGTGTCTATTTTATATTGTTCTCACTTTCTTATAAAAGACTTTTATTTAAAAGACTCTTTGTTTTCAATTATGAAAATACTTTCCTGACCTCATTAAGCCAAAAAAATACAAAGTGCTGCTTTTCCTTTTTATTTGTGACAATACAAATTAAACACACCTATGGCAAACCAATTACTGTGTTTATTCTTTTTGTACAGAGCAAGTCTGTTAACTGCGAATGTGGAGAGATGAAGCAAGCAGAAAAGTGTGAAGAGCTTTGCTGCCATATTGTCACTGTGTCAGTTTTAGGATCAATGAGTGAATAGGTATGTAAGAGAGACTGTTATTCTACAGAGAAAGGCTATTTCAAAGAAATAAAGGGAGAAAAATTAAAAGGCACCTCAGTACATTGTCACTATATGATGACAATATTGGAGAAAGAACTTCATTTGACTTCTTTTAATTTTGGATCTTTACAGTGGAAGAATGCTCTAGATCTAGAGATCCTACAGAGAGATCTAGATAATAATATTTTTGATCTAATCAAGTGTTGCCACACTTCTTGTTGTTTTCTTGTTGGAGTTACTAAGGCAAGAGAAACCACTCTGCTGTGTAAGTTAAAGGTTCACATTCTGTCCTTCATTTTTGCAATTTACATCATAAGACTCTTTGTTTACTGTAGAGGTAATAGATATCATCACCTTTGTTTAACCATGAAAGTGTTGATTTTCAAATTACTTGAAATTTTAATTACTGTGATTATAACTTAATACTGCTTCAATGGCATTTCACATGCAGAAGTTATATCAGTGTAAATCACTTGGGATAAAAGGCATAAATGTAAGGGTTTTCCTCTGAATATTCATAGTACACTGGAAATTGGAAGGTCAGGATTTCTCACAGATAAAACCATCTATTGCTGTGTTTCCCTCAGTGGACATACATGCTACATATTCCCTTCCTCCCTTTTATACTAGAGCAAGAAAAAGGTTTCCCTGACTAGCAGGAATTCTGTGGTTTTCTTTGTCAGGCACTAGTTTTGGTGATTCTGGTGCTGTACAGCACTGCTACCTTGCAGAGGATATGGGAGATGTCTGGATTGTCACCAACAAGTGCTTCCTTTAAATGCCAGAGGTGGAAGAGTTCTGGAAAGAGCTGAAAAAATACAAGTAGATTAATTTGCACTTCACAGAAGTTTGTTTTAGAATAGAGACAGAAAGGGATTGAATAAGGCAGGTAAAGAAGCAAACATAGAGGAGAAGTAATGGCAAAAATTGAACATTAAATATTTCCTTTAACCACAGTCAGAGATGGGGATTATATTTGACCAAACAACCAAATCCTCCACCATAAGTCAGGACTAAGTCTAACTATATTTTTTTATTTCAATACTTTAAACAGAAAGGACTCAGTCAGTTATTCTCTGTATGCTAAATAGTGTATTAGCAACACAAATTGACCAAGCAGATGGTTTTGTTTTATTGTCTGCGTGGTGTAATATCTCATTGTAAATATAAATAGGATACTCACTCACCTTACTCAAGTTCCCAATGTACTTTATAATAAACCAAGTTTATTTTGACAGAAAAATGTTGACCAACCTAGCCTAACAGCATTCACATAATGAGCTGAATACTGATATAAATCCCATCCATTAAAAAAAAAGTCAGTGGTGTTATATTTACTTTCACAATTTGAAGAATAAATACAGAAATGTAAGAAATTGAGTAATAAAAGCCACGTAGTCCCTGCTCTTCAAGGGTCTCATCCAGAGCCTACAAAGGTAATATATCTACTCTTTTTTATTTTAATATGCTTTGCATAAGTAAAAACTCATTGAAAATTAATAACAGGACAAAGAATCACTCTGTTTATATTTTTTGGGTTATATCCATAATAAACTTGTAAAAAAATAAAAGCAGTAGAAAACATTAAAACAGATCCAAATACCAAATTTATTCTAGACTTCAAGATTACCTCATTTTCTGCTCCAACATAAGCATGTGATGACTTTTCCAAAGCCTTTGTTGAAAACATTTGTCTTCCCATCATGGAATAGTGCATCTTGTTTTCTTCTTGCAGCTGTTTCCTTCTAGAGACATGAATCTTTGGACAAACAGTTACCAATATCAGAGGGTAGTCTGGAAAGTACCACCACCTGGGACACCAAAAGATTACAGATTGCTCTCATGGGAACTGCTGGGTGAGGGGTGGTGGTGGTATAGGAAAGTGTCCAGCTAAAGCAGAGTGCTCAGGAGTGCCCCAGGGAACAGAAGCAAGGCCAAGCATCACTCTTCCACACACAGATTTCTCAACCAACCTGTATTTTCAGGTAGAGCAGATAGATTTTATTCTTACAGTGGATTCTTATCCAGAAAAAAAAAAAAAAAACAAAAACTCTATAAGATTAGATCCTCATTCTGCATTTCATCAAAGGACAAAGGAGAACTGAGGAACAGACAGGTGGAGTGATTTTCTGGGGCAAGTTGAGCCCTAGGTCAAATTGGATCTCCTGTCTTGTTCAGAGGCTGCCCTTTCCTGACTGTGATGTGGAAGAAACACAGCCATTAGCAGGCACCTGCAAAAATGCTCCACCTGTTTTTGCTCAAAGTGACAAAGCCCAGAGGACGATGTCTGTGTTCCCTGCAGGCCTGTAGGGAGCATGATGTAGCTGATGCAATTCCTGGCTCCTGCACACCTGCAAGGTCTCATTGATCTGCTGTTCAGTGCTCTGAAAACTCAGAAATCTATTATCAGTGTGAGCATGTGCTTATTGATCAGGTTACCTGCTTCTGCCTTCTGCTCCCTGTGTGCACCTAATTGTACCAGCACACACACACATAAATATTCACACACATGTGCATAGTTACAAGCACACACACATCGGCTAGGGGGATGTGTGCATGATAAAGGCTTTACCTTTTTTTTTTTAGCTTTACAAAACTGCACGTAAATAAAAAGAATGGACCTTCCCCGTGAAACGTGAGCACAGAAATGCTCACAAGTGGCCAAGAGCTGTTAAATAATTAATCAATAGAGCAGTGTGGCAGTTTGAAATGTAAATGTGATGGATGAAGGTGTGATGCTTGTCATCAAGCAGAAAATGATGTGACTGGAATGGATAACCCACAGTACCTGCTAACTGGCAAAAGCTTGGACGCAAAGATAAAGTAAAGCCATCAGAAAGCAGACCTGGCAACCCCTAATTCTTGCCTTTGACCCACAATTCACTTTCATGTCTCTGTCCCAGAAGAGATGTTTAAAAAAATGATGAAGAGAGATCTTGGGGTGGGAAAGGGGTGAGAAAAAAACCATCTGAAGAAATGCTACCTGACAAGGCTGCAGGCTACATTCTTGAGAACACCTTTCTTTTCTTTATGTTCTCCTTCTCCTGTTAAATAAAAATGCGGCTCCTTTTTTCCCTTTCCTTTCTTCCAAAACTCTCCCGAGCCGTTCCTGCAAGTGGTTCTGTGACTCAGGAGCTGACAACAGCTGCATGCAAAGGAACAAAGAATGAGAGTGACAATTCAGAGTGCACGCAGGTGAGAAAGACACCTTTTACTTATCAAACTAGGCTGCAAAAAATGCTCTTTTTACTCAGCAAGCTAGAAATAGCAGTGATCTAACAAGGCACTGATCCAAATTCTTTATTTATGCTGAGATGTAATGCTAACAGGATTTTTAGGTTGACTAGTAGTCTGTGGCCCCTCCTTTCAACTAAGGAAGCATTCCTCTGATTTGGAAAGAGGAAAATCCATATAATTACCGTATATTATGTGACAGGAAAATGTATGCTGTGATGGCAAAGGGTGACAGAAAATGTCCATCAAAAAATTTGTTTTCAACGACTTCCTATGCCAGTCATTGCATTCTCTCTGCAGAGAAACACAACATGATAGAACTCAATTTTTAGAGACATTAACTTTTGTAAAAAATGGAATTTTTTATCCTTTTTTTTTCCCCTATAAAATTGCAAGCCTGCTAGTAGGATTTAAACGTCCCATGTCTCCTTCTCCCTCGAAAAGAGAAACCTCTTTCTCAGTAAGTTTCATTTAGCAGGTTGGGGATTTTTTCCTCTTTTATTATCAAAAGCCCACTCTTTACAGAAAGTGCAAAATACCACAGTCTAACGTTAGATTTTCAAACTCACCAAAATATACATTAGCAGATAACACCCACTAAAAGTGAAAGCTAAATATAGATATGCAATAGTGCTTTGCCACACAAAATAGATGTTCTACCATTTCTTAGACGTAAAATATATTACATACACGTATTCTCTTAAAATCTATCTGTTTTTTAAGACCTCTACAGACACGAAGCAGCCTGCAGAAGCAACAGATCTCCAGGTGAACTGGCTAGTGTTTCCATATTTGCTCAAATTATGATTTTTATCTTTTTGTTGTTATTGTTGGGATCAGGCTTTTAATCTTTGTGATATCTTTATAAAAGAGTCATCAAGAAAACACATAGCTTCTATACAAAAAATAATAGGTGCCAAAATTAATTTTGGAAGTCAAGAATTAGAGCTTATATTAAAATAGAACCCTAGTTTGCCCAGCTCCATAGTAAATAACTTACATTTTGTCTGGGACAGATTGCTAATGTAAATCCATTGGAGAGAAATCTTTGGCTACCTGGATAAGCTTTGAGAGGAGTTCCAACTATCTATGTATACAGGGATTCACCATGGTCCAAAGAAATATTTGCTATTTAGAATGACAAAACTGTGGTCTGACTGGCAATTCAGCTTGAATTTCATTTTTGGGGCATTTTAAGTTGTGTTTTCAAATTTGCCTTTTTGGAGTTTTCATCTAGCTCATGTCAGAGCCATTTAGCTGTATATATTTACTTACATAGCAGGAAAATTCATAATAATTTTTAGTGTTTTTTCACAGCTTCACAAATGCAATATCATCATAAGGAGGAATCAGACCTGAGAATGCGGAAAAATATGAGTACACTAGTACACTGTGGGACGGAGGAATGATCCCACACTTTACATCTGTTATGTTTCTGATGGGATACGTTTGTAGATTTTGCAGTGTTAAAAAGGAGCTTGGTCTAACAGCTCACAAAGATTGTTGCTGAGCATAAGCAATTGCCATATTGCAGTAATGTAGCAATATTTATCACTAGTAGGTCTTCTATCCCTTCATAAACTGCTGTAGAAGTGGAAAAGAGACATTTTAGTACTCTGTTGTCACTAAACTCACAGAAGTCCATTTCTGTACCTCTCGTCTGTCTCAGCTACAGAGGGTCTTGCAATAGAGAAATGACAGATTGAGCTGTAAATGTGCACCAGTCATTCCCAGCCCCTGGGAAGGAGAGGCACCTACTCAGTCTGGAGAGAGCTGTGATGCACCCTGTCCTTGTGCCCAGGCTGGAGGACCAGCTCACTGCTGTAGAGTTGCTTACCAGCTTAGCAATAGGAGCAGTGCTTCATGGAGGTAGCGAGGGTTGTACAGGAGCACCAGCAATTAGCCACTAGTTTCAAATATCATAGAAACAGAGGCACCACCAGGGCTTTACTTTCTTCCCCTGTTAAAGTTTGCTAGTTAGACAGAGAGAAGGGACATAAAAATTAACCAGACAAAGGCAGAGCTAAAAATCAGACTTCTGTCTTAACTCCAACAGTGGCCTCCAGCAGCTGCCTACTGAAGAGAAGCTGCTAACCTCACATCAGGGTGTCCCAGACCACTATCCCAACCTCCACCAGTTTGAAGCTTGGACACTTCCCAAGTTAGGAAATTTTGTCTACTTTGCTGTAGTGATGATTGGTTAAATATACAGCCATGACTCGCCCGTACAAGCAGGCTTTGTTCCACCCCAAGTGTTATGCCAAGCTAGTTGTATATCATCATGAAGAATAACTGCATTTCCCCAGAGTTGATTTCCTATGGCACATTTTACTTAGATACTTTCTCAACACCCTCACAAATATGTCATAGATCTAAAAGCACAATCTCCGTTTCAAAATGAATGGGTCTGATTACAGGCATATTCATTTTCTAAAAGGTACAAAAGGATACAAATCTGCCTTTCCATCTCCTATAATGTCAAAGTAAGACCCTCTTGCCCTTTTATTTCAATCCCCACAATTTGAAAATAAAAAAAATGACTTGATTATATGTTTTTTACCATTAAGTGTATAATTGCTTTTGTGTTTTGACATTTAATTCCTCTTACCAAAATACATGGTAGGAATTAAAAGTCAAATCTTTTATGTATTTGATGTACAGAACCTTCCATGTATTTCAATAAGAGAGATAGAGCAGTGAAACATCACGGCAGGTACAGTGAAGCCATCTGAAAATGAAGTCACTTTTTATACTGGAAATCTGACCGTGGCCTCAGTTCTGCCCTCCCTTATCTAGGTCAATGGCTTTTGAAATCACTGGAAGGTCTGAATGAGTCAAAACCAAGCAAAACCTGCAGGACTTGACCTTTAAAATAGAGCTGGGATTATACTGTGCCCTCTCAGGCAGATTTTGAGATTACAGTCCAGTCTGAAAATTAGTTCTGAAAGCCATAAAACAGGAATTGGCCGGGCACTCAAGTGTATTGACCCGGCATGGGATGGCAGAAGTAAAGAACTTGGATAGCAGAAGGGAGGACCAGGAGCAGCCAGGGCATCAGGGGTACCTCAGCTGGCTTGGGCATCATTGGCAGTGGGGTATCTCAGTTGGCCCGAGGGCAGCAGGAGGACTCGGATGTTGAGAGAGAAAGAGAACTCTGGACTGGTGAAAAGGTGTAGCTGCACACAATATGTTGCTTGTGGGTGTTTCATGTGTGTTTTATCTTCCCTTTGTCTCAACTTTCCCCATAAGGTTTTCTCACTTCATGTATTGTCCTTGCCTCTACTGCATTCTTCCCTCTCTTTCTCACAGTTTTCATATTTCTCCTTTTCCTCTGCTCTTCTGTCTCACTACTTGTGCCCTTTATTTAATTCTCTCACTCCTTTCTTCCCTGTACTGCATGCCAAATTCTCCATCTTTGCCTTAATTTCTGTTCATACTCATTCACAACCTACAGTTTGAGATTTCTTCTGACTGTATTTCTTTCCACTGGTCACTCCACTGTGATTTATCCCCATTCACTCAAGTCCCAAAGTGACTTGACTCTATAGCCATAGCTGGGACTGGTGCCCTGAGGTTCAGATTTATGGAGTCTAGTGCTGTCTGAAAAAGTTTTCTTCAATCTGGGAAGTGGCTCAGTCTAGGACATCAGATGAATCGATCTTGGGACTGCATGAGCCAGAAATGTTGATGGTAGGCAGTAATTGCAAACAAAAGCTCAGCAATGCTCTTCCCAGTGTTGGTATTCTCACAAATTCTGTCGTGCCTTCACAATGTTCTAACAAAAACTGCTGCTCTAGGACAATATGCTCATGGAGTAATATTTGTGCTGTCTTTCTCCTTTTCCCAAAGCCAGAGACACAATTTTCTTTCTTTCACCTCAGGAAAGATGCCATCAACAAAGGTAAAGGACAATATAAAAGGTATCCAGGAAGAGAAATAAAGGGAGTAAGAAATAGTTGCATCAGGAAGAAGCAAGTCAGAGAGAGAGGGAGAGGAGGGGGAGAAGAGGGAGAGTGAGAGCTGATAGTATCCCCACACAACAGTTGTAAGTGTCACCATATCTCATGCAGACACACTTAGCTCCCCATAATGAAAGCAGCTTGCATTGCATGGGTGCCAGCCACACAAATGCTGGAAGTTGCTTCCTTTTGGCCATCATGTGCTTGCATTTTGCAGGGGGAATGAGAGGGCTTGGGGCTGTTCCAGACCAGCCATGGCTTTCAAGGGCCTCCTTTCCATGCTTACTACTGCTGACAGGATTGTGTGAAGCACTTTTCAGGTGTCTGTTAAAAGTGCATTTAGACATGCACGCGTATAAATGCACTTGCACATTTTTTCTCATCGTTGTTTGCACAGGCAAAAAATTAAATTTAAAAATTAGAAGAGAGTGGAAAGCCCACAACAAGCAAATCACATAACTGGCCCAAGCCCATACATTCAGGAAGGCAGAAGATTTACAACAAAGAGCAGACTTACTACAAATAAATGGATCTCATTTTTGTTAAATTAGTAACTGCAAGTAATAAAAGTCATTGATTTGTACCTGTATCATCCAGTCTTTGAAGAGGTCTCTTGATAAAAGTTTAAGATCAGCCATCCTGAATATCTTGAGTATGTTCATATGAGTAGCCATTTTACCCACAATTGGGTGCCATTTGAAAATTCTGTATTTTTTAAAATCTGTTGTCTTCTCAATTGACCTGCTTCTCAGTAGCCTTCAATTCAAGGAGATGCTTCAAAGTTAACAATTTTTTTTTTTTTTTATGATCATGTAATTCTGAAATTGAGAGGTGCAAGACAGGTGCAAATTATTGCTTTCTTGCAATTCTTAGGAGGTTACCAAAGTCTTCAATAGGTAACATTGGATGGTACAGTATTTCGGAACACACTTGCATCCAAACAAGAGTATTAACTCATGCTACTCATAAGAGATTCTCTGTTCACACCAGTCAACCAAATGGTTTTGGGGTCATTCACAATGACCTTTTAAATATTTTTTTTTATGGCAATAATGTCAAACAACTACAGAATTTACTGCTGCTTAGCCTAAAAAGGGAGCTGTTTCTCAGAATGGGGAGCTAGGGGAAGATGTTTTCACTCAGCTGGAAGCTTTATGGGGCAGATTTCATTCATAGTCCAAAATTAAATGTCAGGTCCCTTGAGATCTTGAAACTCAATGAATGTTCAGCCCCAGAAATCAGGTGGTGAACCAGAACTTCAGACTCTCAGAAACCAAACACTTTGTGCTTCAGAGAGATTTGGTTTGGTTTTATTTTTTCTCCATTTTTCCCTTTTTCCTTAATTTTGATGGATGATGTTTTGTTCTGCAGTGAGTTTTAATGCGTGTAGCTGTGGAACATTTTCAATTGTAGCAAACAACAACAACAAAAAGCAATATTTCAATATTTCTCAAGAAAAGGCTTCAAAGGTTTCAGATCTTTTTAAAATGTTTCTGCTTTATTTTGACGTGGCATAAAAGTTTTGTATGCAGTCTCGCATCCGCTATTGTGACAGCTGTATTTAATGAGTGCAAAATGATCAGAAAAACATCCTTTACTGTGGGTTGCCATTGCCAGCAGATGACAGGAGAGAGGCAGTACTGTAACAACAGAAGAGTTGAAGTAGTTCATATTACTACTGATGAGGTATTTCTAGCTCAAACACCTAGGTATGCCTTTTGAAAATAATGCATTGGTCACATTACCTGATCATTTAATCAGATTTTGTTTCCAAGTGCATTTTGAAGTAAAATTGTGCATTCTTAGCCTCAGGTCATGAAGTGGCTGGTTGCAACATATTGTTTGGGGATAACACAGTCAATTTCCGTAAGATGAAGAGAGAAAGGTCCTAGTCTTGTCTATAAATACTGGCCTTTCCATCAAACTAATGCTAAGCATGAAATACAGATCCACAGATATGCTAGAAATGAAACATTGGACAATACGTTTGATTTCTATTTTATATGCATATTTATTATCAGACTATTTTAGTCCAAATTGGAGAGAGTATAAAAATAAATCTAAATGGATTTGAAAGGCAGGGTATTTCTTTTTTCAAAGCATTGGCGTTCCTGACTTCCTCTGGTGACTGCTAGCTTATCATGCCTTTGTACAGGAGATCTAAGTATTTCGTTCTCTCTTGTGTCTCCATATGGTACCATTTCGCAGATAGTCTTCCTTTGGTCGCAAGATGACAGTGAGAATGGATTGTCAAACTGGACCTCTATGACAATTTACTCTGGGGGAGAAAATCCTGTGGGTGTTTAGAAGCTTTACTCTAAGTTATATTTGATTAACTTATCCTACTACTGACAAATAATTAGGTCAGCAATTAATTTCAAAATGCAAATGTGCTACAGGCCTTCGTATTTTAGAGAAATTCCCTTTGTCTTTAGTTTCTACTTGTGTTAAAGTCTTAATGGATTTAGCTGAACGAAGAAACAAAATTATGTTTTCTGAGGCTTTATTTACTTAGTTGAGTTGGACTTTTTCAGCAAATATTGACAGCAAATGTTTGTTCAGAAATGATCATGTGGGGTGGAATGTAATGGAGTAAGAAAACAGAAAATAATGATGAACCACTCATTTAAAAAATATATACATATATATTTTTTTTTTCACATTTCTGCTGCAAAATATTTATCTACCTTCATGAAATGGGAACAGAAAGACAAACCAGATGGTCAGGAGGAGATCATTGTGGCTAAGTCATAAGTACCTGGTTAAGCAGTCTAAGAAACCAGGGTACATCAGAAAAAAACCCATACCTAACATTGATACAAGTGTGTCTCAAAGAAACCTGTCTACCAGCCTATCTCAGGGACTTTATTATTAAACAAACAGAGATTAAAGGCTCAACCCTACCCAAGAGAAGCTCAAGGGAGTTTTCTGTTGACTTTCAGGGAGTGAGGCACCTAAGTCTACATTTTCTGTTATTAAAATCATGCCATTTTTTAGAAAATATTCAAAATATGCTGCTGTAAACAAAACCAACCAGCTATCTCTAATGTAAAATCTGAGTGAATACACCTATACATAGGTGGCAGAATTATATTAGAATTTCCTGAATTATTTTGCTCAAATATTTCAAGTCAACAAGGAGAAAAAAGAAGGAGAACAACCACTCAAAAATTAGGTGATGGTTTTTCACAAAATTTTTACTGACCTTAAGATGAAAAACAAAATTATGCTTAATGATGTAAGCCACTTCGGAAGAAATAATAGTTTAAAAAGGTCAAGTTTGGGGTTTTCTGGGCTTTTTTGGTTCAAAATAGTGCTTTCACATCACATTCACTTAAATTAGTAATGCAAATAATTACATGAGAAAAAACAGAAAAAAAATAAAATCTGACATTGCATTTTTTAGGAGATTTTCATTTTGGAAGGAAAACAGAGAGAGAAAGAGAAGAATTGCATAGGGTCAAATGTGTCTCATGTACATGGAAAAATCTTGATTTCCATTCTCCTCCAAAAGATAAAATCCAGGACCTTCTTTTCCTCTTAAGCAGCTCCTGAAGAACTTTGCAGGTTGCACTAGGTAGGAGCAGACAACACAAGAGTGAAGCTTGATTTTGAGTGAGGGAGAATCTCTCTCTCTCCCCTCACCTCCTCAGAATTGTGGGAAAGAAAATCAGAATCATATCTGGGTGCAAGAGGGGTGAGCCGTTGGGGGCTGAGCAGACAGAAGATTTCTTGTAAGTTAAGGCAATGATCATGCTGCTCAGCTGTACACTGACAGGGACCCCATTAAAGAATCACTTTTCAAAAAAGATACAGCTGCCTTCAAAAGTGTTGGAAGGAGAGGAATGGGGATGATCAGAAATTTGGGAAATGTCACCTGCAAAGAAATCTGAACTGGAGTGATTTCATCCGGAAAAGAAAGTGAGTGGACATAAAAACCAAAGACTTCAAATGTTAAAAGCCTTCTGGGAAGAGGCAGGGAAGAGTTTGTATTTCAAGACTACAGCCAGATGACAGAAAGCGACAGTACTGCACTGAAACAAAGGAGAGTCAGGTCAAATGCTGGCAAAAATTTTCACACAGTAAAGAAACTGAAGCTGTGGAAATGATTGTTTATGGATGGTCTGGAGTCCCCCCCACTGAAGACCTTTGAGAATAGGCTGCACAAGCTACTTTCCAAAATAATGTGAGTATGGTTTTTAGTTGAAAGCAATTCCTTAGCAGTTATTACATTGATTTTTTTTTTAATTGATTTTAAGAAGCTAATGGAACTCTTGCTTTTGTGGGAGCATAAAATAAACTTTTAAGTTAATCTAGGGCAAGAAACACATTATGAATGCCCAGCACAGGTGCCCTTATGAGTGATAGCAATTCTGGATGGGACTTATCTGCTGAAGCAAGACAGATAGAATGGTCTGCATGACCAAAGGTGAGCTCTTTAAAATAACAAAATAAAACAAAACAAAAAGTTAAATTAAAATAGTAGCTTTCTGTGATGAATTAGCTGGCTTAAATGCTATAAAATAAAGTGACTCAATATGCCACTACTTTATCATTAGAATTGGAGTATATTCAACAGATTTTAGAAGCAGAGTCACTATGACTGTGACCAAGAGGAAAAGTATGAGGCAAAGCAATCTCAAACTCTGTTCCAACATCAACGGCAACTTCAAATAACAGCAATTTGGCAAAAATACACAGAATACAACCTGTATAAAGCAAGTTTGAGCGAGAATATTATTTCTTCCAGGTAGTATCTGTATATTTAATGAAAAAAATATCATAGAACCACAGGATCATAGAATATGCTGAGTTGGAAGGGACCCACAAGGACCACTGAGTCCAGCTCCTGTCCCTGCGTAGCACCATCCCCAAGAGTCACACCTGTATAACATTCACTTCCCTCTTAATTTTAATAAAAGCAAACAAATGTCTCATGCCATTTAAAACCTAAATTTTTCAAATCAAAATGATCTCTGGAGTCACCTGCATAAGTGTTAAAGTATGTAACAAGGTAAAAAGAATTTTGAAACATAGTCACACTCTAAAATCAGGTCTTTTCACATTATTTTATTAACACTTTTGTATTTGTTTACATCGAAGCATCCACACTAAATATTCTAGCCTTTTACAAAATCCTTCTGCTGGCTTCCCTTCCCTTTTCTTGGCTGCTTGTGTGCTAGTGTTTTTTCTTTGTCTCAAAAAGGGAGTGGCATATCCTGCCTCACATGGTCTGTCTTTCTTTCTGTCATCCTTGGGAAAGAATAGATTTTCCTTATCCAGTAAAATGGTATCTGAGAATTTCCTTGTGGGGATCAGAGGGGCATTTCCCTTGGGATTGCCAGGCAATGGCTGAGGCCTGATGAGTATTTGTTTCTCCTGTCATCAATTCTGAGGGGCATAATCCCAAGGAAATCAGTCGGGAATTTTAATATGGACTTTGAAGGCCAGATATGCCTAAGAACTTAAAGGTGATTAAGAAATTATTCTACTGAAGCTTTCCAAACAATCTAGGGCTGGCTTTTTTTGAAAAAGAAACCAAAATAAAAATGCTTTGTTTTTCATGAATATCAGATGACAAATCTTAGCCCTTTCTTATAGCCTAAGCCACATTTGGCACGCAACTGCAGACACAGGTTCCAACTTCAGGTAAACTTATTGTGCTAAATCCTCCCAGTGGTGTTATTTGGATCCCAAGTGTGGTTTTGAAGTTGGCCTGATTCTTTTCTTATGTGGTTTCAACTCCAGTAAGGCTTGTTCATGTATGTGGAAATAATGGTACAACTGTCTTTTTTAAATGAATGAAATTCACAAGATTTACCAAAAAATGCAAAGTTTAACTTTATGAAATCTTCAAAGAAACATCTTATCTAACATTCTGCTTAGATAAGTTTTCCCTTTGTAACATAGTATACATAATATGGCATTACAAAAGGCCTCTTTTTTTATAACAAGGTAGAGTCAGACTCTAGACTGTCTGGTGTCATCTCAAAGCATGTATCCCCTCTGCACCCCACAGCTGCCCCACAATCTGCCTTTGAGTGTCTCCCATCTCCTTGGGCCCCAGACATTTGGCACCCCTTTGTTTCAGGAGCCGAATCTCCAAACCAAGGAAGCAGATGCAGACTCCAAAGGACTCACTGCCTTTCAGAACATGCTCTCAGCAGATTGAGGAGTTTATTACTCTTGAAACTCCTCTTCAGCACTCAAAAATCCCCACTTCAAGTGTCATAACCATTTGCTGGCATCAACATCCTGCAACAGCTACCACAGAAGATATTGAAGAGTAATGGAAAGAAGAAAGATACCTTAAACTGGACGGCACACTTTAATTTTTTGAGTACAGTCACATACAGGAGCCAACCAGCAAAGGGAAAAAGTAGGGAAACAGAGGGGCATTCATTACCTGGTAATCACACACTGGTCTGGGAAGGGAGGTGAGGAAAGAAGCCTCCTTTTCCTCAGAAAACACATATTGCAGCATCTTCATCCTCATAAGAAAAAAAAAAAAAAAAGAAAAAGAGTATGAAACCTTGAGAGTGATTACCTGTACTGCTCTCTTCCTTACCACCCTAGTCAGCCACCCATGACAACAGAGCCAGTTAGAGAGTCCCAACTGGCAAAAGGATTAAAAAAGAAAAAAGTAAAGTGGAAAAATGCCTCAGGCCCCACACATGTGACTTCATAGCAAAACCTAGAGCCAGCCCTGAGGGGTCTGGTACAGAGAGTGAAGTAATGCGACTGTGATTAGGATGTGTGGAAATTAGAAACCCTCTTGTTTTAAGAAGGCAGGTTATCTACCAAGCCTGCTCTACACTTCTTTCAACTGTAATGTGGTGAACAAAGGCTGTCTGTAGAAGATGCTGTATTTTTCTACTCAGCCTATGTCACTTAGAGCTTTTTATGCTAGGCTCGTTTTAAAAACTTCAATTTAAACCAACATGAAAGGTCCTTAAACAGTAAATAGCATATTATATCAAAAACAAATAGATTAAAAAGTGAACAACCATAGCCAGTATATCTCTTTCCAGAGGAGTTTCACTTTCCACACTAACTAAAATTCTAAAAGACTGGCAGATCTGGGCCAGAGGTTTGTAATGGGCCTTTTACTTCTTTTTTTCCTCCATCTCCAGAGATAAATAATCAGTTTTAGGGAACTGATAAAAAGAGACAAGAATGAAAAGTGAGTGTGACACATTTATGAGAAGGATTTTTCATCTGTTTCTTAAATACAGCACCTTTATTTCAGATTGTATTTAAAAGAGATGGGAGAGCCAACCAATTTATATTGTGCTGCAGTAGTGAATACATATAATGTACAGAGAACAGCTTGAGAGAGACTGAAAATTCACCCAAAATTTTCCTGACAAGTTGAAAAAAGTTATCATTCGAGAATCATTTATTTGAAAAAGAAAAATAAAAAGCAGGCCACATGACTAAAGGCAGAGTGAATAAAAACACATTGTTTCCAGATAAATCCCCATCAAAGACATATGACTTGGGACTCTGAAGTCAGAATATCTTAAATTTCCATGAGCACTTTCAAGAAAAGCTGGAGTTCTGCTAAAGGATTTGCTGCACACTTTTCACTACTGATTGATAGCAAGGAGCAGCATTAGCAGTATTTTTCCCCCATCGTTCCTCTGAAGCTAATGGAGTCGAGGATTCGTTACTTGATCTAATGGCAATAGCTTTCCAATAGACATGCACAGAATCATTGATTAGTTTGTCCTCTTCTTGTTTGCGTTGGAACACTGTTCAATTTACACCAATTAAAGAATGCTTGGTTTGTGTATTGAAGAATAATTAAGGGATGGAATTCCCTATAGGCTACTAAAAATGACATCTGACTAGAATGGTGATTACAGCATGAAGACAGCATTAGTATTTAAATAGTTTGACTGCTATATAAAATCATTACAGCACCTCACCATGAAAAAGAGCATTAGTTAATTTTGCCTATAACAAAATTAGTTGTATGTATTTGCCTGGTCCCTTTAAGTAAATTTGACAAGGCTAATCTTAAAGCAAGCGATCCAGATTTGGTGGATGGCACAGATAGAGCACTGTTTAAAAGCAATCTTCTTGATAGATATGTATAAAATCTTCAACCAAAATACAAATACACACAAATGAACAACAAGAGCTTTGTCAGAGATCCTTACATCAAATGTAAACAATAGAAGCACATCAGTTACTAAAACTGAAAATCCAAGGGTAATTGGCATGTTAATTATACAACAATAAAGGTTTCACAAACCGTAAATACACAAAAAAATCCTTGTTTGTCTGCCACTGTGATTGTCAAACCTTTGCTACCCTTTCAAGCATTGAATGGTACAAAGAATCATGGGATGCAAACAGGCACCATGGAAGGAGTCATCCTTAGTTGAAGGACTTCCCTGTGAAATATCCCAAATGATTAAAAATATTGGAGTGGCCTCCAATGTAATCCCACCCATGTAATGCCTCTTTAGACAAGCTTGGGTTTTTTTTTTGGTTTTTTTTGGATTACAAGGTGGAAGTGAGGTTCATTCTTGAAAATGCTTTTGAGGAAAGAGGGCTTTTTATCCTCTGTTTAAATTTCCCCATGCATATTAAATTCTATCTCCCAGCCTCATATTATAGTATCTACAGTAATGATCTACCCAAAATGTGTCAGCAACATTACCGTAACATAAACTGCTTGGGGCCAGTCCTGAAGCATATTTACATTTCCATAGGTTACTTAAATATAGTGTGTTTGTTTTACTAAACTTAGATACTGTAGTATATTTTGTAAGGTCATCCGCCTGCCTCAAGACCTCATATTGCAGCTACTATCCTTCCTATGAGAATTTATGCAGTTTCAATTGAAGGTTGTCAACACCCTCTTTAATTCAGCAAAGGGTTCTCTGTGAAGGAACATAAGACTTTTCCATTTAAGCCTCTAAGGGCATGTAGCCATGCTTTATTACCATGTGTACATTATGCAATGCACAACAGTATCAAAGATGCCCAAACTCCCAAGCCCAAATTCCAAATGAGGTGATACATCTGCACAGCACAATACACCTTTATTTGCGTGGCCCAGCACCTCTGGCCAATCTGCAGTGCCTCTTTGCAGATCAAATTAGTCTTTGGTTCCATGGTGTTCTGTGAACGTGCCTGGTTCAACAGGTCACTAATGGATATCTTCACTGCACAGTATGTCACTGGATCCGCCCTAGAATTAGGTTTGGGACAGTACACTTCATCACATACTATATCCACTGACTTTCCATAGGGTTTTGTTCCAACATTTTAAAAGTCTTCTGTTCTGGCTTTTGTTTTCATGTTGGACAAGTAGTTCTCGCTTCTGTACCAGACCTCCTGTTGGGATCTCCCACTATAATCTGCCTGACTAGACCTTGGGCTTTCAGGAGTGAGACTAACGCTTTTTTTCAATGAATAATATTCTTTTGCAACAGGGCTGATATAAGGGTGTATTCTTCCTTCCACCCACGAGAAGAAAGTCCATTAATTTCAATAGAAACTCTCCATGCAGAAAAGGGAGAACTGTGCCCCAGGGAACATTCATGGAAGATTAATGGCAAGGAGAGAAAAGTGATACAGTACAGGCAGAACAAAATCAGAACCCACCACACAAATAAAACTGGACAAGGGTTCATTTTTTAAAAGTCAGTCAGAAACGGCAGGAAGGCTTTGAAAAAAAAATCAGGGCTGTTTCAGTGCACTTTTGCATACATTGGCTTTCAGAAGACATGAATAGAAACCTAACAGTAACTCTTTTTTCGTACCTCCTTTCACAGGTCTCACTGGCAAAGAAGGATTTAGCACTTAATTCCTGTACTTTTATGTGGTAAATTAGGAATTTGCACCTTAAAAGGAAATTGCTTTTCAAACTCCCATAAATTCTGGATTTTCTTTTTTTAAATGGTGGAAAACATTCCCTACGTTCATCCCAACACATAATAAATAGCACTCTCCATTACTGCTCCTCAGAAAGGTGTAGGAAACTGGACCTGGCCAAAGAGAGGTGTTTATCATTCCTCCTGAGGAGATGCTAAGGGCCTAGACCCTGTCCTTAACCCTTTTGTTTCCTCAGGTTTTTTTAGTTTAGACTAGCACATTTTCTCTCTTTCTCAAAATCAAGTATCTGTTGAATAAAGCATTTAACTTGAGACTTGGTTACTTGATGAATAGGGCCTGCTGGCACTGAATAGTCCAGACCAAAATTGGAATAGGAACAGAGTTACAATATGGTTTATTTTTCAGTTTATTTTACCATCATCTAAAAATAAAATCTCTACACCATTTTTTGCATCATTTTAGATATCAACTGCTTGGTTTGCAACTGCACCAAAGCAGGAGGAAGGTGGTGAAGGAGACTGACACAGCACGAGAGCCTGCAGCAGATGGCGGCTGGTGGCTCTCCAGCAGGAAGCACTGAAATGTGGATGGTAATGCTGAATGTCTGTGGGGCTTGAGACTGAGGTGCTGCCCACCAGAGTGGGACAAAGGACATGATCAGAGAACCTCTGAAGATCTTTTCTTCATGAGGGCAAGGCAAGACTGAAAGACAAGGAAGTGCAGCCCAGGGAAGAAATGTTCTCCCACAATGTGGCATCATGGTTGTCATCAAAACACCTTGCATTCTGGCTGTCGACACTGAAGGGAAGATAAGCTTTCAAAAAGGTTGGTACACACCCAGATTCATTTTATTTTTGAGTCATTTATGGCCTGGTTTCTTTGTCTGCACTCCTAGCATGACAAAAGATGTGGGGCAGTTGTTGGGATGGCATTGGTTTTTCTCATTTTGTCATTTCTGTGAGGCACCACGAAAAACAATCAGTGAGCATGGAGCATGCTCTGGATGTGTCTAAGAGTAAGTGGCTCAAACACTAACATGTGAACTTAGTAAAGTTAAACTCTGTGGAATGGAGATAAATGACAGCAGCAATTGAAGTTGAACGTGATATAGAAATCCAACTAACAGAAGACTGTCTGGAAACAATTATTCAGAAAGCTGCTGACCCTCTATTTCTTTAAAGAGTTAAACATTTGGATCACTTAACTGGCAGCTGCAATAATAGGCATATGCTCTAATCTTTGATCCATAGCTGAATTTGTAACTCTTTGTATGAGAAGCAGATCACATAGATTTGCATATTTTTAAGGATCTATAGGGACAATAAGAACAAAACATGCCTTTCCAAGATGCCACTTTGAGATCACACAGAGTGTCAGGGGTCCTCCCAAGTACACTAATGTTCAGAGCCAGTTGCAAGACTCCCAAATTTTATAAATGGCCCTAAACTGTGACATTCACATCTGAAGACCAATCAAAATTCCTCCTAGAACAGACTCTTACAAGCCAAGGTTGCATCGTAACTCTTCAGAGTTATGAATGTCTATCCTTAAGATCCCATTTCCACATCCAAATTTGTGTCAGAACTTTTCTAAAACCTCAGAGATCAGAAGTAATAGATAAATTAAAAAATTCTTTGTAACTAAATGAGAAACTGTTGAATAGATTCAAATGCATGAGCAAGTAACAGATTTATGCCAAGGCCTTGACATTTTCTTAGATTTAGCAAAATTTTTCAGTGTTGATGAAAATTTGCAGAGAGAAGACAACCATGAATCACCCCATGAATAGAAGGGATGCAATCAACCAATTTTTTTAAGTTCAAAGTTCATTTCTTGCTTGTCTCTGTTTTCAACATCAACTGAAAGATGTTTACTTATCATTCATTTGGATTAACAGTCATACCTATGGCACAGATTTCCTCTACTTGGTAGTATTTCATCAGGAAGCAGGTCCTACCAAGAGAAGTGAGCAATATACTGAGTACTGTGAAGGGAAGAAATAATCATCCCTGCAAATGTGCTCAATTGTGTGGGATGTTTCAACATAGTCTTTACTCGATTCACACTTTACAATAGGCTTTCTCTCCTGGTTCACATACACAGCAGACTTTGACATCAATGAAGATGATGAGAGCAGTTATTTGTTATTTGTCTGTGAATATTTCCTATCATCTCAAATAAAAGTGCAGATTACTGCATGAGATTGTGCAGAGATGTGTATGAAAAGCAATGCAAAAAAGTCACTCTCAAAAAAATATTCTGTGTCGCTTTCTTGTAGTTGCCCACAGTAAGCCATATGGGGGCATGGAGGATTTTTAGAAGCCTGACTGACACAGGAGGCATTACTTCCAGGCACTATCTGTCTTGTCCTATCTGCCTTGTTAAGTCCCGGCAAAAAATCCCATGAAGAGAAGAGGAAGGTGTTGCACATTCCTGGGTAAGGTGTAGTAAGGGGATGAGGTTGTGCAATGGTGGGTGAACCAGAACTTGAGCCTTGAACAATAGTTTCAGTATCTTAGAGAGGGAGAGAATAGAAAAAGAGAATAGTATACAAGTATTAATGAGAAAAATTGATTTCTAATGCAGAGGTTTTGAGAAGGGACCAGCCTGTGTCCTGACAGTACATGCATTCCACGATGTAATCAGACTTCAAAGTAACCCAAAAGCCAAAATAAAGGTTTTCTACTTTTTGTACCTTTCCAACAGCGTTAGTTGGTACTCTTCTCTCACCAGCATGGCCATGTAACAGGCTTTTCAAGCTCTGGAAGCATTATTAAAATAAAAGGCCAAGTCTTGCTTTTTTTCTTAACTAGGAAGAGCTATAGATCTCAATAGGACTATTCTTTATTGTTGTCTTCTGTACTTTGTATACCTTTGGGTGTCTCTTCCCAATGGCCTCTGAAAGATTTTTTGATCTCCTAGAACCTTATCTTTTAGGGCATTGTGTGACCTGCTTGTTTTGTGAGAAGGCAGAGTGCAAAAATGGAGAAATTGCCTTACGTGCTGTATAGTACAATTTCAAATATTTAATTGAGTTATTGCTAACCATATTTTATAAATATCAATACTTTATATTTGTACTGGCCATTGAAATGATGCTTTCAAAGTAATTCAAACATGTATTCTGATATATTTTGTCAATATTACAATTGTACAAAATTGGTTATATCAATTAGGAGAAACATCTTAAAATTGCCTCCCTACAATTTATGCTCTGTATCTTAACTTTGTACAGTACTACAAGATCATTTTGCTCATGTGGGATCCTAGTATATCACTACATTCAGTCAAAATATTGCAAGTTAAAATAAGAATACCTGTAGATTATGAAAATGAGACCAAGAAAGTACCATTTCTTGTTACATAAAGCAGAAAAACTGAAAATAATTTCACTAAAAACAGATTAGAAAAGGGATGTGTGGGAGAAATTGTCATTATTGTGGACTACAGTAAAAGAAAAACATGCATCAAATCAGAATTACTTACTTTAAATAAAAAATGTTAATAAACCAAGACATTAACAAAGAGAGAGTATCACCTTAGTGGTTTGGTCTAAGGCAATTGCCTACACTCCTCTGTAGTTGAGAGAGAAAGAGAGATTCCACCAGTAACAGAGACCTATTTTCATATGGCCACATGAGATACCATCCTGTAATGGCCGTATGAAATGGTTGAATAGAGATCTGGAGGTGCCACCCATGACAGACAGGGAAAGAAAAGTTACCTGAGACTAGATAGCTAATTCTAAGACAGCCACAGCAATTTATCAAGAATACTGTTATGTACATTAATTCCCAAATTTTAGAAAAGACCCAATTAATTTCTAAAGTATTTGCATTTATTATAAACAGATGTGCTAGGGATGAGCATGCCTGTCTGTATCTTGTCATAGATTTCAAAGGCTGGACTTCAACTGATAGCTCTGCAGTTATGAATCTTGAATCTTCCTTCAATTTAGGAAGTTTGAGGAAGCTCAGGGTCTTTATTCACAAAAGACTAGGAGAAATAGAGCTGTCAGATTTTAATTCTCATTTGAAATAAGAAATTTAGTGAAATAAGGATACCCACAGTAGGCTTTCTAGAGCTTTTCCTTTCAGAAAGCTAGGACAAACTCAACAGCATAAATGCTTTTCTCTTTGATGGATGAAGTCACAGAACTAATTTCTGATATAGCCTCCCTACCTGGGCCTTAGGCAGCTACAGTGAGCATCAATCTCACATCCATGCCATACCAAAGGGATGTTTGTGTCTCAGACGTATGTATCTTTAGTGAATGCAGTACAAATTAAGATAATTTCTTGGGTTTTACTCTATTAAAAAAAAGCAATGGTCATCAAAGTTCATTGAAATAAGTTTTAACTCACAAAGCTCAGTAGTGTTTGTGAGCATGTGTTTTCATAAAACTGACCTTCCTTTGAACTATCTGGACTGAAGACAAACTTGCACTGGCCAGAGGATAAAAGAGGGCATGGAGAATATTTGCCCCATTTCTGGTGTTCTAGTTCTGTCCTTCAAAATAATTAAAGACTGGATTTGCCATACGGCAGTTTTCATCTTTCTAAAAACAGAAAGGGAGTGGGAAGAAACAGGAACAAAAAAATATAAAAGAAAGAGCAGAAAAGAGAAGGGATTGCTCCACCCCTCCAACTTTCCTTTATAAAGGGCAAAAGAGAAAAAGGCTTTTACTTGATGATGGCCAGACCACGGTCAAGGATACAAAGCCCACTCCTCTTGGATTGTGAGGCTGAGTACTCATCCTGCCCCTTTGCTGTGACGTATCAGGAGGTAGCTTGCCAAAGCACTAGGGAAGGGTCACCTGCAGGACCAGCTCCTCACCTGAACATCTTCCTAGAGACAGTGCCAGTTTGCATCAGTGAGAATTTAATCCACCTGTGGCAGATACAGTGCAGAGGAATGATACTGGGCTGAATAAACCAGTCAAATATGATGTGCTTAGCACGGCTGTAGTAACATACAGAAATATCCTTCAGTGGAACAGCAAGAGAATACCAGTTGAGAGAAGCCTCACCTGTTGGTGAATATTATTCTTAGCCTGGACTTTGCACAAGAACATTGGAGAGATCCCCACAAATCCATATACAGTGGGTCAGAAGAGTGCAACAAACTAGCAGAGGAGTTAAATTAATCTCTTGCATTGTGTCTGCTGCTGAGAGTAATGTAGAAATTCCTGTGCCAAAGGCACTTTGCAAAGAAAATCAGAGTGTGGCCTTTATACAGATTGAAGTCTCTAAGGAGGAAGTTGTAGAGTAACTTGAGAAACTCAAGTGCAGTAAATCAGCACAACCGGATGGTGTTCATCTGGGAGTTCTGAGGGGAAATAAAGTGAGAAAAAGCCAAGATACTGACAAGAGGATGCCTTCTTCCCTTGAAAAATGCAGCAGCACAAGAAGGCTGGGAAGTCCTATTATGTTGCCTGTCTTCAAAAGGAGATGAGGAAAACCCTGGGAATAAAAGAACTTTGAAGTTTACCACAGTTTTAGGGAGCCCAAAAAAGCCAATCCTGAGTAATAGCTCAAGAGAGAGCTTGTTGGACAAGAACACCCCATGAAGGTGTTCTTCAGTCTCCCGAACCACTAAGGCTGTTACAAGGGGGGGAACTGCACTCAGTCATTTTGAAAAACCAATGAAGCAGCCTTCAGAGGAAAAGTGGGATGACAGAGTCTTCTCAGAGAAAGGTGACCAAATGATCCAAAGATTCTAAAGGTTGGTCAGAGGTCAATTATAAACAATTGTCACAGAGAATGTTAAGAAACTAAACTGAGAATAATACTTGATGATGATTTCATCCTGAAATGAACTACAAATCAGTCTGGAAGAAGTGAATATGAGAAGCATTTCTCTTTTCATTGAGTCAGGGGAAGGTGAACACTCAGTAATAGGTATCAAGGACTAGTGTCATAACAAATAAATGAGTCTGAATCCCAAATCCTGATGCATTCAAATAAGTGTATCCAGAATCCACTCAAGATCTGGATTCAAGTCACACATGTGGTTCCCATCTTAAACGAGGACAAATCAATTCCTGGGTTGAAACTCCTGAGGTTTGTGTTCTGAGGTTTGAATACTCCATATTCAAAGACTTCAGCCTACACAACAGTTACATATGAAATATGGGGGGTGGGAGGAGTGCATGCGTACACATAGCATGCAAAGGAAGCAATTAAATGTAAACCCAAAACAATTTTGAAAGTGATTCATGGCAAAAAGTGCTCTGATGCAGAGACTGTAAGTATTTGTTCTTTACATTAACTTGCTGCAGTTAGCTGAAAGGGCAGGAGATTGCAAGTAATAGGCATTTGGAATTTTGCTGGGTTTGGTGAGCCCACTTATAATCAAACATTTTAAATTATCTGGATTTACATGGCTTTGTACCTTTCCATTTTTCTCTCCTAGGTTTTTTTTTTTTTTATTTCCTGTAGACTAGGCCCAGTGTACTGAAGGCAAAGCATCCTCAGTTTTAATTCGCTTTGTATCTTGAATTAGATTTTTAAAGCTTTCAGAGGAAGTCACAGGTAGGAATTAGAGAAAATATAGAAAGTGGGACACTTCTGACTGGCTTGTATGTTTCCAGTGTCTAAAAAGAAAGCTTTTTTTTAAAGAAAACTGTAGGAGGGTTTGTAAAAATAGATATTTACATTTACATACTGGGACAGATCCTCAGCTGCCATGGAGCAGTATTGCTCCATCTTATTGAACAGGGCTAGCCCTGTTCAGCACAGCTGAGAACCTGCCTCTCACACATGCACATATATGTGTGGACTATGTCCAGGACTCTGTATTTTTCCAAATGTACAAAAAGCTGCTTCTCCCTCCAGGTGTTTTTGCCTGAGCACTAAGTTGTTGGACCTACAGCTCCTCTGTTTTTAACTGAGGTTGGTGTCTTCAAGGAGACAGGGTGTGAAGGAATATTGAAGTGTAAGGATAGGGACACATGAACAAAGGAACTGGCATGAACATAGAAACTCAGAGAAGAAGGTGATGGAGAGAAATAGGAAAGAAAATGGTATCCCACATAACCATGCTATGCCAAGCAATGTCTGCATTCACAGCAACAGGGAGTTGAACTGTGATTATGTAGAAACCATGACTTTTGGAAAACACCTCAAGTGTTTCCAACTAGGTAACAGGAATAGCAGGAGACCTGCTACTGATAGCAAGGTGGAGAAAAAGGAGCTCTGCGCTCAGCTGTGCTGTCTCTGGAGTCACGTAACACAGCACAGGGAGTAGGTGTCTCATCAGATAGTGCTAATAGGTGCCAACAGCCACCTTCACCCCTTTCCCCTCACTCTTTCCCTGTGTGAGAGTCAAGTGAATATCAACATGAAACAACTCTGTATGACTGTGTGCTTCTGCCCACACAGTGGGACCTGGTAGTGATGATTCAGACTGTACTGGACTCCAGTGGACATAATGCACACTGAATATCCATAATAAATAATAATTACCACAGTAGGGGGCAGCAGCCAGCTGTGGAGGAAGAGTAGGGCCAGCTGCTGGAAGAGATGTAGGCACTGGCTGAGCATGCAAGCTGGGCACTGGGGAGGGCGAGAGGGCCATGGCTGGGAGCCAGTGGCAGCTTACTGCCAAGAAGAGGGAGATAAAAGCACAAAAGAGTTTCACCAGAGGGAGCTGCTCCTGGCCACCCCTCAGCAATCGGTAGCGGCCCTGATCCAGGAGGGAAGGCTGATGGCAAACAGGAGCATCGCCAGCCTGTGAGCATGGCCAACACTGCTCACATATACCATGCTGGAGCTAGCAGGATGGGTGTGTGTAAGCCAAGCAAGCCTGCTGCAGGGAAACAACCCTGCACAGACCTCTGGCTTGCAGAAGACCCATTCCTCCTCCAGAAATGAGGACAGACCCACCCTGTTCCCCTCAACATCTCCCCAGATGCACCTCCAGCTAAAGCAGGGTCAATATTCTAGAAATGAGTGCAGATCCAAGAGAAACCGTTAGGCACATGGTCAGTGCTTTTCTGGATCCCCTGATGCTCAGGTCTCCTTGATTTCATCTACAGAGAAGTGTCCTGGCAGCGCTGAAGATCCCAAACTAGCAGTGCTATTATTTGTCTGAATTCCTCGGAAGGCTTGACACTTAGTGCTTGGGTTCCCCAGGTGGTATGGTAAACAAAAAACTGCTTTTGAACACACTGCACACACTCAGCAGTCCAGTACAACTAAAATTTAGCATGGATTTAAAATATTTTTCTAACCCCTCTGAAAAGTAACTTCTAAGACCAAATCAGCTCACCAGTCTCATTTTTACATTATTCATGGCATGCTCTTCACACACCAGCTCCTAAACAGCATCTCAAGGTCAGGTCCTCTATTTGTCTTATGTGGAATACTCAACTCTTGTATCAGCACAGTGTAATGATTAATTAGCACATGTTCTCTGTAATAATTATAACAATGTGACACATTTCCCTTGAATTTAGCATAGTGAAATTTATATTTACTTATATTCATGTCTTATCTTCAAGCATGCTTTCTGTACCTGGTTATTTTTCACTGAGTTCAACTGTGAATAGATACAACCTGTTTGCTTTTCTCTCCCAAGGAGGAGCATGTGTATTTCCAGATTCTATTCTCATCTACCAGGAAAAGTCACACACAACAACTGAAGCTTGCTTGGGCTTTTTTTTTGCTGTGTTCCTGGTTGGTTGAGCATAGGGGGTGTAATATGGGTGATGTTAAAGTAAAGCTGCTTTTCCTCCCTTTCTCAACATAGCGGCTGACGGATTTTTTCGGACCCAGTAAAAAAAAAGAGCTGCCATCAGAATCTCAGTTTATGTAGCCCACAAGAGAGTGAAGAAATTGATAGAGGACATCCCAGGCAAATAGGGTATAGTATCAGGGAGAAACATCCATCATTTTGCGGGTAGTAGACAAACATAATCCATGTGTGAGCTCAAATGCAAATTCATGGGCAAAAAAAACAGCCTACATGTTGAATATACATACAGTTCAAACATAAAGAACCAGATTCTTTCTGAATAACTTATATCTGAACATCTGACCTTCAGAACCAGCCTCAGTTAAGTGCTGGCACACACCAAGATTTGGAAGGAAGTTAGGGGTGTCGCACAACTTTGAAAGCTCTGTTTTGAACTAGCTGCCATTACGAATGTCTGCTGGTACCTCATCTTAGCACACAGCCTGCCACGGGTGAGCGTAATGAGAATGAACCAATGGAGTATATTGAGCTACACTTTCTTGCATGTCCTTGCAGCTCAAATTATCCCTTCACACAGCCATAACAGGTAAGCTCTGAATCTACTTATGCCACATTCTAATTGGTTCCATTTAATTTTTGTGTATGTCTCTCTGTGTGTATTTGTATATACATATATGCATATTTATATGCACATATGTATATTTGGACATCATTATTAAAAGTAAATATGCATATTGCCACAGATTATTGCTATGTTCATAAGAGATTCTTAGAGTAATTTGCTTTATTATACAATAAAATAATAGAAATTAATCACCTTCTTTAGAATAAATAAGGAACACAGGACTCATTGTACCATATATGTTTAATAGTTTGGACATCTCAGTGCCCACATAAAAACAAGGAAACATGTATTGCAATAGGCAGTATAATTATTTCGGTAAGGAACATCCATCCCACGCTCCTAGAAATATGAGATTCAGCATCACAAGATTCTAGAATTATGTCATCAGCCGCACGAGTTTCACAGCTTATCTTTATGATTTTATCTTACAGAAGTAAACTCCAACAAAAACGTATAATTCTGCCAATTTAACAGCACATTCATGTTAATACTAGCTGTAAAGATTTCAAAAAGGTGAATAGCATCAGCATTTCTATATATATGTGTGCACTTACATATACATACACATGTATACACACATTCATATATAAATGCACACATACATATCTGTGCTATGTATATAACCTGTCTTTAGTTATGCCATTATTTTATAAGATTAATTCCAAGTACATTAAACTTAAAAACAATGTTTTATACAGTTGACCAATTTAAAGAAGTCTCTGCTGGTGCACAGAAGATCAAGCTAGCTGAGATCATTAAGCATCATCGGATGAGGCTGCAGGTAGCTGAAAATTCCTTAATGAAAATTTAAAGAGAGCAGATTAAAATTATATTCCTCCAATCCAACAGAACACAAAGGTAAAGACAGTCAATTACAACCAAGGTCTCATGTAGCACAAAAGGAGTGTTGTAGTTTGTAGATCAGAATTTATTGCCTGAAGTGAACAGCTAGGCTTGTGACTATGTATATAATTACTTTCTACAACTCTCCTAGCACTCAGATGTAGTTATGGAAGATGATGTCTTCCATAATTTTAGTCTGTTATGTTCATGACCAAGAGTTAGAAAATCTCAACGGCATCAAAGATTTTTTTTATCTGTGCTATTCTGTCTTTTTACATTATGAGAAATTAAAATTATTTCAAAATGCCATGTACTTCTTTTTTTTAACTCCTAGGTTAACTGTTTTAATAGTGTTTTGTGGGACAATAAAATGGCACAAAGGAAAAGGTTCAAGCAGGATACTTTACCTGTGTGCCTGCTCAGAATGCTTGCAGCTTTCCCCTGGACACGTCAGAAGGGGATTTTTGTGACAAGACACTAAGGGTGCTCAGCTCTACACCAGATCTGTTGTTAGACCAGAGAAATATATCACATCTTTAAAATCTCATAACTAAAAAAGATACTGACAGGCAGTTGTGTGACAAGAAGAAATGAAAAATAACAAGAAGGCTGAAAGGACTGCTACATTAGGGAAGATTAAGTGAGCTAAGTATCTATGAGTTGCCTTAATGCTAACTAAACACAACATCACACTAGTTAAAAGAGATCAAAGAAAGGAAAGAAGGAAATTTGCAAAGGGACATAAAAAGAGGAAATATGATGATGTTAAGAAAGGAAAAAACCTCCTGACAACAAGATACTCTAGGCAACACAACCTCTCCCTTGAGATATGGCATCACTTAGGAAATTTAATCTAGGCACAAAAAATTTCAAAAATATGCCATAAGAAACAACTTCATTGTGTCAGGAAGATGTACTGGATGACCCAAAAGATACATTACTAATTGGTGTGCACCTGTTATCTGTGATTTTCCTTGCTTGTATGGCCAACTCATCATTACTTGTCTGTATTTGGTTTCTCTGGGTCCCATCCAACTCATGCTGCAGTCAACAGAAGTTTCCGACAGGAGCAATAGGACCTCAATGTCTGTTCCAAGTCTTTGCTGTTCTAAAATGAAGAGGGGGAAAAAAGCCCACACTACTTTGCAAGAACTTAATGCATCCAGTGTATTAACATATATGCAACTAAACCCTTAAATCTTTTTATATATTTAAACCTGTGTTTATCCTTAGAGATATCTGAGGAAATGTGCATTTGCTTTCACTTGGTGCAGCTAAAATTTTTGCTAGGGAGGAAACTTACAGTTCATCTAAAAATAACTTATAATGAAAATCTGCTTTGGTCATGGAAGAGTGAAGAAAATTCTCTACAGCAAACTAAAAATAAATTCTATATGCTACTCAGAAATGGCAGAGATCTTTCTTTTGCTATAGCAGTAATGTAACTGATAAAAAAAACTAACCATGAATTCTGAACTCAAGACCATAGTTTTTAAATACTTTTACCCAATGTCTTAGTATATATAATCAAACAGTACTTAAAATCCACTTGCATGCAGGTAGGGAATCACTGTTTTGTGGCAGCTCAGTGTTGGCCCCTTGAGAGACACAAATTTCTGTGTAAGTAGGGCTGAATGTTCAGAGGTCAGGGCTGTGCATTGGTGTTGTCCATATATCTAGCAGCTGGTATTGTAAATCTTTAGAGCAACGTTTCTTGAAAATACTAAACAGACATTTTGGTAGCCAGTATTGAGCCTGTGGCTATACTGCTTCAGGCTGTGATCTTGTCAGGTTTTATAAGATAAGTAGGGTCAGGCAGGGTCACCATTCGGGTTGGTAATTCTAAGGAAAGGCAGGAGCTGCCAGAAGTGTCTCAAGCGATAGAATAGCTGTAACCGTTTTCCCTGAGCCTTTTCTATTATCCTGATGTAGTCATAATGCCAAGCTGTGACACAAGAGCAATATCCTCACTCTCTGCAGCCATCAAGTCCATCATTTGCAAAGGGATTTTTCCCTGGCCTGTCATGGAAGTGTGAGGTACAGTATGTGGGAAATGGCAAAATTCAGGTGCTGCATGCACACTTGGTCCTGGGTGAACAGCATGTAAATGTGGGGCTCCAGCATGTTTTGTCAGGAAGGGGTACAGGTGAATGCCCTTTCTGACATCTTTGGGGATGCTGGTAGCTCCAAATTAGGTTTTGTCCATGTCTGTAGAGCAAAAGACAAGCCCATTGAGTGAAAATCTTGTACACTAACTTTCAGCCTCACACACTTGTACAGAAAGTATAGAAGGACTGATAATGAAATCCCTGTCCAATGGTCTATATTGCCAAGAATTTTAAATTGTAAGTTAACCAATTTCTCCTCTAAAGTTCAAACAATAAATAAAATTCTATGTGAAAAATGGAGCCTTTTATTCCTTTGTTAAAATCTGATCAGAGTAAACTACAGATGTTAAAAGGCACTACAGTTCAAAGAATTAAAAGAATCTTACAGGTTTTGTACAAAGAAAAGAGTTTTAGAGAATAATATGGAAAATATTATAATGCTATTATATAAATCAGTGGCACATCCTCACTTTGAATACTATCTTCAAATTTGGTCACTTCATCCCTGAAAAAAGAAAGTAGAAATAGAACAAGTCCAGAGAATGGTAATAAAAATGATAAAAGTCAAAAGGCTGGGAAATTTCTTGAGAAAAGAGAAAGAACATAAGCCCCAGCTTGTCTCTCAGGAAAGATATATCCTCATGGGACATTCACAGATATGGCACTTAGGGACATGGTTTAGTGGTGGACTTCGCAGTGTTAGGTTAATAGTTGGACTTGATGATCTTAGAGGTCTTTAATGATTCTATGATTCGAATCATACTGAACTAAACAAACCCTCTCCATAAACTTATGTTGTCTCAGACAATCTAGAAAATGTCTTTGGACCGCAGCAGCTCTGGAAAGCTCTGGGACCTTTCACGAACCAGATATTGCAGGTATTTTCCTCAGTGTACCCTGCTGTCTTAAAGAACTTTCAACCACTGGAGACTAATCTGACTCATGGACAGTGGACAGGACACAGAGCTACATATCAGAAACACTTATTTTCTTTTGTTTAATCATAGAATCATGGAGTGGTTAGGGTTGAAAGGGACCTTAAAGATCATCTAACTCTGATCCCACCATCATAAACAGGGATACTTTCCATTAGAGCAGGTTACTCAGAGTCTCATATAACCTGGCCCTTAACATTTCCAAGGGTGGGGTGTCCAACATCTCTGGGCAACCTGTTCCAGTGCCTTACCTCTGCCATAGTAAAGAGTTTCACCCTAATATCTAATCTAAATCTATTCTTCATCTTTTGGCCATTGCCCCTTGTTCTCTCACTGCATGCACTTGTGAAAAGTCCTTTTCCAGGTACTTGACTACACTCCTAACTCATTTTTTGGGTCTAATTTATAGAAACTTCACTTTTCCCTACCTTTATCTTCTGAAAGGCATAGGTGGTTGACAGGTATGAATCCACTGACTTGACTGGCAACTTTTTTCAGTTAAATCACTCATGTTCCTTGAAAAATGTGCCATGTGTCTATTTAAACACTCTCAGGCCTGAAGGACTTGCACAATCTCCCTCACTTTGTGTGATGGGATCCTCAGGCTTCGTCAGAGTTCTACTTAAGCATGACTATAATATAAATAACATTTTGTCCTCAAGATCTTTGAACTAATTAGCAGCAAAGGAAAAAATCTTTCTTATCCTGCAAGGTGAAACAAAAAGGTATTGAATTTCAGATGGATGAAAGGAATTGCTTTTCCACACAATGTACAGATAATTAATGGAACTTGCTATCGCATGGTTAGTACTGAGAGAAATAGCATCATATTTGTAAATGAGCAGTCATTTTTAGGCATAAAAACAAATCTTCACACAAAGATCAGGTTGGATTAAATTCAGTAGAATGCACTATGCAGAAGATCAGATTAGATGATAATAATGGTTGTTCCTAGCCTTAAAAACTCTGTGAGTTTTACTAGCTGCTACTACACAATGATGCCTAATCATCCCAGTGGTTCACAGCATATGCCAATCAATAGGCAGTGTCAGGACAGAGCCTTCACCCATGGTGAACCATCACATTGGGCCTTCAGAGGGTCAGGAAAGTCTAGGAGGCTTTTCAAACACATCTCCTTCTAAAGTGGGACAAATACTTCCTCCTCCAGCCCTGTATGGGAACCCTGGAGGCATCAGTCATATTCATGCTAGTATGGTGTGTCTTCAGCTCTGTCTGCAGTCTTGGGCAAAAAAGGTTTGGAGGAAGGTGAAGAAATCAAAAAGTCACTGGCTGCAATTAACTGTATCTTTTGTTCTGTGTGACAGCACACACTGGAGTCCAAGTGCCCCATTACCCAGAGCAGCATCCCTTCCATCCCCATCTAAACCCAGAACCACCCACAAGAATCTGTGGAAGCAGAGCAGGTGCCCATGGTTGTGTTGTATAACTGAACCTTGGAAGCAGGACAACATTCCCTATGGACAAGTGTGTTCTCTGACATCCCTGGCACTCTTTTCTACTTGAGATATCCTACAGTGGGGGCAGAACCAGGAGATCTAATTTGTCCTTATTGCCTTATCTCATGTTACCTTACTGTGGTAGGGCATGATAGATACCTGATTAATTTCTGAACTGTTAAGAATATGGTTATGTTGACAAGGTACCAAGAGGATAGAGGCACTTTTTGCCATGATTGCACTTACCAACAACTTTAGTCATCTTATGAGCCCCTCAAGAAATCAAGGAGGATGTCTTCTAGTGAATAGCTGTGCTAGGGTCATTTCAGTTAAGGGAAGTTGTTTCAGCCTTGTGGGTTGAAAAAGTTATCTATTGGGGAAAAAGAAAACAAAAATAATTAAAAGAGGCAAATCAGCTCCTTACACTAGTGGTTTTATGCCACCAAGATGTATTTTATGTAAAGTCACAGAATACACATAAAGTATGCACAAAATGCTCATGCAGTTGCTGTTCCAGGATGTCTGTAATGGCAAGCTAGATTGTAAATTATTTCTTTGGAGGGCAGAAAGCACAGTGGAAATAATGTATATTATTCATAAAAATGATTGTCCTGTTCACTTGTATACCTCTGCAATTTATTCTGTAACAGCTTTTTACTTCAAAGAAATCACTAGCTAATGACATCTCAAACTTTAAAAAATCCACTTATTCACAACCCTGCCCCTGAGGGAATTCCAGCATGTTATCAGAATTTTTTCCAAAGATCATTAACAGATATTACAAACCAATTGAAACTGAGTATTTTCTTTGCAAATTACTTTTAACTTTAGAGCTATTGAAAAAAAGACATTGAGTGATTTAATTTACTTAATCTGTCTACAGATTGCAGCTATGTGCATATCCTGTGATTGCATTTCCAACAAAAAGCATATATAACTATCCCTAATAGGGATATTTTTCTAAATTATCGTACAAGATCAGTAAGATCTCTGCAGATATTAATGTTTACTTTTTCATTTAGAAAATTGCACTCAAAAAAGAAATGGGCATCTTTATTCTGTTGTTATTTTAGAAGTAATAGCACACTATAATACTTATTTTACCTGCTCTTTTAATTAAAACTCCAATAATCATCATATCCTTTGAGGATATGTTCTGCTGATTTTTCTGAAAAATCACTGTATTTTCATTAGGCTGTGAAGACCATGTTTTAGAAACACCTTACACAGCAATGAGTGTACCAAAAGAGATCCTCTATCTTGTACCAATCCAAAACAGCAAGCTAATTCAGCAGTGGAGGGCTGGAGATTGTATCTGATTCTGTACCTCATTGCCTTAAACTCCTCCCAGAGAACCTTATATGTATCAGCACCACTTCTGCAGGAAGTATGAAAAACCTCTTCCCCCATGAATATTTAGCAAGCAGCTTCCTACCTAGGGTTCCTGCCCTCTTTGCAGATAAGAGATAAGGGCTTGAAGCTCCTGAAGCTTGGGTGGAGTTTGAAGCTATTGCCTTTGAATGATACAGCTGCTGTACTTTTCGTGCGGCTCAGTCCTGATCAGGTGTTACATGTGCTTTACCAGGACAGGCTTGGTAGACATATGGGTGAAGCAATGGATAGTTTGAGGAGATGAATCAGGATTAACTGCTGGGAAATTCAACCCAGCTGAGCTGGTGACTGACCAAGAGGCAGGAGCAGAAAAAATGGTTTTAGATGTCTTAATAACTTTCTTATCAAAAATGCAGGTGATGAAAAATGCAGGGGGTGTGTAGATTTGGAACCTGGACTTGGATATCCCACATGAGTCTCAGTCATCCTCTTTCATGACTTTGGGCCCAAAGATGGCTATTCAGAGAAGGATACAGATTTTTCACAGCAAATAGGTGCATAAACATACTTTCATATCTTGCTTTGAGTGGGGGGAGAAATGTGCAGGAAGGGTGACAGAGAATTTGCAGGTGGTAGCACCTTCCTTGGATATTCTGCATCTTCCTATCAGCTGCGTCAGAGGTCTGCAATCAGTCTAAATACTTTTCCATTCCCAGTACTATGGAACTCTCACTCCCATGTTGTATTCCTTTCCTGGGTCACAACAGAAAGATCTCACAATTAAAATAATTTCTTTTTTTCATAGTGCATGGGGTCAGTTAAGTTAAGCAAATTTCCAAACTCCATCAAGAGCTGAAAAAATTACTCCCTGAGCTACCTGATTTCCAGTTTTGTCCTGTAAATATTAAGAAACCATAAATCTTTACAAAGCCCCCATGCCATTAGCTTGGCAGCTTGTTTCTTCCACCATCCTGTAGAGGTAGGTAGGCACAAGAAAGAAGAGGAGCTGGCTGCTACTGAGCAATTAATATCTGGGCAGGTTACTGGCCTGATTTTAACCCACAGTGCACTCAGATAAGTGCAAATGGAGGATAGCAGAGGATAGCATGCCCTTTTTCCCTGATAAAATTGCAGCTTCTCATTCCTGCTCTTCATTCACCCCCATGACCTGCTCGAGACACTTTTCTAGTCATGGTCCAAACCTCTAGTTTACAGCCAAAATAGCACTGAGACTGTCAGTAGCTGTCTCTGTGAAATCCAACTGCTTTTCAGGATCCCCTGCTCTCAGATGTGTTTCCCTCACCCTTCTGCCACACATTGCAACTGGCATTACAGTGTCAGATCAGATGGCACACTTGGAAAGCCAGAGTCCCAACACATTTGCTAGTGGCTTTTGCTTCTCTTAGCCGTGCAATTTCTTGTGCATATCCAGCTTCAGGGGCAAGTCAGTTCAGCGCTCCATCCTCCCTGTCTTCCCTCCCTGCCTTCCCCCTCCCAGGAGTCTTGTGTTGTTTGTGCTTTACTAACACCTCCCGCCTGGTGCTCTGGGCTCCTTCTGCAGCTCCTTCTACTTGGAGACTGGTGACAGAAGCCACCAGCGTGCCTCTGTCAGGGGTGACTTGGATTTTCCACCTGCCAGCATCAGGCACTGTGCCATCAGCTGCCAAACTGGCACAGCTCCACCGGCTGCAGCAGCTGAGTGCTTCTGTTGTCACTCAACCCAGGACATCTCCACGGAGTCTGATAACACATCTGCTAATTAATGCCAGTTGTGATCATTGGTCAGATCCTCAACTGGGTTAAATTGAAACGGGTCCATTTAAGCCTGTGACAATTAGCAGCAGCTTAGAGCTGACCTGGCGATTTTCTCTATAACATGAATACATGTCTTGTTCAAAGTGAGTAAAACCCACCAACAAATTGCATAAAAAGTACCAAATGATCAGAAAATGAAATGAGTGTTAGTAACTCCAAGCCAAGGCCAAATTACAATGTTGGCAAAGAAGCGATAGCCCCAGCTATGTTAACAATTCTCTGAGCTATCCAAGCTTCTTACAATAAAAATAATTAATAATAATAGATGTACTTCTGGACACATCCACCTTTCTGTAAAGAAAGCTTAATGAGTATGTCTTTTAAAAAACAGACTATCAGAAAATTTAAATGTGATTCTATTAACTTGTAGGCATAGTGGTTAACATTTTAACAATAGAACAGATCAAATCTACTCTTGAATTCCATTTTTAAGACTTGTAAAGCAACATCAGTAGAGAAAAAGAACAGTTCAAGAATTTTCTTTGTATTTGGTTTCTGCCCTTTGTCAAAATTTTATTTCAGTCGATATTTCCACCGTGTTAGGTTGTATCACCAGTCCTCCCAACCATAACAAGCAGAGTTGTAAAAGGTATTAGATCTTAAACAGAAGTAAGGAAGGTACTCCTAGAAATAAAGCAAAAGTTTGATAGGTTGTGTCAAAAGGAACTGTGGTTTTTATTATAATTTATTATTTGTTAAGTACTGACAATGTGCTCAGTTCTGCTGATTAAGTTTTTCTGAGCAAGTTCTACTGATTATCTTCTGAGGACAACACACTGTACAACAAAGAAGATATGTGACAGCTATCAAGACTTTTGCTTTCAAGACTCACTTAGCAAAACAACTACATGCCAGTTATGCAGGTTTTATGGAAAAAAAGGGAGAAAATGCATAAACTGAGTAAATATCATGACTTTTGTGTTCACTAATTTTCCTACTCCAGATCTCTCACTTCAGCACTGTCTGACAACCTCAAAGTTACAGTGAGATTTGAGGAAGATCTAAAGCCTCATTCCTGCTTATATTCAGTTATAAGCATCGTGTTATATTAGAGGCAAGTACACAGGCTGTATTGTTAGAATCTGTCTTTGGATCTGGGACTCACTTCCCAGCAAGGGCAGAGATGGCTGAATGGGGCCAGCCTGAGACAGACAAAAATCAGAACAGCTCCAGACTCACATTTCCTTCGTGCCACAAAGCAGATCAGACAGAGCTAGCCCGTGCTCTACCCATAGGTGGTGATCTGACTTTAGAAAGACATTTGGGGTGCAGGTGCCTCAAGGGAGCCTTCCTATCCTTGCTGGGTTCTCAGGGCTGTTTCTCTAACAGACCTATTGTTAAGTTTCTTCAGACTGAGCTATAGGCACGTTTTTGCAGGCATCTAGAAGTCAGGGATGTTGGCTTTCTGCTGGTCTAGACACACTGCAGATATTCTATTCCTGTGAACTTTGTGCCTGGTTTATATCTACTTTAGCATGTAAAGAAATCACAGTTTCTTCCTCCACCTTTACCCTCAGATCATTTATGTACAGTTTACCTCCAAGGTGGAAGATTGCCCAAAACAGGCATTTGATGGCAAAATAATGCCCATGCATCTGTGTATGCACAGCAAGGGACACGGCTGAGGACTGCTCTAAGAATCTCAGGCCAAATTTGCATGTCAGGAGGGTGCCAAACAGACATTGTCCCTTGCCCCAGCCAGGCAACACCTAGGCTTTCAAACCACAGCACTGCCAGGGTTCCAGCTGTGCAGATGTTCTTAGAAGAAAAACTCTCTTTTGTCTGCTTCTATCCTTTAGCCTGCACACTTCCCTAAATCCTGCCAGCATGCTTTTTTTTTTTTCTGTAACTGACAGAGAGAAGTGAGTTCTTATATAAATCTTTTGTGTGAAGATCAAACTATGCACATGTAGAGCTATGTTTTTTAAGGGAAAATCTGCCCTAAAATAATCATTCCATGTTATCCTCACAGAGCGTCTGCAGTGCCTTTTAAAATGCATCCAAGGCCACCCTCAAGACCAGACTTAACACTGTCAGGCGGCGGGCTGCAGCTGAAGTCTCTGTGCATGCAGGGAGGGCAGAGCATGGGCAGCCCAGGGCAGGATTGGGGTCAGGGGCAATGCAGCTGGAAGAGACCGTAATCTGAGTTGCTCCTTGTAGACAATGTCAGCCTTTGTACTGATAGAAACTTGTGGGGCAACTCAGGGGCCGAGCTGGGTCATGTGAAAAAGGTGTTTCTTTACCTAGCCAGCTTGGACTCCTCAAGCATCCAGCTGGCAGACCCTGAGGTTTCAGTCAAATCTTGTAAGTTAACATTAGTTTACTAATAGACCGAGGAGTAGAGGATTTGGTTGAGAAAACATAGCCTTTCATTCACAAACTCAGGAACCTTGTAATGGAGAGGAGAATCAGCAATAATGATCGACTGATAACAGTACTATTGGGAAATTCTTTTTAAAAAAAGAAAATACTAAAGAAGATAGCCCCAAATGGAAATACAACAGCAGTTTTAGGGTCAATTTCAGTGCTGCTTTGTGTTTCACTATTTACAATTTAACTATCAGCTAGAAAAATGATCAGGTATTAGGTATAGTGAAGGCTCCATGTGTGACACCAAGCAATAGTACAACTAACTGCAGCAGCTAATTTTTGGGAAGCCTTCCTCTCCTTCTTTTTCACTATTTCTCTTCATCTTGCTTCCTTCTTATGCTCACAGTTTCCAATACTCTTTCAATACAAAACTCTGACTATATTTACAATATAGTCAGAGATTTACATCCAGCTCTATTTTTCCCAGAAGGGGCAGCCCTTAAAAAGCAGCACAAGTTATTTTACTCAGGACCATAAAAATGGACTTGCACTTCAGTGCAGCCATCTAATAGACAGATGAACCAATTCCATTAATATAAAAACATTCTACCTGCGCCCATCCCCCAGCAAAACTTTTGCCAAAACTGGAACAAAACCCTAATCTAGCCTTTATAAAAGTGGAGGAAAATCAACTTCCTTTCACTCCCCCATTCATTTTCCACTGCTGTGATTTTCTAAATTTCAGGCAGGCCTGTGACCAAGAGCTGCAGGGCCAAAAGTGGCTGGATGTGCTGTATTCCTGGCCCAAATGGAAGCAGGAAATTCTAAACATCTTGCATGGAAGCCTGTTCTCATCAGGTTTATAGCCTAGCCTTTTTCATCAAAAGCAGTGAGGATAGTACACAGTTCAGAAATGCATCCAAGCATATGGGAGTCTCTCTACATTAATCCTCCTTTTGAGCTTCATCCAGCACTAAATCAGAGCCACACCGGAGAGAGAAATAATGCAATAACTTTCAGAAAATACATGGCTCCTCTCTGTTAGGGTATGGAAAATCAAATATGATTCACTTTTCTCCTTAAAAATTGTTGGAGGAATATTAACAGAATTAAGCATGACAGAGACTGGAAAAGAACAAAAGTCAGATACCTTTTAAACTTTCCTGCCCTGGGACTATGCATCCCCATGCACCATAGGCTACATGTGCAGGGCAGTCTTTGCTGGGACAGCACCAATAGCCTTGGAAGAGTAACACAATATTGACACAGGTGATAAAACAAAACTCACCTGAGAGGCTAAGAAAACACCTCTTTGCAGAGTGAACCTGCACCATGCTCACTGCATTGCAACTGCAGCCACCACTTCAAGAGGTCCCCTGAGAGCATCACTGCTGGAATTTTGGGGAAGAAGGGCTGCACAGTCTTATTTTCCCGGAAAGAATACAGGCCTCTCTGTCTGAGGGAGAGAAAGGGCTTTCTGAGCTCCTCCAAGGACAAGAGGGCCCTGTGGCTGCACTGAGGCCTGAAGGGTGTGCTGTCAGTGCTGCCTTGCACATGGGAGCAGAACAGTGACACCCCATTCTCCACCACAGCCTCTGGCCTCACCTACTGAAAGTAAAAGCAAGAAAAAGCAGTAAGAGGAGATCTACATCAACTTCTCAAGATGCTGTAGCAGGGAAGCACAGGCTGACCAGGGCTTCATTCCTTTTTCAGTTAAAAGTGAAAAAAATTCAAAGTACAACCCTGATGCACAGGCTCCAAACACCACACTATGGACTTCAGACAGGTGATAGAAAGAAAGGTTTTTAGCAGAGCTTGCTTCTGGAGTGCTGATGTGTTAGGGAGCTGAAAAAGAGCTGTCAGCTGACAAAATGATGTGGGTAGTTAAGGATACAAGTTAGGAGAGGGATTGGCTATGTAATTAGCAACAGGAAAAATAAATACACCTCCAAGCACACAAGCAGGTACACGTGCAGAGCCAACTTAGAACTTGAAAGCAACCTATTGTTTCCATACATAAGGACTTGCAAACAGCCTGTTGTTTCCATAAATAAACATGTTCAAACTAGAATTTTCTTGATCACATTTATTGCCTTTTCATGATTAAAACTGAGAGAAATCCTTTTTTTTTTTTTTTTTTCTGAAGGAAAGGAATCAGTATTTGACTCCCAGTTCTTGAAAATTATTGCCCAGAATCTTGTTTGGCATAACTTAGCCTTGCTATTGTAGAATCATAGTTGTCATAGAATTATAGAATCACAGAATTGTTTGGGTTGGAAAGGACTTCAAAGACCACCTAGTCCAACCCCTCTGCCATGCACAGGGACACCTTCCACTAGACCAGGCTGCTCAAAGTCCTATCTAACTTGACCTTAAACAATTCCAGGGATGGGGTATCCACAGCTTCTCTGGACAGCCTGTTCCAGTGCCTCACCAGCTTCTTAGTGAAGGATTTCTTCCTAATATCTAATCTAAACATTCCTCTTTCAGTTTAAAACTAAATTGCCATCTACAATGCAGAGCATCTTTACCAAAGCTTTTCTCCCATATGCTGTTTCTTTAGAACAACTTGTCTTTTTCTTTTTTTTTTCCTTTTTTCACAATATGCATCTGGTTTAAGGTGACTTTTTCTTTCCCAGCATATGGAGCTGAATGATTATGATGATTTAGATTTATTTTAAATCACAGCCTATTAAATGGAAAAATAAATGCTAATATGTTGATATAGTTTACTTCTGAATGAATTATTGATATAAATGAGTAGTTACTTCTATCATAATCACTCTTTATTAAATAAATATCTTTTGAATTAGAGATCCTTAATTAAGAAATCACATTTTTGTCTGAAAATTGTTTCTCTGATGCTAGTATAAGAAATACTTTGCATTACTCTATGGAGAAAAAAAAAGGCCATGTGAAATTATTCTATTTTTTTATCTTTTCCTTTGCTTTGTGAATTTGGCAGTGCTTTGTGAATATTCCCTTTCACTGCTTCTCTCCTCTAATCAGTTAAGTGAGGCTCTTTCTCCTCTGTTGTTTTTGTGGATCTGTCACATAGCACCTAGAGACAGAAAAAAACCATTTTAAATAGGGAAATGCAAAACATAAAAACTAAAGGATTGAGGATCAGATACCTGAAACTCCTCTCAACATTTTCTTTCAAGCTGAGCATGTTTCAGATTAATAGTGACTCTTTAACATAAATAATGATCTAATGAAATAAATATGAAATAGAAAGAATCATAAAAAGAATTTTACATTTAAGAATGCCATCTGTGTAACACTTAGCCTAACAATGAAATCATTTCAGTGCCAAAACAGCTCACTCTGCTTCCAGCACAAGTTACGGGAGAGTGTAATGGCTTTGCAAAATGGCATAAAAGTCTGAGTTCAATCACAGAAGGAACACCTGGGTTCAAACTCACTCTGCTTCATACAGACAATGGATCTCACACGCGAGTTTTGAACTCACCCCTGCTAATGTTTCCACTCTGAGTCATCATGAATTTTTCACAAAGCTGACAATTTTTATTGCAAGGAAATTTACATACCTGAGGAGAAGATTTTGTGGGTCAGTGTGAGAGGATCTTGCAACAACTATTACACTGATTCTCTGCTCTCCAGCTGTGGAATCCAGAGTCAGTATTGTCTGACTGAAGTGCGCAGGAGTCAGAAACAAGACACTGTTTAAGTATACCTGTAGCAAGAAAAATTTCCTCATAATACACTTAGGACTTAACACCAGTTAGGTGTTAAGGACCAGTGTCCTAAGCTACAGATCTGTCTGGGCACGCACTAGGAAGCTCTGTGTGGCAGAATGGAGATGCTGTTTTTATGAACAGGGAAGCCAAGCTCCTGCCATGTGCAAGGCGGCGCAGCAGAGCCATGCAGAACACAATGGAGATTGTTTGTTTATACCAGCCCAAGAGAAGGGAACATATTTGTTTTGAGTGAGCTGTGTTAGAATACATATTGTTGTATATGCCCGGGCCTCATTACACCATGCTAGTCTTCAATATGGATCAGATCCTAAAACTGCTCAACATACTGAAATAAATGTGAGTTCTACCCACAGAACATCTCCAGACTTAGGCCTCATGTCTGTCAATGTCATCTCAAAAAAACAAATGTTCAAAGAAGAAAACAACAAAACTATCTTAGAGACTGTGGAGGATGCTCACGTGTGGTAGATGCCATTCAAGGGTATGCTACGGAATAACTTGGAGAGAGAGAAATCCACATACCAAGACTGGAGAAAAGAGTGGGCCTGAAAAAAAGGAGAGAGCATTAAGTTTCACTGAAAGAAATGTTTCTTATTTATATTTCAGAAGTTACTCTGAAAGCAAAAGGAAATTCTTCTTTCAGATCAGCGATGGGGCCACATTAACATCTCCTCAGGCAAAGGTGGCCACAGCTTAAATTTTGCTTAAAGATATAATTGTGAGGGCATTCACAGAGGAAGAGTTAAAGTGCTGTTCAATAAACAAGTGCTGTATGCTGTATTCATATAAGGAAAGGTATGAGCCAGCAGAGAGAGATGTTCAGCTGAAATCAAAGAGGATCTAAGCCTAACTGAGCGCTCACATGACAGTTGGGATCATTTCGGATCCCTTCCAATGAAGATAAAATAGCATCAAAAGCAGAGAGGGTTTTTTTCTTTTCTTTTAAGGATGAAAACACAACATCATTAGTCAAATTTACTCTGAACTTCCACCTCCTCATGTTGATTTGTACTCAGGTTCAGTAAACATATCTTTCCATCAAGGTAAATAAATGTAAAAGCCCATCAGTAACTTAATTGCTTAACGATGGATGCAGTGTGGGGTGTAACACTGTTTCTGACTATACTGTTGAAGTTAACGACCTCTCAAAAACACCTATTATACAGCTTGGCAGTAAAAGAAAAATCTGTTCCTTCTTGAAAATCTGCTTATAAAATTTCAACCATTTTTTTCCTGATGTTGGGAGGGGGTGGAAACCTCTGAGGACAATTTTTCAGTTGGGCTGATGTAAAATGGAGTTTATTCATTTGAGATGCCATCCTTTGTAGGCCTGAATTACCCAGGAAATTAGTCTCAAGAAAAGTGGGGAGTCTCCAGCAAGGGCAGAAGTTACACAGCCCAGAGAAAACATCTCCAAATTCAAATGCTCATGGTTCTGAGTGGTTCCATTTCTGGGGAGGGGTAGAGGGCTCAGTCCACAGACGTCAGACAGGAGCCTGATCCCGCATGCATAGTACACACCTAGGGACATCTGAGAATGTGCCCTCTTCCTCTGTCCTTGCACACCTAGAGCCCTGGACTGAGGACCCATGGGAGAAAATTTTTTTTCCCATTAAAACCAAGCTGTTTAATAGAGGTGAAGGCAAAATCAGCTCTCCAGTGAGAGAACAGTGAGTGAGGAGGGTATGCCAAGCATCTGAGAGTGAAATCTGGCTCATGGTGGGCAGGCAGGCACAGTGCAGAAGCACAGCTGCCAGCCTGACATGATGGATCAGAAAAGCTACTAAGGAGCTGTGAGTCCAGGCAATTGAAACAAAGCAAAACATGAAAAGGCAATAGGTCAGACCTTCTTTGCAATCTATCAATTAAACAAGCATCCACTTCCAAAGGAGTATGATATCCTAAGCAGTATGATATCCTAAGCAGTAGACATCCCAGCACGTGATTGCTACTGTGATGGAGGGACAGACTTACCAAAAGAAATTAATAATAATAATTACTAGTACCGCTAATAATTTAGTTGAAGTTGTTCTTTAGTGAACCCCTCTGAGCAAATAACACGGTTGGGCATTTTGGCTTAATTCTATAGTCCCATACCAGCTTTACTCAGTCTGTTGGAAAACAAAGGTGTGTTCAAATCTGTCCATTACATGGGAGGCTTGTGTCAAAATCTTACCCTCCTACAGCTAGGCAGCAGTGGTGAGTGCCACAGAGTTGGCTTCAGCTGCTTTCTCCAAAACCCTGAAGCTTTCAGAAACATTCATTTCTGCTGGCATCACTCAACAGCTTATTGTTAGGATTTGTTCTCATTGGCATACATGAACTGAGACTGATGTACAGGGTGATCCAGAGTGACAGCCTTCAGCCTCAAAAGTGGATACCTGCTTCCCTTAGAGTCCAGGGACTCACACTTGACTCAGAAGGATATATGCAAAAACTATCTTTCCTCTCTCATTTGTGTGTGTTAAGGCTAAGTGTGCTCAGCCAAATTAGCAATCAGGCAAACTGTGCATGCAGAAATCTGCACTTGTACAAACTGTGCATTTTTTTGTAACATTCCAAGATTAAATATCTTGACAAAAGATGAAAACCCTTTGACAAATCTGCCCCTAGAGAAAAGTAACATTTTTTTATTCCATTTACTGTCAAACGACATATAGTTGAACACAGTCCTATAGGTTGATTTGTTGCTTTAAATAATGTCACTAACATCCAGATATCAATGTGATGGTGCAGAAAAAAGAGTTCACATTGAGCTAAATTCAATTACAGACCTAGAAATTGAAATTGTCTGATGCTACATGCTTAATTCATGTTTGTGTGACTGAGAAAGGGAGTATCTGGTTTACCTTGAATTTCCTGCCTTAGTGTGGTGAAAACATGACCCACCACATTAATTAAAAAATAGTTTACAAATGTAACTTAAGTGGTATTGCACTGGCAGGAGGAGACAAACACCTTTTTGTCCTTGACATGTTATGTGATATAAAGGAAGCTGTTCAATAGCTTTTTTGTCGATTCCAAGGTAGGTCTTACAATTCCCACTGAAGAAGAGGAGAAAAGATATGATGACACCACACAATGAGAAGCCAAGGACAGTGCCTTACTTAAAAAAAAAAATTAAGCATTTATCCCTCAAAACCCATCATCCTCTTCTGACCACACTGTTTAAACAGGTGCCTATAAGTAGTTATCACATATGCTATGCTATGCAGATCTATATTTATCTAATTTGAGCATTATACCCAGGTTGGTATTTTCACGTTTAATACCCCAAAATACCATATCATAGCAATGGACTTTCAACCAGCACACATTTGACTACTGACTTCACATATGCGGCTGGGACTAACTTTTCTCCTAATATGGTGGTGGCACAGGCACTATTTAAATGATTCCTGAGCCTTGTAAATATACACCAGATGTATCTTTTGTAAATGTTACATTTTTCAACATCTCAGCATTTGTGAATAGTTGAAAGCGATGCCAGCCATGCTTTAATGGGGCACAGAAGCATACTGCATTCAAAGAAATGGCACACCATTGCAATAGTCAAAATTACAAGTGCTGTCAAAAAGCTACATTTTTGCTTTATTGATTAGCACCAGGTAACACAGTGCTTTACATCATACCTTCATACATGCCTCTTTCAGCTGATTATGTTTTCCCACACACAGGTAACACAGAGAGAGATGCAGAACTTCCAGGGCTACACTGGGGAAGGAGACGGGCAGAGAAGCCTGGAGAGCCACGTGTCCCCTCAGCCACTATGATGGCCAGAGGTGGAGGCAGAAGGGCTTGTGGGATCTGCCACCCCCACAGCAGTCACAACCCACAGCCACAGTCACAACCCACTGCCACAAGGATGTGCCTACCATCCCAGAGCTGGGGAGGGTACAAAGCTCACCTTTCCCACAAACACTGATGCAGTTTGAAGCTACAATATATTTTCCTGGAGCTCAGGCTGCTGCTGCTTCGTCCTTCCTTGTTGCAGAGGGAACTCAGCATCAGGGAGAGATATCTCCCATTACAGACTCTCCATGAGCACAGGGTGAATTCAGCTGTAAGAAGAAGCCACCTCCTGGGCTTTTCCAGACCTCCCTTTTCCCCTAAGCTTTTCCTGGCTTTCCTGTGTCATTACAGAAATCTTACAGAAGATGCAGGAGCACTTGTGTGACAGGTTATGGGAAATATACTCTCTGCACCTTCTACCTCCTGGCACTTGCCCTACCCATCGCCACCACATCCAGACTGCCCCCATGGTCTCCCTGTTAGCACCAGGCAGTAAAAGGAGCTGTCAGAAATCAGCATCACATTTGCCTAAAAATGCATATTTTTTGTAGGATTTGTCCCCCAACTCTCCCACAGATAAGAGGAAAGACCTTTAGAATATTTCACAATTACTATTATTTGCAAGGCAGAGTATTTTTGTTCAGTGAATTTTGTGCTGGACTGTGCGACTCAGTTCAGCAAATCAGCTAAAATCAGAGCTAGGTGACACAGGACAATAAACTTAGAGGGAATGGACTAGACATAATGCCCCATTACAAGTATTATTTCCAAGTTCACAGGCTTGCAAATTAAAATGTCCCTGGATCACTGCCATAAAAAAGAACATTAAAAATCAGGGGAAGAGGTCTGGGCATCTGTTAGAAGCATCTAATATATACCAAATGTGTATGCTGAGCTTCTTAGATATATGCATTGCTGAAATATAGCCTATGATTAATGTAAAAGCAGAAATATTTTAATTGTATTTTTCCATTTGATATTCAAATGAAAAAATATATCTTATTAAACACAACACTTGGCTTTGCTATTTTAATAAAAAATAAGTTGTTGAGGAAAAGAAAAGCAAAGCTACTGATTCCTTTCCTTATGATGATCAAATGAGCCTTTTATGTTTGTATCTTATACTTCACTTTTTAGCATTTTGAGGCAAATAGCAGATATCAAAACTTAGTAAATAATCAAAGACTTATTCAGTTTTCCAAACTGTCATGCTGCTTATCTTGTAATAACTGATCTCTTAGGTAGCATAAGCTATTTAATTGCTACTGAAGATTATTTGAATGAAAAAAGAGACGACATTCTCCCTTACCCCTCAAAAAGACAAAACTATATTCTTCAAAAAGACACATGCCAACAGATAGATTCTGATCTCTTCTACACATGCACAAGTGCAGTAGCTAATTTTACAAGATTTGATAGGAGCTGTGTATCTGAGATTACACCCTGTCCTCCAGACTGCACATTCTACATGGAAAATGGCTTAATTTGGAAATAAATTTTGTTGCTGATAAATCCAGTCTCTCAAGTCTCTGGGCATCCGAAGAACCAAACCTATTAAATTATTGTAAAAAACAGCTACTGCATTTTAAAGGGACTTTTTACAGTGTTGGCAAAGTACGTATTCATGTATCCCCCCTGACATGATAGACTGTAATGGCTCCAGTCTGTCATGTCAACCATCTGCATATTAAACAGTCCCTAAGTACACATTGACACAGCAGACCCTAATAGCTCTGAAGCCGTAACAATCTATTGAGTCAACAATATGCATGTTAAAGAGCATCTCCTGTACTTCCATCAATATATTTTATCTTTTCCTTAATTTGTATCTTCTTTTTATATGTATATTCAGAGTTAAAGTTTTAGAAACCTTTATCCTTTAACGTGCTGCCACAGATGTGAAACATGTGGCACAGAGACGCACATGCAGTAGCAAAATCCTTCCCTAGTATTGGGGCCAGACCTTAAAATAAGAACTGTAATATTTTTACACTGCCAGCACACATTCTTCCAGATAAGGTGGAAATAGCCCCTCTTTTCTGCTGGGCTGGACCCGGTGATAGTGAAAAGCCCAGGAAAGATTCCTGATGATTTCATGGGCTTTGGATGGAGCCCAGTGTGATGATACTCATTTCCTATTATGCATTTCCTTCTAATTAAATGAAATAGGTCACAGGGGGAAAATGAAACAAAAGACAAATGTATTTACTTACAGTAATATCAACCCCCCAAAAAGGGCAATCAAAAACAAGAGAAAAGATAATACAAAACATACTGTCTCTTCATTAACTTGAAATTATGTCTGTTACCACTGTCTTAACTCATTCTTGCATGATCTTGGGATCTTTTATACCATGGAAGAGGGAGACTATTATTTAAGCATAAGAAAATGGAGATTTAACTTCTTTTGTCTAAATAAGTTGGAGAAAAAAATTCTAATTTTCTTTTGCTCAGTTTCCCATCACCATACCATACTGCAATCCTCTTGCTCCCTGATCACAGGACTTTCCCATCTTCTTCCAATCGTCTTGTTCTCTGTGAGCATCACAATTTGGCTTACGCATTTAAAAGTGAAACCAAAGTGCAATTTGTTTTTCCAAAATGTAGACCCAAGGACATGGAGGTCACTTGACCCTATCAGCAGATCTTAGCTGTCCTAAATTCCCTTCTCCTTTCCATTAATTTGATACCAATGTATCTTTGATGCACATAGGGATTTAGTCCAGCATACTCTTGATTAACTTTCACTCCAGTGAGGGCAGAATCATGGTACTCTCCCTTTTTCTTTTCAGGAGTGTGCAGTTCATCCTACCCCTGCCTTGCACCATTCCATGTCCCCAAGACACACCAGACCAGATCATCTACTGTGCCTCATTCAGCACAGCATCCCCTAACTGCATGACAAGCACTGGAGGCACCTGCCTTCTATTAAGTCCTTGGTAACATCTTGTAGCCAGCAGGCTTTTCTTTACAATGCAATGGTAGGGAAGGGGATCAGATGCCCATATGCATGCCTAGTGATTTGCCCAGCCATGAGGCAGGTCCTCAAAAGCTCGGACTATGCATAAACTTTGTCTTATATGTGTTGTCTACCTTATGTCTTATCAGGACAGGACTCTAAACTATGGATAACAAAGTACTCACAAAGCCACAGTAGTCACCATTTGACCTTTTTCACTGAAGATCAAGAAAGCAGATTTAGTTTTGGGCAGGATGTGTTTTTCTTCCTAAATAAAAAAAAAAAAAAAGCTACTGGAAGAAACCTAAGCAAATGAACAAAACCTAAAGAATGGGTGCCATTAAAACAAACAAAGAAACAATAAAAAAAGTCACTGAAAGTCCTGCTATGTTGCCTGTATTTCCTTTAGCTGAGGGAGGCAGCCCCAGTGTAGCACTGGAACTAGTTGTTCCTGATAGAAATGGTTCCTTGATAACTCCTTTCTGTGATGCTGCAGTTCATCACCAAATTATAGATGAAGCACAGTCCTCTCTCTTCTGTATTGTGGGTACAGCTACGTCCATGTCCTGTCTGGACCTCCTGCAGGAGCTCTCTTGCTATTCACTCTGGTACTTGCTGTGTAGCAATCCAACAGTCCCAAGCAGTCCAGTCATGGTGAAGGTAGGAATATCACACAGCAGGTCTGGATCATTTATACCATCCCTTGCTCCTCTGGCACTTCTGTTTGTGCCTGATGAGCCTTGTAGGCTTCTCAGAACTTAACAGATTTATGAGGCAATGGCAAAGAAGGACAGGAGGAAGGCTTCTGGCCACACAGCCAGAGTCCCTTAACAAAAATCCCCTGCACCAAGGGTTACTGGTGGGTCACACTCACTCTGGATGGCCAGTGCTTCTGGGAATTGTTCCACTGATTTAAGTGGATAGGTTGCCCAGTCCAACTTCATGGACTTAGAGCAACCAATACACCAAGCAAAAGAGCCACCAGCCTTGGTGTATAAAAGAGATAGGTAAAGGAGAAGAAGGGAGGGCAAGTGAAAGAAACAATGCTGTAGGTAAAGTGCTCCACGTTCCCCCCGCAACCTTCTTGTGTGTGCAACAAATGTAGGGTGGGCTCACTTCCCACTGCCTTGTCCCACCCTTGCACAGCCTGTTCCATTCCCAGCTGCAGGTGAGCCTACCCCAGGCTGGCCTGACCGTGAGTGGAAAAATTCCCAATTACTTCAGGGAAGAGGACTCTGTATCCTCAGACAAATGCAGAAGAGCAAAATTTGGGTAGGGCTATGATTTCACTGCCTGTGTGCATAGGATGTCTCCTTTCCTACACAGAGGAATGCTGGCCACCCTTCCCACTTTTTTGGTTCTCAGTGTTCATCACTGCACCTGGAGTTATCTCCCATTTACCAAGGAGTTGATTTAAGTGTCTGACTCAGTCACATATGTTTGGCTCCCTTATTCAGAGTAAGATTTGGCCTACTAGCTGTGAAAACAGCTTATATCACATGTGCTGCAAAGCCTAGCCAGAACAGGCTGAATAAAGGATGAAGTTTAATCATGGAAATGTTGACCTACAAATAGAGAACAAAATGTTAAACCACATGGTATAGGGTGCTGCACGCCCCAAATATCAAGGAGAGGAAAAAAGAATTGAACACATTTGGAAAGTAAAGCTTACTGTTTGGGGTTTAGTTGTTTTTTTTTTTTTTTTACTTTTTCTTTCTGCATATTCAGAGAGTCAGACCCACACTGTTCCCGCTCGCGATGACACCCTGGCATCCAAAGAACAACATAACACCCACCATAAAATGCTGCTGTTGGCTGACGCCGTCTAAAGCAGCAAGGTTTGGTGAGGGAGGTGAGACTGCCAAAGGCGGGTGAGTAGGGGTGTCACAGAAAATGGGACCTGGCCACCACTGTGACTCCAGTCTAAGGGACCTGTATAAACTGAGGAGAGGTAAATGTGATGAGGGTTAAGACCCCTTTCATCCTGTGTTCTTGAAAACTAGTCCTCCCTTAGCTCTTACAGCTGGGGGTGAGGGATGTTGTCATTATTTACACATCACTTTTCAGCTGGGACATCCTCACCTTTGTGTTTCACACAAAGAAGGGCAGTATTTTTGGCAGAGAGTCCATTTCCATTTTTAATCACAACGATAACACAAACAGTTCATCTCAAAAGATGGGAAAACTTTCTCATAGGCTTTAACATAATTTTGGGTACTGCAAAGGACAAAGAATAAATTTTTAATCAGTCATCTTGCTTTCAATAACTCGTCAGCTTTGTCTTTAGGTACACTACATTTTACACAAACGTAGTTAACAGCAGCCGGCCAGGCCTTACTGACTGACAACTGTTCTTTACAGGATTTCTGTGTGCCAAGGAGCTGGACAGTAATATCCATTTGGTATTCATGGAAGGTACTTGCAGAACAATAATGACAATAATTGCTTCTGATTCTTGTGTTTACAACACTGCCAAAGTATCATTAGAGCCTTATTTATAGATAATAATGCTTATTAATCACACATATTTGAATTTTGGAATGTATTAGATTAATATTCTTTTGTAACTTGGTTCTGTACTAATGCTATGAAAAGCACTTTCTGAATGCTGCCCACTGGGAAGCACTTGCCTCGGTAAAGTAAAAGCATCCAAGCCATCTGTAGGTGAGGGACAAAAAGGCATACCTCTCTCTCAGCTGGCAAACACCAAAGCTGGACACACCAGTTCCGAAAGCAGCTCCTTTGGATTAAAACCAGGAGCAGACACCTGAAAAAAAATACCATGAAAGGTAGTAGTGTTGTTCTTGAGCTTGATTTTTGATGCTCTATGAAAAGGTTTGCTTTCTACTGCTTTATAAAGAAACTGGGTTTGGAAGGTGAGGAATAGATCCATCTATCACCTCACTCTCTAACAGTCCATTCTACTCCATGGGTGAGTTTAGCCTAGACCTCAGGATTCCTTATCAGTCAAGAGGTTGACAATGAGAAATATAATAAATATATTACAAAAATACTCCTAATTTTGGTTATTAAATAATTCCAACTTTTCTATATCAACATCTTCTACAATTGAATAGCATGATAGAAGGAAAATAGATTTTTTAAAAAGGTATTTACAACAAGTGGAAGTGTTACCCAAATCTAAGTACTAACTGCCCTATATTCATATCCTCCTTTGTTTCACTGTAGCCCGTTACAATGGTGAAAAATACACCAAAGAAATTGAGTACCAAACTCTCCAGTTTTTAGTGTATGACCAGCCCCACAAATTTGTATTTAAATAAAGTCCAGAACAGTATCAAACGTTTTATTATTATTATTATGCTTTTTGAGATAGTTCTTCAAATAAATTTGCAGAGGCTCTGTCAGTTTAGAGATGACATTTCCATCTTTTTGGTTAGGTTTTTTTCCTTTTCACCCAGTGCTGATATAATGTAACTACTCTAACACCAGAAAGGAGAGAAACTGGGAAGCAGGGGAGTGCATGTTGTATTTTATTTTGTGTGTCCATTTTGTGGTTTTTTTATGATGCTCCCTGCACAGTGAGGATAACCTGTTGCTAAGTGTCACAGCCCCATTCTGTCCAGGGATCTTTTACAGTGGCAGAAAAAAAAAATAAAAAAAAAGAAATAATTAAAATGCAGAAACTTTCAATTGCAAAGAACGCTTGTGGCTTTACTGCAACTCCCCCAAGCTGCCCCTGGTCAATATGTTGTAACAGACAAAATAACAAAGTGATGTTGCCCCTTTAAAATGTGTTTCACCTATTAATATTCCAGTGTCCTTTGCTTACTGTGTTTAGAAAATGCCTGTATTGAGGTTTCCCAGGAATTTCAAACCTGTCAAGACAGACAGTGCTGAGCACAACCCAATCATTTCTAAATGAAGCCAGGAATTAAAATTTTAAAAACCCTAATAGAGATATTAGAGATGAAACCAAAGTGCAAAGTTGGCGTCAGGATGCAGAGGGAAGTCCTGTCCTTATGGGTTCCATAGAACAAAGCAGTTCACCCTTCCCATCCCAGAGACCACAGCTCCTGCTGGAAGCTGTGGGGTCAGCTCGTCTTGGGCATTGCTGGGAGGAGGGTCATGGCTTCAACCACCACCTGCAGACAAAGGAATTATTCCCCAAGTGTGGGCACAGAGCTTAGACTGGGCTCCTTTCCCAGTTGAAGCTCAATACCATCTAGCCAAAACTGATCCCAAAACTTGACAGTGCTGCACTGAGGGGACTTTGATCAATAACTAGTCGTAGGGTTTGGTTCTTCTGGTAGTCCTCTTCTAAAAAGAAAATCCATGGCCCCAGGTGCACACAATCTGCTACAGCATTCACTGGCAAAGAAGCATGTACAGATACGCTCCTCTCCCTAGCCATTGGTGGCTCCTAGAAAAGTTTGCTGTATTTTCCTTAGGTTTCAGAGCGTCACAGTGCAAAAAGCTGTCCCTCTAACAGACGTTTGAAATCTGCATCTTATTCTTTCCTAATAGTAATAAAAATAGCTGGAAGACTTCAGTACAAGGATCCTAATTTCAGAAAGGCAAATCAGCAGCGTATAAAATAATTCACCCTCTGCAGATTACAGACTTCTTATTTTTGTAACTGAATAGTGAACGATAATTTGTATTGTTTCTGTCTGTTTTGATGTTTTGGGGGGGCAGTAGTGGTTTAATAATTTTTCTACCTCTTAGAAGAAAAAGGCAAAGCAAACAGTTATCACATGAGGAAAGGTACATTTGCATTTTATATACATATGGCTGATGCTAGACAGATAAAAACAGACATTTCCAGCTATAGATTTTCCCATTTATTATAGGCAGAGATACACAAGTCAGATTTCCATGTCAACACTTCACTTTCTAAAGAAAAATGGGCACTTTTGTTTTAATACCAAGTTTTCACAGTTCTCACTGAAGTCAAATGAAGGAATAAGTGCCCAGTGCCCTTGAAAAATAGTTGCTTTCCTACAGTACCCCTTTTCTGTGCCTGTAGGAATCCCCAGTATGAAAAAGCTATCTCCCTTGCACAAAATAAGTAGATGACCCTACAAACACTGCTCACGTGCACAAGAAATTTCAGCATGAGTCAGGGTATGCAAAATCAAGTCTCGAGCAAAACCCAAGCAAACAAGCAGCAAAATCAACCTCCTAACATCAAGTGCAGTGACTACAAGTTGCATTTTTGGATTTGTAGATATGGGATAGGAAAATCAAGACAGAAAAGTTTGACTGGCTTGTTCACTAACCATATCTCAGTGGTCACAAATTATTAAAAAGGAAAATTCAACTGGAAAATTCTAAACATAAAGCAAGTTTCATAAGTGTCCTTTTGTAGTGTCGTTTTATTTGCTATATTTCTCACTAGGACAATATTACTCTGCTTGTATTTAACACTGGGTTTATTGTCAAATAATTATTCTTTCTGTTATAGGATTGCATGATTATTGTGTATTTATCGCTCCAGATATGTATCATGAACATTTTTCTTCACTAGTTTTCTATCATATATAGCTACTAAATTCTGGAATTTGCAGTTTCCCATCACCTTCATAGAACTGTAAGGCACAAGCAGGAATAAAAATAAAAACATACCTTTTCATCAACTAGTCTGCTAACCAAAAGGAGAAAAAATAAGCTTTGTGTATTTCTAAATAGTCCTCTAGGAGTCTTATACTTGTACTACGTGCTATATATCGTATGGTTTCTCCCCCTGTTATGACATCTCTGATTACTTTAAAAAGAACTCTCAAAAATGTTGAGGCACAAACCTTTGTATGGAATACTTTTAGTACACTTTTTATTCTGACAAGATTAATAATTATCCTATAAGCATGACACAGTGTTTTAAAATGTTTTTTTCTGCTATGAGTTAGGATTGTGCACATAAATGTGGAAAGAAAGGTTATTTCACAGGAGAGAAATGCATATTTAAACAAACTGTGATTAAATGGTAAAACTGCTATAAAAAGAAAAGCACGGGTTTTTTCCCATCACAGTTATTCTGAATTTAAAATACCCATAGTGAGTTTCCAAAGGACACTGGGCATTTGTAATGAAAACACAAGCTACTGAAATTAATGGCAGATAATTTAGAGAACCATAGCAAATGTCCCAGAGCTTTGGCCAAAACTGGACAGAAAATTTTCTCTTGTGTAGCAAGTGACAACTGTGTCCCCTCCCCACCATCACCACCTTGTCTTCTTCTGTGGCACCTGCAACTAGCTCATAGTGGGAACAACTGGCTATGTGGGAACCAGTCTATGGAGTAACCAGACTTTTGCTATTCTTCAACGAGGCACCTCACAAGTGCTAACAGCCCTCATGGCAGCCTTAAATCTTTCCCAAAACACACAACTGCCCTTTCTGCTAAGCTCATACACATCCAGCACTTCCCATTGATGCAAAGACACGGGCATGGGATTTTTTTCATCATTCAAAGTGCCCAGTGATGTGTTTCCTACGTATCAGTATGTAGTGACCACAATTATTGCTGGCCTGATTCACTAGTCGAAGTGTGTAGGATGTAATCCTCAGACAGCTGAGGCGTAAGAGCAAGACCAATGTGGCACTCAGACCTAACTCCATTCACATCAAATAAACGCAAAAATAGTATCTCCACTGATACTAAGGTCTAATATAAATACTTCAAGGAGCAGAATGAGAGCTAAATTCTGTTCATTCCAATCAAACAATACTCCACATGGCTTCAATGAATGGGACAAGCAAGATTTGGTCCATCTTGAGCAGCACAGGTTTGGCTTCCAGAGGCTGAGCTGTACCTGTTCATTGGAGTAGGTCAATGAAACACTGGAGCCAGTAGACCTCAAACTAAGGAGACGACCAAGGGTAACACCTTGTCCACACTTAAACAGATGGCAAGGCAAGCAGCGGCACCCGCTTTGCCCCTGAGCTTTAGTGCTGGGCTTCAACCATGGTGCAGTCTTTCTACTAACTTTACTTGAAGGAGTAATTTTAAAATAATTTAATGCCAAGTGCCAGAGGGCTCACTTTTTCTCAACATTGAACTGAATCATATCAACTCCCATTCTAAATATAAAATATGATTGCATTACTGGACTTCATATTTTTTATAAAGGTCCCATTGTGGTGGAGTTTCACAGGTATAAAAGCCCATGCAGGTATTATAGGCCATATCAATCCATTTTATCTAATTAATCATCTACTTAAAAATTTTTTGCTTTACCATTTCCAAAATTAAATTCATATTCCATAATGACCATATTTCATGTGAAAAATAACAAGATATGCTTACATACCTGACTTCCCTTCTTTAGTGAGTTGCTTCATTTGTAAAACATTGCATATAAGATTAGAAACTAAAATGAATTACTTGGATTTTCTTGATGTGAAATCTTGTTTAAGTTCACAGCAGTTTTAAATATTATACATTTAAAATATTAATATTTCCCATATATTATTCACTGACTTTCAGGTTTCATCTCAAGTTAGTGGCACTTCATATTTCAAAGGAAGAACTATATCTTTTTTTTCAGTACTAATGTTCTATTAATTCACTTTGTAATATCATTCTGGTTCAGACAAATAAAATTGCACTAAATTGCTTATGCCAAGAATCATGCTGAAGTTGTTGGCACTATATAAAATTGCATACTCCATTACTATTTTATAAGTTTTTTTTATATCAGTGGCATCTTTTTAGGCATAATTCATAGTTCCATTTAGTTAGTTCTAGAAGGGCAAATACACATAGAGGGATTTTTATGCTGAGATGAGGATGTATGTAGGTAGTTACAGTAAAGTCCATAACTAAAACAAGTTTTGCAGTGTACAGGTTACAAACCCCCAGTGAACTACCTTAACAGCTTTTCCTTTATACATATCTTTTTATTTTGGGCAGTTTTCTCTTCCAGCATGTTTTTCATCACACACATGTATAAACACATACGTACACACACACATACATTTGTGAAAAATAAATTTGTGTGCGTACAGAAATACTTGAAAGGCCTCATGTGCATATTATACTACATATGCCATTCATGTAATCACTACATACAAAAATAAAATTCATTTTATACATACAAATACAGTATGTGAAAGAAGTCCTTAAAGGACTCATAAAGGCCTCAACATCGATGAGGTCTTCATTGTATCCAAAGAACTGAAAGAACCATGAATATAAACCAATCTTTTTATATGCCCATTTATATTTCACACTCTTTACATAAAGTCTGAGTGACCATATAGCTATTTCCAGAGATGTGGATGAAGGTTACACCTCAATAAAATGAAAATTCTTTAATGATTAAAGCAGCATCTAATCCTATGAAATGCCTTGCTGGAGTAAAATAATTAATAAGTGCTAGAGCAAGAGTAGCAAACAGTAGTAAAATTACCTGTAAATAGATGTAAGGAACTATAAATACACTTTTGTATTTGTATAGTTGACTTTCTCTGACTGTGATCAAAATCAGATGTTCAGGAGGCAGAAATCCAACTCCAAGGAATGCAGATTAATACATATATATGGATATATAGTCTGTGACTAAGTTTGCAACATTGTTGATAATGTATGCCCCTTTTCTAATGCCTAGTGTTTGCTCCCTTGGCAATTTTAAAAATAAGAGAATTTGATCCAAGTCTTTTAAAAAATAATTTGCAAAATAACTGATACAAATCCCTGTCACTTGTGAACACAATGAAATCATACAGAAAGGAGCAAATACAGGAGAGGTTCCTCCTCAAAAACAGAAATGAATGCCCTGTTCCTATACGGTCCTCAAATGGCAAGATTCTGAAACATGAATTAGACCTCGAATGCAAATTAACCTCGGAAGGCAGGGAGAAGGGGGAAAAAAAAAAATCAGAGAGACATACCAAGTCAAACGCTCATTTTCCTGCCTATCTCGTCCGCAATGGTAAAATAGGCTAAACAAAACAAGTGCACATCAAGATAGAGCCAATTAAGGAATAGAGAGAGGGGGGAGAGGGTGGAGAGGAAGGCACCTCACTGAGCACATGGGGAGTGGGAGCGCAGCATCCCACCATACCTACCTTATGAGTGTTCAAAGGAAGACAACTGGGGTAAATTGGAGCCAGCTTTGCTTTTTGCCATCCGGTTGCACTCGGGATGCGGGGGAGTGGGGTGGGGCAGAGGGGTCGGTCTGGGCGGAGGTAGATGGGTGATAAAAAAAGTGGGGGTAAATACTGAGCGAGGATGCCAAACGCTATGCAAATAGTTGAGCTTTTTTATTTATTTTGGGCAGGGGGATGAGAAAAGGCACCGTCAGTGGTGAGGTGAGTGGGTCCTCGCACCGTCCGCGCGCNGGCGAGGAGGAGGAGGAAGGAGGAAGGCTGGGAAGAAGGGGGTGGGGGGAGACAGCTTCTGAAATGGAGCCAGCCCAAACGGGAGACGATGCTGGAACAGGGGCTGCGTCATTTCGGGGCTGGGAGAGGGCTCAGCTCCCCTCCGCCACTTCCCAGTCTGCGGGCAGGGAGGACAGATACTAGCAGGCCAGGGCAGGGTGCAGGGCGCTGTGGGGTCGAGACCACCTCCGTCTGCCTTTCTCCACAAGCCCCCGGGGCCGGGACGAGGAAGGAAAACCCCACGCTAGGAAAAGGGATAAACCGCCTTCGGTCTGCCTAGTGATGCCAGAAAGACAGGGGCAGGGAGAGGCGTACGGGACTCGTCGGCCACAAGGCAGTAGGCAGGACTGGCCACCAAAGGGGGTGGGGGGGCCGAGGCAGGACCAGCTCCCGCGGGGGTAACAAGGTCCCGGGACGGCGAGGGTAGGAGGAATGATCGGCATTTATAACGCCGAGGGAGGCTCACAGCCTTTCAAAGAGTTTCAGCTGGGTGAGTGGAAATGCCTTCTGCCCCTTTCACATATGGAAGCACAGCGATCTTTTTTTGTTTTGGGGGGGGATGGCGGGGGGAGAGGGAAAGCAATCTTTTTTCTGCTGGACAGTGGATCTCTTTGAGCTTATTGTCATGTCCTGTGGCAGCAATTCTAAATAAACTTTCTTTCTGCAGAGAGGAAGTAGCAGAGACTGAGGGTCTGAAGCTACAGAATGGCCATCAGCTACCCTGATCTTTGCTGGCCTATGCCGGCGAGATGGTGGCCTGGCCCAGTACTGTGGGCACAGTATGCTGCATGTCTGAGGCTCAGTAACTGGCCTGGGAACACCTTTCCTTCTTTCAACTCTGCTCATCCAGTCCAAGACAATTTCCTTCTGAAGCTCATCCCCTCAAAAGCTTTCTAAATTCAGATTCAAATACTCATATTCATATATTTTTAATTTTTAAAAAATTATTTTCGTGCCACCTTCGTTTAAAAAGCAAAGCTCCTTAGTGGGCTGAGATCACAGGTGCCATCATGGAGGTCCATGGTGAGTGTCAGTAAAGAGCAAGAGAGAATTAAGTTCCCCAGGCAAGATTACAGTGCTGGTACACAACCATGTTACAGCCTTGTCCAAGCCTTCTACAGCACCTGCCTCAGCAAAGGTGTTGCATGCAAAGTCCTGAAAATATTGACCATAGTCAATATTGTGCACAAATATTTTAGCTTGTTTTATGACTCTGTGCATGTGTATGTGTGCAATATATGTGTGCATGCTCATATAAACACATTTAAATCTATGTATATATTCAATAGTGATGGGCCTGTTAAACTGAGCAGTGCTTTCTCTCCTACAGATAGTTGTATAATACACACATGGTGATGATACCTAAGGTGTTTGGGGGTGGGGATGCATAATATCTTATAAATTTGAAGTTTTTATCAGGCAGAGCAGATTACTTTAAGCGTTCAATTTCTCAGCGATCCAATTTTATTAGGATTTACTATCATTTGTGCTGCACATCCCTGGGGAAATAATGCTTTGATTAATGTAATCCTGGGCTGGGATCCGCCACATGCCCCTCTCCCAAGAGAAGGGCCCTGTTTGACAAACAAAAATAGAGCAGCAACTATTGCAATCTGCACTCACCTTTCGTAAGCACATAGACCCACATGCACACAACAGACACAAAATATAACCCTCTCCTCCCCCCAACCCCAAATACAATAGCAGCATCTCAAAACAATGTGCACTTATTCATTTACACACAATGACTCTGATTCAATGTGGGCTGTACAGTCCAGCCCTCAAATGCACAGAGACAGCCCAAAAAGGATTCTGCTCTGTCTCCCGCTGAGAAGCTGAAGCATCTCTGGGAAGCTCAATGCTTCTCTGTGTTTCAGGGCCTCCTTGGGCTCCCAACATTTCTGCCTCTTTGTTTCCCATTGCAGGGCTTGCAACAAACCGATTTCAAGTCTTCTCCTTAGACCCAGGGGCTGGAGAAGCTGTCCCTCCGAGGCTCACTGGCACCTACCTGGGGGGCCCTGGTAAGTGAGTCACAGCCAGGCACTCTGCTCAGCTCACAAGGAGCGTGAGGGGGACCCAGAAAACAACGTCAAACAGAAAGACTTGTCACACACATTTTTAAAGGGAAAAAAAGTAGTATTCCTCCGCCTTTGGGGGCTGCTGGGGTTTGAGCAGCTTTGTTTCAGCCACCACCACCACCCACCCCACCCCCGCTC
>VXBI01002026.1:0-32216 GCA_013397375.1 Toxostoma redivivum | reverse complement strand
ATTTTGGTCCATTTACATATCAGCATTAATTGCCCAATTACAGCTTCAGGTTATGAAATCCCTCCCAGATTGCTCTCCTCAATTTGCTGTTGTTTAAACTTTTTGGGCCTGAAGCTGCAACAGAGTCCTTGTTTCTCAAGCTGGAAAAGGATTTTTTTGTCTAACTAAACTGTGAAGAGACCTTGCTAACATTTTATATGAAGTTCAGAATTATATACTGATGCAGTAAAGAATCTGTAAAAATGAAAGCTAAAACTTGCATCAATAGCACATGTTGTATGTTAAATACATAAGCCATGTATTTATGTATGTACGTAAGCCACATGACATATGTGCCTGTTCTGACAGTTTTACAAAAAATGACATTAAAATAAAATAATTACAATGGCAGAATATATACATATTATCAGAGTCAAAGACCTTCCACACTAGCTTTTTTATATCATATTATGGCTTGGGACCTAAAACAACTGTCGTGTTCTTGAAATACCTGAAACCATAAAGAAAATCCAAATCAGTGGAATTCTGCTAGCACTGTGTCATATTTTAAAAACCCTGGGTTTGTTACTAAACTCTTCTTTTTATTTATTTTTTTTTAAGTAAGTTTATTTTCTAATTGCAATTGGCTTGTAGTAATTTGTTTGTATTTTAAGTGAAGAAAATATCATTGTCCCTATGCTTAAATATAATGGAAATATTTAGGTAAAAAAGATTTTAAGTGGTTTTTTTGGTAATTAAAGACTACAGTTCTAAAAGAGAAATGTTCTATCATTCCTCAGGAAGGGTACAAGAATCCTGGAAATTCTTTGCTGTTTTTTGCAGCACATCCTGAAGATGACAGATCAAAATCTGTTTTTAAATTAACCCAGTGTCATTTCACTGAAAGAATGGCAGAAAGACTCAACAAAGTAATGGATGTGAAGTGGTGAAGAGTGTAGCTAGCCTTAATATATGAAAAATGATACATCAATTTCTGTCTCAAAGCCATCAGGAAGGACACAAAGTTCTTGAATACCAATGAATCTAACGGAGATCAGTTTCTGTGAGACTTGGTTTGGCAGTCTTGATGTGGTTTTCTTGATTAGTCTCAACTGTACTCCATGGTCATCTTGACACAGCCGTTGCATTCTTACAAAAGTGATTGCAAGTTACTGACAGAAATGTCTAGCAGGAATTGGGAGTTGCAACATGAAGTACTTGATGTGAAATCAAATTTCTGAATGAAGGATCTATTCATCTTTTGGTACATTACAATTAGTTTTAAATGTTTTCTTGTCAGCTCCAGAGGCTGGGTTGAGAAATTTGGATTAAGAAGAAACCCTTTTGTAAATTGCATGGAACTTGTTCAGTGCCTGAAGAGGAGTGTCATGTGTGTCAGAGTGCAGAGTCTTGGTCCTTCTTTTGTGGTCACATGTAATTCAAATGAAAAAGAGAACAAAGTGAAATTGATAGTTTAAAAAATCATTCTAGAAATTAAATCACTTGGTGCTTAGGTAATGAAGTAAATGCAGATGGAATTTAATTTTGTTTTCCCCTGCAAAATGAAATTTCCAATCTTGCTTGTGTGTACTTTAATAAAAGTAGAATTTTGCAGTGATTTGCTGTTGAACTCTGAGACTATAGTTCCAAAATAAATAGATGGCAGTACAATAATAATTAACTGCTCCAATTCATGACAGATCTCTAGTAGGATTCTAATCTAGTAAGGCATTTCTCTAGTCAATTTTTGACAGATCCACATGTGGATATTATTGGCCAATGTAGCACTCAATGTATTAGAAAGAAAAATAATATTTTCTTTCTTTTTCAAACATATATACATTTACACTGACTGAAAAATTGTATATTGACATATTAAACTTTCCAAGTACTACTGATATCAATACCACTCAAATATGCCTCTTGCAGTCAGTGATGAATTGTTGAGCCATTTGTATGTTACTTGCTGTCAGGCTATTTTAAATATATTGATTTTTAATTTCTATGATTGACATATACTGAAATGGTAACTCACATATTAAAAGAATTTGCCCATGGAGAGTTTAATCCTAAAGAGGAACAGTGTTCTATGGTATACCACAACCATTTTCATTTGCATATGTTAAAAATGAAATGCAACAATTACCACTAAAATCAAAAGACTATTTCTTAATTAATATGCTTAGATTCTCGTGGCTTAATTATCTGTTACTCAGAAAGCTTACACACTGCAAATCAAAGCTAAGACTGCACAAACACATGGATTAAACCGGAATGCTATTCTCAGAATAGAATCCTAGAATGGTTAGAATGGGAAGTGACCTTAAAGATAATCTATCTATACCCCCTCGCCATGGGCAGGGCATCCTCCACTAGACCAGGTTATTCAGAACCTCATCCAGCCTGGCTTTGAACACCTTGAGAGAGTGAGTTGACAATCTCTCTGGGCAACCAGTTCTAGTGCTCCCTCTCACTGTAAAGGATTTCTTCCTAATTTTTAATCTAAACACACTCTTCATTTACATGTCATTATTCATATCACTACATGGCTTTGTGCAAAAGCCCCTCTTACACTTTCCATCTGCTTGTCAACCAGGGAAAGTAGGTAACATTTACTATTTTAGAGGACTTGGACTATCATGAAGTATTCTTTGCACTTCTCCCCTCATGACTAATCACAGGCTCCAAGAACATCCACCTGTGTTAATCCAGGATTCTGAAAGTGGGCAGATTGAGAGGCCATACAAACTGCTGAGATGGGGTTGNAAGTGGGCAGATTGAGAGGCCATACAAACTGCTGAGATGGGGTTGTGGGAACTTGTGCGTATCCACACCCCTGGGACTGTGGTAGATCCCACAGAAGTGGATACAACCATATGTCCCCAAACATCCTAGTAGGCTACCAGACAACAAAAAAGAGGTCAGCAGTGAACCAAGGAGAAAGGAAACAGCTCCTCGGTAAAGAAGAAAACCCACATTCCCCCTTCTACCCTGATTTCCCCCTCCTTAATATTTTTGTTGATGAATTTATATAAAACTGTTCTTTTTTTCATCACAGTTATCATCATAAGTTTAATTATGTTTTTCATTTTGAAAAAATGCTGTTTGTCTGCTGCCATCCAAGTTACTTTTTTGTCCTCCAATGTTAATATCACTGAATCCTCTACGTCCCAACTTCTCCCTCCTTGGTCACATGACCTGTACCCCAATTCCAAATACCGTCCTGACCCTTCTTTTTAAAAAAGAAAGGGGGAGATGCTTCAGCACATGTTTATTTTATTTTATTCAGTTTATTGTTATAATTGTTTGTTCCTATGTAACCCTATGTTTTCCCCAGTTGGTCTGTCCTCAAGTTGTATCCACCCCTAAAACTACCTTGTTTAGCATTCCTGCCCCTTGTCTATCATTGTAACCCTGCCTCTTGTTCCAGTCCCTTCCCTGTCCATCATTGTAACCCCACCCCTTGTTCCAGTCCATTCCCCGTCTATCATTTTAACCCTGCCCCTTATTCCAGCGCCTTCCCTGTCCATCACNCCCTGATTTCCCCCTCCTTAATATTTTTGTTGATGAATTTATATAAAACTGTTCTTTTTTTCATCACAGTTATCATCATAAGTTTAATTATGTTTTTCATTTTGAAAAAATGCTGTTTGTCTGCTGCCATCCAAGTTACTTTTTTGTCCTCCAATGTTAATATCACTGAATCCTCTACGTCCCAACTTCTCCCTCCTTGGTCACATGACCTGTACCCCAATTCCAAATACCGTCCTGACCCTTCTTTTTAAAAAAGAAAGGGGGAGATGCTTCAGCACATGTTTATTTTATTTTATTCAGTTTATTGTTATAATTGTTTGTTCCTATGTAACCCTATGTTTTCCCCAGTTGGTCTGTCCTCAAGTTGTATCCACCCCTAAAACTACCTTGTTTAGCATTCCTGCCCCTTGTCTATCATTGTAACCCTGCCTCTTGTTCCAGTCCCTTCCCTGTCCATCATTGTAACCCCACCCCTTGTTCCAGTCCATTCCCCGTCTATCATTTTAACCCTGCCCCTTATTCCAGCGCCTTCCCTGTCCATCACTGTAATCCCGCCCCTTGTTCCAGCACCTTCCTTGTCAGTCTTGCCCTGGGCCAATCCCTAGTTGTTCCACCCCGTTGGAAATCCCCTATTACTCGGCGCCCCACTGGCCCATGTGACCCTTTCTCCTCCCCCTGCTTCCCTCACTAGTAGTAACCCTGTCAGACCCTGCCCTCCACTGCTCCCCTTCATTGTTCAATTGTTTGTACCCACCCTGTGTTTAGGGGTTAGCACAGCCGTGTTTAAGGCTTTTTGCTTCTGACTACTCCCATATCAATAAGCTCTTTGGAACCTCAGAAACTGAGAGCCTCCCTTGCCTCCTTTATCGAGCCCTGGACATTGAAGAGCCACTAACTCTCGAGGTTCTGCCACTGTGGGAAATCTTACCCTGAGGCAGTTCCACACACCTGGCAAAGCACTGGTGTGCACCTAAGGAGCTAGCACAGGCTCCAGTAGGCTGTGTCATTCTTAACTACTTTGATGATAAAAAGACAATGTTATTTAATAGTCACAATAGCAGAATCACAGAATTAGCTGAGTTGGAAGGGACCTTCAAGGTTGATCAACTCCAGCTCCTGGTCCCACATAGTGCCATTCCCAGGAGTTACACAGTGTGCCAAAGAGCTTGTAACATGATGTGTATTTATTATCTTATGAATATATAAAAAGATAGGTACATGTGTACATAGACAAAGACACACTGATATATTCTAGAACAAATTTTATGTTATCCGGTTCATGTTAAGAAAATAAAGTTGTATGCAGAACTGAAATAATTCAGCAGAATAGTTCACAACTTCTTGTAAAATCCTTTAGTAACCTTCATTAAGTAGATACAATGAATCATAGTATGGTTTGGTAACAAAGTTGGAAGGTTGGAAACAATCTCTTTAAGGTGTTGCTGACAACCTCCTATATTGTGATAGTCCAGTGAGACTGTGTTGCGCAGGTTTCATCCAACATCTCCAGGAGATTCCATCACCTCCTGGGAGCCTGCTTTGGTGCGATGTTACCCTCATTGAGAAAAGGTAATACTTGAATTCATTCTAGCAACTACTGTCCACATTGCATTTTGCTTTTCTATGGTATTGCTCCAAGTCTGATCTGTGCTTTCTATATTTTCCCATCAGATAGTCATAAACCTCTCTTTCTCCTTTTTTCTTCAGACTAAAGAAGCCATGCTTTCTCAGCTTCCACTTTTACATTCAGTGTTCCAGCCCTGAGCAATCTGAAAGGAAGGTCCTCTGGTGAGTTGATTTGTGTTAGTGTCTTTCTTGCACTACAGAGGCCAAAACCGAATGTGATCAAATTACACCTTTTGTACATGAATATAATTTGTATTTATAGCCGGATACATTCATATGACATCATCAGTAGTGGAAAATTATATATACTTTGATACATATACAAATCAGTATTACAAAGCATGGTTCTATGATATGTATTTGAATAAAATATCCTAATTTTCCACCATATTGAGTTTTAAACATTCTGTTATATCCAAAGAGGTATACTGAATATTTTTAATTCAAAATTCTGTGCATTTTCTGATACTTGAGTAGCTAAAGCTCTAACTTAACAGAGTGCTAAAATGGTAGCAAAAACTCTTAAATTGATGCTTCACTTATTAATTCACATAAAAATATATTTAAATGTGGCTAAAAGCATTTTTCTTTGATTTCCTTACTGATGGAAATTGAAAGCCCTTTGAAAAAGTTCTGGTAAAGTCATGGATACCTGATACTGTTTTCTTTTCTGTGGCAAAAGTGTTTACACTTAGATTTTGTATTTTGCAGTTACTTTACAAGACTTCACAAACTACACTTGAAGAAGTATGAGATGTATTTACTCAAAACAAGTATTTAGGGGTCATTTACAGTAGTAGTCTGAATTTCCATAAAAGTTCAAAATTCCATAAAGAGAAACAAGAAACTTTTTAATGATGGGCTCTTTCTGGATAAAACATGTGTCCTAAACTACCTCTGGTATGGCACCTTAGACAATCAGATATTACAATATTAAAAGGAGCAAAACAATCAAAAAATTTTGTACAATAGACTATCTTAGCTTTTTATGGCCAATCATCCATGCTAGTTTCTGCTAGTGAAATTAAATTCTGCAAGAAGAGTAGCTTTTTAATTATTATTTTCCACATCATGAGCCTACTCTTAACTGCTTGCAAATGACTAGAACTAATTTATAGCTGATTAGCACTCATTCCTGCAGCTAAGGACAAATATTAAAGCTATTTTCTTCCTATGTTGAAAGTTATTAACAAATGGAGTTTGGGATTAAAACCAAATGAAAATAAAAGCTCTAAGATTCAGGCTGGAAAAATATAATCAGCTATGTTGCTTTTTTTGTTATCCTCGGTGAATGTTACAAGCCTTTTCATTCAACAGAACCAGATGGGGGAACTGTGTAAAAATTAAAATATGTTTCTATGTAGCATAATAATTTGAAATGTAAATAATTGAGTATTTTTGATTAAGAAACTATGCTATCAATACAAAACAGGCATATAAAGAAGAAAATGCCGTATAACAGCACACAGATGGTAGAAGGCAGGAGCAATACACAAACAATAACAGCTTTAAGAGGTTAATAGGACCCAAGAACCTTATTAGAGAATAATGAACAATTTGATTTGGAAGGGATCTTTAAAGGTCATCCAGTCCAACTCCCCAGCAATGAGTAGAGACCTTCAACCAGATCAGGTTGCGCAGAGGCCCATCCAACCTGATCTAGAATGTTTCCTGAGATGGGACTTCTGCCACACCTCTGGGCAACCTGTGCTGGGATTTCACTACTGCCATAATCATAAAAGTTTTCTTCCTAATATCTAGCCTGAATGCTCTTTTAGTTTAAAACTCATACACCTCCTTCTACTGTAATAGCCTCTGCTAAAAAGTTTGACCTTCTCATCCTTTGCACTATTTACAAGCATAAAGCTACTTAAAGACCTTCAGTTGTATTGTTCACGCTAAAAACTGGTGTTTTAAACCATATAATTAGATAGTAATTCAGCATTAACAATAGTTTCTTACATTCTTTTGCTTGATTTATTTTTTAGATAGCTCCATGGTTACATTTTAAAGAATTCTATTATAGATGTAGAAAGTTTCCCGGATAGATCAACATGACATTTAACAAAAACAGTTTTTCAGAAGCATAAAAGGGAACACTTTCCCCACACCCACCAGATTATGCTTTGAGTAAGAACCAGAGTCCCCTTCCAAAGAATATTTTTGTATTAGTAGCACAGCAGTTGAGGCACCATGAAAGAATTAGCTTGTCATCATTGTTTATTAGAAAGAGGACATCAGCATGTATGTAAACAAAGTGCTGTGACACATCCCTTAAAACACGTTAGTAACACCTAATCTGAAATATTTTCTTTAGTGTTTATGTGTTTCTCCGCACTATCCATCTTATAGAATAGAATCATTTGGATTGGAATGGATCCTAGAGATCATCTAGTTCCAACTCCCCTGCCAAGGACAGGGACACCTTTCGCTAGATCAGGTTGTTCAGAGCTGCAGCCTGTCCTTAAACTTTTCCAGGCATGAAACATTTATACTTCTCTGCCACATGTTACAGTTTTCAACCCCCTTGCAGTAAAAAAACTGTATGCCTTGTCTTTTCCAGGCTGAACAATCAGCATTTCATCCTAGCAGAGGTGCTCTGTCCCTCTAATCAGCTTGGTGGCCCTCTTCTGGACTCATTTTAACAGTCAATGTCCTTGTTTTGCTGAGGACCCCGGAGCTGGATGCGGTTTTCCAGTAGGGGTCTCATGAGAGCAGAGTAGAGGGACAGCATCACCTTCCTCAACCTGCTGGCCATGCCTCAATTTGACTTTCTTCTTACTGTTTTGAATGTTGCTGGTTCCCCCCATTATATATTTATTTGTTTGTTTGTTTGTTTGTTTGTTTACATATTTATTTAATTTTATATTTGTGTCGAAGGTCTTCATATTTTAACTAATCAATAAACCCTTCAAGTGCAAAAAGTATTAAAGCAAATGAACAATGTTGTGACCATGAATGTGCTCACTCTAAGATGCAGGTTGTGACCCATCACAGCTGTTGCAAAGAATTATGTATTTATAATTATGAATTTATTTCAACATGAAGGAGACTGGAGAGTGACCCATGTTTTAGAAAAATAGCTACCATGAGCAGATGAGGTGAGCTCAGTGCTTCTCAACAAGTTCATTAAATATGTCTCCCTGGGTTAACCAGACCAGCCTGTGGGGACTGAATATGGCTCCCAACCCAACAAAGAATATAAGAACTGAACAAACAGGATTTGAAAAAGAACAATGGGCTTGACCTGGATTTCACCCACATGTGCTTTCCTGGAAATTGTAGTGTCATGACAGTGAGCATGTTACAGAAACTAGTAGTGGGAATCTCACTGGCATTGTAATTAAGCTGTGTATTACAATAACTGGGTTTTTTTGCCAAGTGAAACTTAATTTTGTACTGTGTTTTACTCTTTACAAAACAAGAGTAGACCAGAAATTCTGTGTAACATCAAATATCAAATAAGTGAATTTTGTTTTAAATATTACACGTCTGTGTGTAATGTGTGAAATTTTTAAAGAATTTCACCAGAGAACACTTGATTCTGACTAATTTTATATTGAAATCCAATAAGTAGTTTTCTTAGATTTGGGCATGCTAAAGAAAAGTTTTTTTATTGGATGTCTTCCATTCAGACAATATAAATTTTTACTACTGCAGATTTAGTTCCCATTACCAAAAATAACTCTCCAACACTGTCATGGTGAACCTTCCAGATACTTTATATACTTTTAAAATCACAGACATGAGAAAGTAAGACTATCTAGTCTCCCAACCCAATCCAAATCCTGGGAAATATCTATGTAACATGCATTCAACATAAAGAGTTCTGGCCTCATTTCTAGTTCACAGCAGGAAAATCTTCAGCAATGGGGATGAGCCTTGGGGATGGGAAGCAATTGCAGCAAACTGCATGTACGAAAAGGGCAAGACTGGTGATTTCCTACTTGGTTTTCTCCCCCTAAAATACAGGGAAGGATGGGAAGAGTGAAAAATATTAGATTAACAGATTATCTTTGGCTATTCTCTTTTCAGTACAGGCATAGTAACATGAAGTTACTGTCTGGGGGACTTGGGCTCATTCTTTGACTCATATAATTAAGCCAAAGCATTATATTGTTGTAAGCTTAATCAAGCATGCAGTAAATCACAAATAAAAGAATATTTTTTAATATAATAATAAAAGTTGAAATTAAAAACCAAAATCCTGTTTTTGGTCCCTGGACACATAAATTGTGTTTCAAATGAAGTTAATTTGTTGTTGGCTTTTTTCTCCTAAAAGATTGTTCTGAAAATCACTTTCTCATGTAGACAAGCATACTTTATTCCTCAGGTTTACTTATATAGATACAAAATATATAAAGATATATAAAGATATATAAAGAATATATAAATATATATTCAGAAAAGCAGTTAAACAATTCAAAAATTTTCATCTCTAGAAATAACTTTTTAGTCTTCCTCATATTAAAAATCACTTAATGAACACACTATCAAAGGCCCTAGTGCATCTCCAAAAACTCTGTTGATCTCCAGTTTTAAGGCTGAGTTTTCATTTGGTTTCCAACCTCCCTTTTCTTTCTTGTATTCTCACTTTATGACACATTGTGCAGAGCAAAAGTATCTATTTGGTTTAGGTATGCATTGGTGATGGTGTATAAATCTGTATATGCAAGAACAAATTAAAATACCACAGTATCTGAGATTTTTACTAAGATTTTGTCCATGTCTTCAGTGTTCTACAAAAAAAAAAAAATAGGCTGAAATGGTAGGGTCAAAGGCAACAGTCTATGGAAAATTTGAACGTGTCAAGTTTAAAAATTAATATACAAAATACATATATATATATTCTTGACAAATATTCAAATTTTTTTGTGTGTTCAGTGTTTTATGACAGAAAGGTAATGGAATCTCTTTATTGATTACACAGTAATTAGAATTTACAGTTTCATCTAGCTTTTGATATAGTTACTTTTCTGCCCCATTGTGGTAAAAAAAATAACTTTTGCATTTGTTTTCATATTTGTAGGTTTATATGCACAACATATCGTATCTTGACATTTCCCCGCCACCTGAAGTCATCGTGGCAACTCACTCATGAACTGCTTTATGATGTAGAATCCAAGAGTATTTACTAAAATAAAACAAAAAAGAGCAATGCTTAATGTTAGACAGTGATCATAGTTAGGTTATACTGAAAAAATACAGAGATATGAAGAATGAAATCATGAAAAAAAGATACCAGAACTTTCAAGTGGTGCTTCATACTCTGAATAAAGGTGAAAAGCAGAATGCTGATTTTCAGTACAAGATCATTTATCTTACACCGTCTTGATGATAGCTGAAATCCCACTTTCGAAGTTATTTGTAAATCTAGTTCTTATATTCTACACTCATTTTTTCAGGATGTCTATAAATGTCCTTGTAAAGACTTCTACCCTGCATTCCTTATGCAGCTAGGGATTGAATTGAACATGATTAGCAATCATCCTACACTTCATGTAATTTTGCATGTGACTTTTGTGGCATGTATCACAAGTCATTACTTTTTTGATAGTCCTAGCAAGACAACTGGTGATAGAATCCCGGATTCTTCAGGTGCAGGAAAGAATGTAGCAGGTATTTTCAGGAGTGTTTAATTTCTGCTGAAGTCAATTTAACTCTCACAAATTATTATTTAAGCAATTTGTAAGGCTTTCTCCTAATTTCTCTAGACCTTCTTTCCTCATTTATGAAAATAGACAGTCATTTTTCTTTGTCTTTCATTCTGTGCTTTTCAGCTTGTAAGCCCTTTGCAGCATGACTTACTCTTTACTCTGTATATTCAGTCTGGCTGAGGCAATAAAAAAAAATTGTTTAAAAACTTCAATGGTATGTGTGGCGGGTTAACTCGGGCTGAACTCCAGATGTCCACCAAACCTGTTCTATTACTCCCTTCCTTAGCTAGACAGGGAAGAAATAATATAGCAAAAAATCCATGGGCCAAGGCGAGGACAGGGAAGGATCATTCACCAGTTGCTATCATGGACAAAACAGACTCAGATCATGGAAGTTTATTATGGATAGTTTATTAACAATCAAATAAGTAGTGTGTTGAGAAAGAGAATCAATAATAATACTTCTTTCCCTTGCCCCTTCCTTCTTCCTGGACACAACTCTACAAAGGATTTTTCTACCTTTTTCCTCTCAGTGCTGCTGGGGAACAGGGTGGGGGGGTAGGAGTTAGTTCATCACACACGGTCCGGTCTCTGCTGCTCCATCCTCCCTGTGAGGAACACTACTCACGTCCTTCCCATGCTCTAATGTCTCCCAGGGGTCTCTCCCCTGGGAGACAGTCCTCCATTAATTTCTCCAACACTCTTAGATATTATCCTAGAGGTGCTACCACTGTGCCTAATGGGCTTCACCTTGGACAGTGGTGGGTCTGTCTGGGAGTTATCTGGAATTGGCTTCACTCAACGTAGCACAAGCTTCTGGCATCTCCTCACAGAAGCCACCTCTGTAACAACTCCCTGCCCCCCACTACCAAATCCTTGCCATGCAAACCCAATTCAGCATAGAGAAACACTTCATATGGAAAATTAAACCCTTGAAGACATGTACAATCTTCATCCTAAAATACAACCTTCTATCTTCCCTCTTTAATCCCAGTGAAAAGGAGAGGTCCTTCCACACTGAATCAGTTTAGGTTCCATTAGCTTACACTTTTCAGCTGTTGCAGATATATTCCAGCATGTATTTTTGTACCTTTCTAAAATGCATTTTGGCTCATTACCAGAACCATTACTAAATCACACTTTTCTCTTGATACTGGAACAGAAAAATTGTAAGGGAGCACAGTACTTTTACCTCATTGCCACAGGAAAACCCTTTTGCAGAAGGTAGTTATTTTGAGCCTAAAAGCTTTTAATATACGGCACCATAGAGCTGTATAAACCTTTTCATTGCCCCATGTCAGAGTACTCAGTCTTGGCTCCAGAGCAGTTAATTTTTATAAATCACATAATAAAGGATGCTCTGACTTCAGAGGTAATTCAAAAGTTATTTAGTAAGCAGATATCACACTCTTGAGGTTTTTTTTTATTTTCAGTACTAATTCTTTATGAGACCTCATTTTCATTTTATTTCTCAGAATTCCTTTGATCTTATTTCAAGCACATATCTCATTAAAAAGGACTTCCCTATAACAGCCAAAAGCATTCCTAAAGCAAAAAATTTTAGCAGCTACTAAACAAAAAAGAAACCCAAAACAGAACAAAAAAAACCTCAAAACCTTTATCTGATTTGAAATTTTCATTTCTGAGGCCTTAGAATTGGCCCTTATTTCAAAAGGAGGGAGAAAGTCTCAGAATCATATTTAAAAGAATGCTAAGGTACGTGTAACTACGTTGCCTGGAAGAAATTCTTGGATAATAATGGAATTAATTATGTTGTAGCAATTTAAATGTTCTAGTGAAGCACATTAAAACTCTCTGATTTCTGTCCTAAGTAAGAGCGTGTGCATTTATTTATTTTTTATTGTGTGACAACAGCCTGTTTGGAGATTTTTTTGCTAACATAATCCTTTTCTTAGATCCATTCTCATTTTGTAGAATGTAAATGCAGGAGAGAAAAAAAAAAGAGAGATATGTCTAAAGGAAAAAGCATCCTGAAAACACTGCTCTAATCAAAACAGAGAATAGTGGAGGAGGCTTTGTCATTCCTCTGAGACTGAGGAAAATTCAGACCACTAGTCTCACTTTGTCCTCAAAGGATGATGCTTTTGAATTCCTTCTGCTCTTGATTGATCACAGCAATATTGCAGTAAGCATTGGATCTGATGGGAAGGTCTAAATGAAAGAATGATGTAACATTTAGGGCATGAGTGTGGGTATAAAAGTAGATAAAATTTTATTGTCTTCTGTCATAGGCCACTAAGTTGCTCTCTCAGTTCCCATCAGTAGCATAATGTAATGTGTCTTTGTGTGGTGGATTCAGTATGCATGTTTCAAAATTCGAGACTGAAGCATGTATTTCCTATAACTACTGTAGTAGAAACTACAGTCTGTCTGTACCCAAATGAACCATAACCAAATCTTTGCTAACTTTGAAGTTTCCTAATAAGGACCTACGGAAATCCAAGTAATGTTTACTCTGCCACTGATAACACAAAAAATCTCTCAATTTCATATATCAGAAAATATTACATCTTTCTTAAAACATAATTGGCAGGGGGAAAAAAAGGGTTATCAGAACATTGTAAAATGAATATATTTTGATATATATCTATATGTTTGTACACTACATCAAAAAGAGACACATCTTCCCTTTATCTCTGGTAAAACCATCAAACACTAGTTAAATATGTATGTTGTGCTTATACTTAAAGTGAAGAAACCAGCTTACTGAGAAGACAGACCTTCTTGTCAACAAACTATAGTGTCTCTTCAACATTCTGGAAATTGCCCAAAGTCTCATAAATGTTTATGATCAACATGTGTGTAATATAAGGTATGATTCATCATTGTGCAGTAACTATTTTGCGCATTACCAGAAGTGTGATAAACATTTCCTGGCAGCTTGTTGGCAATAGAATTTATTTAGTGTTGACATTTATTCTATTCAACTCTTTTAAAGCCATCACTCTGTATGGTGCATGTGCTACATACCAATGAGAGCAGCAGACAGAGCTTGGACTGAGGCTGTATAATATTCAGTAGTTCCTCCAATTCACAATTTTCTGTATGTTTTAAGTAGATTGCTTATGGAGTGGAGAAGGAAATCACTGTACCTTAAGCTTTCAGAAGTTGCAATCAGCCACTGAATTGATTCCTTATTTTTCCTAATCTGTTCCTTTAAAAGAAAGAATTTCTTTGCTGACCACAGCAATTTAGTCAGAACTGCCACTAATGTCAGTGGGAGCTGTACAACAAAATCCCTTGACACCTTATTTTTTTACTGTTTTTTTAATTTGATATTAGATTTTAAACTAGGTGACGCAAATAACACCTTTGCATAACCATGAATCTCCTGGTACCTTCTCAATTTACCTGGTAGCTTCAGAACTCCCAGATTCATCAAGCAGGTACAAGGAGCTGAGAAAAAAAGGGGTATGTCTTCAGGACACCTTTTCGCACTTGGGTCAATGAAAGGTTCAAGTCTCTCTAGAGGCTGTTATCTCAGCTCCAACTTGTGTGAATAACAAAACAACATTCTCTTGGTAGCCGATTCATAGCTGTGGTTTAGATCTAGATCTCCCCTTCCATCAGAAGAGACAAGTGTTTACCTAAAGAATGCCTTAACTTTCTCAATCTCTCTTTTCTGATCTTAATGGAATGACAAGATATATTCCTTGACCAATGTAATAAATAAGATATTAGGACAAGTGCCTGATAAAGTGCTTCTCTTTACTAGCTTTGACTTTAGTAGAATGAGTAAGTTTAATGAGTAAGAACACTCTCCTCATCTGAAATACCACAGTTGGCTGATTGAATGTTTTCAGAATGGAAGACTACCATTTGGATTACCTTCAGAGATAGTGAAACCTGCATGTTCCCTTTCCTTTTGGACAATACTTCATCCTGGCTGTTCTACAGATGAAAGTAAGTGTATAACATCCTCCTTAAATCTTTTAAAAGCCCGCAAGAAAAAAGTAAAAAGTTATTTTGAAGATAGTCTGCAGGCCCCTACTTTCTCTTTGGCTTGAAATGCCTTTGGTTGGAAGTATCAAGCTCACAGAGGGCTGCCCATGTACACCCAAGGAGTTCTCTCTACACTCTTGCCTGGTGACTGTGAATTAACCCGGGAGATTCTTAGCTTTCCCTACATGTATAAAAACAACAACAAGGAAGAATTTCGTACTGAGTTTCAGAATGCAGGGCAGATGCCTACATGTCACTAAGTGAGGTCCTACTATGGAATATATTTCTCGTCCAAGTTTAGCAGCACTTAATGTGCTTAATGTGCTTTGGTGTTGCAAATCTAGGGTTCTCTCAACACATAGTCTGTATGCCCAACAGCCAAGGATCCAGGCCTGTTCTACAAGCTCCCCAGGGAAGCACCAAGCCTGGAAGAGATAAAGAATCATTTGGACAATATTCTCAGGCAGATGGTGTGACTGTGGGGATGGTCTTGTGCAGGCTAAGCATTGGACTTGATGATCCTTCTGGGCCCCTTCCAATCCAGCGTATTCTGCAATTCTGTGATAATAAATATGGAATTACCTGTAGTGCAGAATTATAATTGCCTTGATGGTCTATAGAAAAGAATTGTCTGTTAATTTTGGCATGTTATGGGCATGTATTGGTAATAGAATTGCATTCTTCTACCTTTGGATATCAGACACACTGATACACAAAATAAACAATATGAGATGAATGTTAAATTTAAATTAAGCCAGAAAATCCATTTGTATTTCCAGCACATAGCATTAAATGCTCATGACTTAATTAAAATGCAAATACTGTATAACCCACTGATTTCTGCAGTTTAACCATGAATAAACTCTGTTTTCTGCTTTAATTTGCTGTACTAATCAAATTAATGGTAATTAGTGAATACTTAAACAAACAACAATAAGGTAGGTTATTCTTTCTTGGTTTGTGTCTTTTAATAATGATATAAACATAGATGAGATAAGAACATTCAACCTTTACTCAAATATCGACAATATAAAATTTATGTAAATCTGCAATGCTGAGTTTTGCCTGCAAAACTCATTAGCTAAAATAGGCCATCTTGAAGTCTCACACGAAGTATTAAAATACAAAGCAAAAGGAGTCTGAAGATGCAAAACTACGTGCATTTTATAAGTAAATTCAGAGAGCTTGCTAAGGCAGAGGAATTGGTTTTAACTTGAATTATACCTTCTTGTACCAGCTATAACATCACTAGCAAGAAACATTTAAAGCCTCATAATCTCTAAATATAACATAAAGATAGGAAAAGGAAGCAGCAGCTAAAATAGGTAGTAGACTTCTCACCAAACTTCTAAATGTAAACTTGAACATTGTTGGTGTTATATATGTGAAACATACCTAAATATGTGTGAATGTAATGATCCTGCTTTTTGTTTTAGTCAAGATCAAAGTGTCCTGTAGTCTGTTGATCCTTAAAACCTGTCCTGGATAAAGCATGGAAAATAAGGGTAGGTAAAACATAGGACCACACGAATTACTTGCTTGAAAGTCTAGAATGTGAAAACTCCAAGACAAGGGAAAACATAGTGGAAGTACGCATAAGAATAAAAAGTCTTGTATAAGGCCAGCAACATGCAATGGATGTGTCGAACATATGTCAAACTGCTTCTTTACACACTCTGTGTGTAAAGAATATTTCTCAATGTGCTGAAATTCTGTGACAGTAATGTTAAGGATGGTGAGATACCCAGATCCTCTAGCGGTGAGTACAAATGAAATAAGCAGAATATTTGGATTACAATTAAGAAAAAAAATAAAATAAGCCTAATGCACAAGAATGCCTTTCCCACAGTTCAGCTGATGCTGCCAGTATTTATGAAGACCTTTCCATATGTTTTTCAAATACTGTGTTCTCAATCAAAAAATGGTTTACACACAGAAGGAGTGAGAAGTCCACAAATATTAAGGTAGTTCTGTAATTTTGGTGTGTGTGGGATATAAGTATTGCAAGAGGGCACCTGGTGCCAAAAATAAACTGATGATGATCAACTGGAATTAGTCAGTATTTGGGATCCATATTACATGTTTCCTGGGAACAACAATTCTGATCTGTCATCGTATTCTTAGTACATTCTAACATATTCTTGGCATATTCTGAGGCTCAAATCTAATGAGTCTGTCTGAAAATTAAAATCAACTTTCTGGCATAGTTTCTTATTTGCAAATAATCGATATTTAGGGTATTGTTTCGTTTTATGTTTGGTTGGTTGTTTTTGGTGTTTTCTTGTGTAGTGTTTCTTTTTTAATAGTTTGTTTTGTTTGTTTTTTGGTGAATGAATCCCTTTTTCTAGACAATACCCAACATAGCATTTTTAAGATGGGATTTGAAGATAAGAATAAGATTGTATCAGCTGCTTTTAACTTACCTAGCTTTCACTATTTATTTGCTAGCTTTCTGGCTTTGATTTATATACAGAAAGGTGTTATGTGGAGTTAATGTAGAAATAGAAATGCTTTGTAATTAGTGCAGGTCCACACAAAATGCACTAGATCTGCTTAATTTTTGCATGAGCAAATACTGTAAGGTATTAGTCTAAAAAGCCATAGTCTTGTAGGACAAGTGGAAATAAAGCTATTGTCACATTCTACACTGTCATCTTCAAATATCAACCTGAATAAAACCTTAGTGATTTAAAGGGAATAACAGATATCCTATGAACACCCTTGGACAATTCTTGTTTCTTCTATTTCACCAAAATCGCTTTTCCTTTCCAGTGCCAAAGTCCCATTGCAACCAACAAAATTCGGGGTAGATGTTATGATATGACTGGTTCTGCACAGAGCCTCCTGTGATTTGTTTGGATGCTATATCTTATCAACAGGCCTTTACAGGTCTATGTTGTAATACAAGTAGTTAGTGTTTGTATTTGAATTTATTTAAATTGTTTTAAGGTATCTAAAGCATATTAATTAATTTTTATTAACTGGGTTGGTTCTTTTCTTCACATTTCCCTTTCTAATTTCAGAATCAGACTGTTGATGAAGTTAACAGAAATCTGTTCAGTAGTTTTGATGGGTTTTTTTTAAACAGTTTGTATCTTTTTTACAGGTCAGTATAATTTTAATATGGACATATCACATAGTTTCTTTTGAAGCAATTATGTTTTCCATTCCTAAGTACACTGACATTGAGATAAGGTTGCTCTGTTCACTACAGCTACAGGAATACAAGAGGTACCTGAAAGAAATATTCTGAGAGGGAAATAACATGCTGTGTGCAAGTCATAGGCTGACAATGCTATCCAGAAGCGAACTATTAATGAGAAAATTTTACACAAGATAAAAAAAATCACTTTTCTGAAAGTTTAGTAAAGACAGCAGATCTTGACATGCAAAAGGGTCAAGAAATAGAGAAGAAATTGAATTGTCAGTGCTGTAACACTGAATCGAATTCTAAAGTTTCTGCCTGTGAAATTTTGACATTTAGCTGATTTTCCACATTTCTGTGAACCCAGAGTCTTCCAGTTGTCTAAGTTATGCTGGTACATTTGACACATTTATCCTTAGTTTTCTCAAGCAGTTTACTGCCCAAAATAAAAATACCCATCAAGCACTTCAAATCTGTGATTTCAACAGGTTTCTCCGCTGGTTAGATGTTGTATAAGCTACTGTTTCTGCGCAGCATGTACCTTAAAGGACAGTTGCTAATAAGACAACATAGGCAGCCATTCTGCCCAGTATTCTGAATAGAACTCAGCAATTTTGGCACTGGTAATACTTTTGTAGTGATTATTATTCTGCATGTGTGTGATATCATGTCACATTAAATTGTCAAAATTTTTGGAAGTAATCAATTGATTTTCAGTTTTGTGTCTGAAAAATTCACTAATTAAAAAAAAAAGAAAAAAATAAGAAGAAAATTAAAAGATTTCTCAATTTCTTTATCTCCTTCTGGTAGTCTGATAAATGGCATTTCCAGCAGAGCTCTTTTGGTTGCCATAAAAGCCTTGTTTGATTTATGATAAATGTTAATTGCCTTCATATAGCTTCCAGCCTGTCCAAGTAAGTGTTCTAAGACAATAAATGCCATGCTTATTCAAGCACACTGTGTGCAGAATATTATCTATTAAAGCCACTGTGGATTAAATGAAGCAGATAATATGTGATGAAATGTTTATTTCCTTCTTTTGGCTCACAAGACAAGTATATATTACTACATAGCTAGATATCTTGCCTGAAGGAAGAGCATTCCTTTGCAATTGTGTGGCTCTAATGTACTGCTTTGTTTCTTTACACTGCTTTTTTTCTTTACACTGCATGTACATTACTTTTTTCTGGTGGAGCAGGAAAGCACACACTTAGCTGCAGAAGAAATAAATTTTCTTGGGGCAAAATATTATTGCAACCTGAGGTGAAGCAAACTGGGAAGGCAATAAATTCAAATGAAGAACGCTCTTTTAAAAATCAACAGCAGTGCCTTTAAAATAGATATTATATTGTTAATGTAATTTTCTCATCCAATACAGAAGAATGAGAAAGTTTACTCTATTTGACTAAATACACCCAATATCCTCTTAGAATTATGAAAACTCATACTGTATTCCTTTCATGTCTATTTTTTTAACACACTTTGCCTTGAGGGACTTGGCATCAAGTAAATCCATCACAGGAAAATATCAGCAGTGACACCTCTATGGTTGCATTACATGATGAAAGATTATAGGTTGTGATCATTGCAGCTTCCTCACAGTATCATTGCCAACCTCCCTTAACCCCAGGCAAACTCTGAAATGCTGTTTAACCTCACAATTCCCTACAAGGCTTACTTAGAATATTTTAATTATCTCTGTTCTAAGGGAGGCACAGGATTTCTGTCTGCATCTGTACCTGTATCTGCGTCATAGCTATATCCCCTCCATTCCTCTCTATCTCTCTCTCCCCTCATCTAACATCACCTCCATCTAATTTGTATCTAAATCTATATAATGTCCATCTCATCTGTATGTATAATAATAGAATAATCAGGTTTGAGAAAGGCCTCTAAGATCACTTAATCCAATGATTAACCTAACATTCCGACGCTTATCACAAAACAATGTCTTTATATGCCATATCTACGTGTTTTTTAGATTCTTCCAGGGATGGTGATTCCACCCCTTCCCTGGGAAGCTTGTTCTAATGCTCAGGCTTCTGTCTTGATGCATATTAAATATCTTATGAATTATGGAGAATCCACAGCCTCTCTGAGTATCTGTTCCTGTCCTCAGTCACCCTCACAGTGAAATTTTTCCTTGTGTTCACTTCTCGTGTTCCAGCTTCTGCTCATTGCTCCTTGTTCTATTGTTTGGCAGCATAAAAAAAAAAAGTCTGAATATACCCTCTTGACATGCTCCCTTCAGATACTTATAGATATTAATGACATCTCCTCTCAATCATACCTTCCTAAGAGATCCCCCAGCCTTTCCTCATGAGAGAGATGCTCCAGTGCAATAATCATCTTTGCAGACCTGCAATGGAGCCTCTCCAGTAGTACCTTGTCTATCTTGAGCTGGGGAGCCAACGCTGAACTCAACACACCAGATGTGGCATCCTTAGGGGTGAAATAGGGCTTCATCTCTCTCAATCTGCTGGCCCCAATACTGAGCCTTGGGAATTCAGCCACCACCGGGATGTAACACCCTTCACCACCCCTCTTTGGGCCTGACCATCCAGACAGCTTTTAACTCAGCAAGGAGTGCACCTGTCCAAGCCATGGGCTCCCTGTTTTTCTGGGAGAATCTGTGGAAGATGGTGTCAAAGGTTTTACAAAGTTCTAGATATACAAGTACATGTACAAATATCCATATTACTGTAGGCATGTATGTGTTGATGCATAACTATATAAACTCTATCTAAACTTCTACCATTATCTCTATCTCTTTTTTTAATAATCTATATTGAATCTATGCCATCTTTTCTGTATTTTTATCTCCATCATCCTTATCTCTATCACATCTGTCTCTATCATCTCTATCTCTACCTCTATCTCCATCTCGTCTATATATGCTGATATATATTTGCATATATACACACATATGTACCTTTAGCATCTATTTTTATACCTATATATCTCTATAAATTATCTATACATATCTATATACATCTATCTGTAAATCTATATATCTCTGTATACTGTTCTTACTTTTGCATTTTTGAAATATGTTCACAGGTTAAGTAAGCTAGCATTGGTGAAATTTAGAGAGATTGGCAGAGAGAAGAGGCAAGCCATTTTGGCGAGCATCTGTATGAGAAATTATAGCACAAAAATTATTATTTATTTCTAGGCAAGGGATCAAGATTGGCCATCTTTTTAATTTCTCTGTTATTTCTTCAGGACATGTATGTAAAGAGGAAATCATGGCATTTCAATGCTCAATATCATTGTAGCTTTTGGTTAACCATGGCTGTTACCAAATAAGAAATGCTGAAAACTGAAAAATATGCAAACTGAGGTCTACATTTTAAAAATATTTTAAGTAAATGGAAGGAAAAATGCACATGTAGAACAAATGTTAATAGTCTGGATTCTTATATATGTGTGAACAGGTGTCCTGACATTAGTGGGACCAACTTAATTGAAAAGCAACTTGATTTTTGCTTGCAGAATAAATATATATTTTTTCTGTTGTATTTTGTTTTAATATATGTTCCATTATTGTTTTCAGTCTGATGGCAACTTCCTCAAAAAAACCCAAACTTAATCCATAAAGAACATGTTTGAGACCATTGTCTGTTAATGTACCAGCGTTTACCTCAAAAGCAAAATGTACCTTACACTTTCTTTTCCAAAAGATCAGTTAAAATATCATTTAACTCAGTCTTTCATAGGAAAATAATGCTACATATTTTTAGAGAGAAACATAGTAGCTTTTGTCTTCTACTTTAGCAGCATACCTACTAATATAGTTTTTCCTTCTTAGTAAAAACACACCTTTTAATAAAAGTTTTGGGAGTTTGTCCATTTCTCACTTTTTTTTGGAGTGAAAATATATTTCACAAAACTTACCATTTTCAGATAAAGAGGATATATCATATAGCTCAAAAATGCAGCTTTTTCTATGGTTCACTAAACTTGCAATAGGTGTTAATGACAGAAGAAACCCTTGTAAGGCTTTGACTGATATGTTTTGTCAATTTTCTCATAAGATTTGCTGTGTAAGATTTTCGAGTGTTGACATCCTGGTGTTCAAGGCTTGGTGAACTGAGATTTCTTTATGAAGTCAATTCAATTCTCAGATGTAGTCTATAGATTTAGAGAGCCTATGGTTGTTTTTGAGCTTTGGGTCTCATTCCTCCCATGCCTTGTACAACAAATGTATTTCCCTATAAATCAACATTTTTCTAAGTCTTTAAAAAAGATACGTTGTTTTTGCAGAAACTTGCTTGTTATTGGGCCAAAAATATTTTCATGTCATTTTTTGCCTTTTGCAATGTGTGCATAATGACATATAACTGATTCCTGGTTTTGAAAATCAGGTCTTCTTACCAGATTATATAAAAAACTTATTTACCTATGCTCAGTTTTAATCATGCTGTGGTAGATGTATTTTAAGACAAGCTCACAATTGAGATTTGAATGCCTCCTGACAGGTAGACTAAAAGAAAAAAATAATTTTTTCAATTTTTAATATTATCTTAAAAGCTAATACATAAAATTAATATGCAAAAAAATCTCATTAGGCTCATTAGGCTTTTTAAAACTTTTGAAACCTTAATAATTTGGAATTATTTTTGTTGGGTTTTTTTATTTGTTTATTTTTTGGTTTGAGGTTTTTTGAGGGGGTTTGGTTGGGTTTATTGAGGGTTGTTTTTGGTGGCACATGAGAATAGAACCATGATATGTCTTTAATTTCTCATGGAAAAATAAGAGTTAGAAATGCACTGTGCCCCCAGTTCTGCCTCTGGATTTGAGTTTGTCATCGAACCCAGACAGCACAAACCTCTGTTCTAGACACTAGAACACAGGTTCTTCTAGTCTCCTTAACAGCCAGAAAACATTTTCATACGGAGTTTAATGGAAGTGATGTGAAGTCTTGGCAAAAAAGACATAATATGATGAGGACAAAAAAAAGCTCTTGTGAAAAGCACCCAGTAGGCACAATAGTACTGTTTCTTAGACCAAGTTGTGTTGACTACTTTGTACACTTGTGTTTAAGAGATTTGTTGTAAGAATTTAAGTGTTAATAGCTAAAGAGAACATTTAGAATGTAGGGACTTCTTGAAGGAATTTATAGTTGTGGATGGAAAATATTTTGGAACCAATGCTTGTCTCAGGTTCTGCATGTATTTTAGACAAATAAGCTAGTTTCTCTCTGAGTCTTGATCCAGCAACTGTAATGTTTGTCATATTATCCTTCTCTTATAGATTGTCTGATTCAATTTATATAGGTTTGTGAATTGTTTCAGCACTACATGAAGGAAGTGAAAAACCTGTAGTGTAAAGTCTTACAAAGCAGAACAAAGAAATGGCAGAAATTTCTTACCTGCCATGAGCTCTGAAGTATATAGTCTTTTTGGAAAAGAGTCTCTCTTTCAATCTTCAAAAAGTCAAATTTACCTACACAAATTTACTTTCCTTCCATTACCAATGGAAATGTATGAATTTCCCAGACTGTAAAATAAAGACCTATCTGTTCACTTCCAGCAGTAGCTTACTGGTACTGAACAGGTGAGCTAATCCAGTAATCTCTGTTCACTAGAGAGTAGTTTAAAAGAGAAGAAGCTATCCTTGCTCATAAACAAACAATAATCTCAAACACAGCTAGTGGTCTCTGGGATTGAACTGCTTTGGAAAATCAAAATTTTGCTGAATTGACTTTTCACAATAGCACTGTTAATATCATTCTTATTCTATACTATGAAACCTTTGGGAATTTAAAAAAAAAAATTATTATTCAGTAATTTTCTTCCTCCCAATTGACTTGTACATTAGCTTGACTCTACAAAGGACAATGTTTCTCAATGTAATCAAGAAAGATTTGTGTATGTATTACATAAGTCCTGTCAATGTAAATCCATATATATCCCTAGTTACTCCTCCTACAAAGTGCTTAATTTCCTATAAACACATATCTACATCCTATTTGTATGTGCCCAGAGGTCTTGGGATATGCACTGGGGATATACATAAAAGATAAAATTGGAAAGATAAAATTGGGAGATTGCTTTAGCAAGAGGGGCTATGGCCCATTAAACCAAACAAGGTGTGAAATATACCTGGCCTGTTAATGTTTCTTTTGAAAGAATAGAATGGAGCCAGGCTCTTCTCAGTGGTGCCTAGCAATGGGATGAGAGGGAACAGGCAGAAATTGATATACAGGAAGTTCCATCTAAAATATGATGAAAAACTATCTTACTGTAAGGATGAGGGAGCACTGGAGCAGATTGCCCAGAGAGGCTATGAAGTCTGTTTCCTTGGACACGCTGAAAACTTACCTAGAAGGCAATCCTATGCAACCTGTTCTAGGTGAACCTGCTTTAGCAGGGGATTGGGCTACATGATGCCCAATGGTTTTCTGTATTGAGGATACTTTGCCTCATCAGAAAAGTTAATAGAAAAGTGTCACTTACCAAAAGACTAATGAAATTAGGCAGGCCTGGTTTCAAAGCAGATCCTGAGGAGCTCAGCTGTTGATGCTGCTTCACTCTTCTCACTTCATTAATTTTATGTTCTGTCCTTTTATTCTGACCCCTAGCCACTCTTTGGTTCCTTAACTAATGGCTTCTAATGTTTTCTTTATCTGTTTCAGTGAAGATATTGAAAATTCACCTTAGGCTGGTGTTCTTAGGCATATACAGATTCTGTATATCCGAGACTTAAAGAAAATGGGCTGAGAACACTGAGTACAGAGAATAAGTATACCTTGACCACTGTTAGTTCAAAGACGTAATTAGCAACTGAGATTCTGAAAGAACAGCTCCAATCCCACCTGGAAAGTTACTAGCTTGGGAATTTTTTTCTCAGTGGAGAGAGTACTCTGCCACACAGTGACCCAACAGAAAAGAAGAAAATTCAGCCATTACTAGCTGAATAAGGGAGAATTTCCAGAGTTTTTAGAGCAGAATAAGTAGTAAAGTAAAGGTTGTAATTGGGAACGAATTATTCCCAGTAGCATTTTCTGTGGTCTTTAAGATACATACATGGCAAGAAACTGGAAACAAAAGATATGGTTACTTAATTTTGACCCTTAAGTAAATGTGTAAATAAAAATATCTAAAAGGGAATATGAATCCCAGCTTAGTGCTGCATTTCCAAAGGAATATCAGTTAACCTTGGAGTTTTATATAACAAAAGTATAAGATGGATCTTTGTGTTTCAGTTGTATCTTACTTTATGTTTAACTTTATGTCCAGAAGAAGAAAAAAAAATTCTGCAGTCTTTTGAAACATATTTTTTAATGTTGCTCTTATGCATTTGGTATTGCAGATGTTGATAAACCAAAAGAATCCACATTAATCAAATCATGATATGTAAATTAACCTGGATTTATTATGACAGAGGAACTCAGTGTTAATCTGAGTTAGACATATAAGCATATCTATTCTGTTACATGAAGTCCTGCCAAAAATAGCTGTTTTCTAAATAATTTTCTTGTTAATCTGTGCAACAACACCTACAGTTGACTGGTGCTTTGATTTTTTTCATGGTGTACTGGTTTTGGCTGTGGAGGAGTTAACTTTCTTCACAGTGTTGAGTATCGGGCCGTGTTTTGTTTTTTTTATACTGAACGCAGGGTTAATAATATAGAGATATTTTAGTTATTGATGAGCAGGGTTTACTCAGAGCCAAGGCCTTTTCTTTACTGCCAAGCTGCTAAGGAAGTTGAGGATACTAATATATATCAGTAGTTATTGCCACCTGACATAGACTTTCCATTTAATATTACAAAGCATGAAGTACTGAAAAGCTCATAGGTTCACTACTAAATTTTTTGACATCACAGCTGGGATGACTTGAATGTGCGTAGTATCACTCTGGAAATTAGGCATGTAAACTAGGAAAAGGCAGTTATATAAGACTGTGTGATATATTCATATTGTGCAGTGCATCTCTAAGACATTTTTCCTCTATTCTCTTGATATTTTCACTGACTTTTTTCTCTAAGAGAATTCAACAAAGTTTTTTTGTCTTGTTTGCTGGAGGAAATATTTTTTTATTGTGTTGCTTTTGGAGGCAAAGTGCTGTATCAGGGGAAAGGATATTTTAAGCCCAAATTTACCCTTAGAGAGAAAGAAACAATGGGAGGTTAATGACTGATGTTTTAAGCTGGTGGTAATCACAGAAGTCAAGGTGAGAAGTTATTTCATTTCTTACAGAGTAATATAGTTCCATCTTTGATGAATATGGACTCACATAATATGAAAAATAACCTATTATTCTTTGAGAAAAGACATTGAACAACTTTGTCTTTCTAATATGACAATTTATTCACATGCTCTGCGTTTTGTTTATGGACAAACTGAATAATTACCGTTTTTTTCTTTCTAGAATATTGAAGAGAAGGGATGAGAATGTAGAAAGAAAATGAAAAGAGCAGCAAAAGAAATTAATGGAAAAAAAAATGTTAAAACAATTTGCATATTTAGCTAAATATCAATTTAGTGAATATTTAGCCCAATAATTAGACCATCATCAGCAATTGGAATGCACATTTACAACAGAACGTATCTGTCCCTCTGTATAATATCACATTTTCTTTCACTGTATATACATATGCCAAAAAATGAATCTACTTCAAATTATGTTTTATAATGAGTCATGAGAACTTTATTACTTTAAAGAAATATAATGCCATAATAACTCATGCATCTTTAATCTCAAAAATGTTGGGACTGGTGGTTTAGATTGTTTGGTAAGTTGGTTGTTTTTTTGGATTTTTTTAAAATGCCTCCCTTAAACTTGGGAGTTAATAATTAGGAACACATCTACTCAAACTCTACTTTCAGAATTGAGAAACACAGATTTGGTTGACTATAACATTAGTTAGCATCATTTTTTTTTCCAGGTACTTTGACTAGAGTGAACTTAAGTTAGAAAAGAATAACTCATATACTTCAGTAGAAGAGACTGTACAAAACCAATTAAACTGCCATAAGAATTTAGAGACAGTATTATATGTCAAAATTTAATTTATCTGAGTTTATAACAAAAAAACTTCATAAGTATTTGCTTGTAAGAGAAAACTATCTGCTCCAACCCTTTCCAGAATACAAGAGTTCAATACAGAACATTTATATCAGTTCTTAGTGACTTCCAGTAGTTCACTACTGTTAAGAATAAGTTTCTATATTGCCATGCATATGAATGCAAAAGCCACTTAATTATTGGCAAATAGCTCAGTGTTGCTTCTTATCTAACTTGCTCTCCTAAAAACTGCTGCTGAACTGTTCAAGCACTGAAACAATATACATCTACATATGAAGATTCTAAATATGTGATTGGTTTTTATGCATGTGCTTCATAGAAAAAACTAATTTCCAGTACAGAAATTATTCCATTTCCTTTTAATTTTATTCTTCTTTTTCCTTCCCAAACTGGAAAGATTCAGAAAAGTCATGTTTCATCAAATAAAAGGTTTGATAAACTCCTGTTAAAGAGAGCAGGATGTTTTCCCCAAGGAAATGTTTCTCTATAAAATATTTTGTACAACTTTTAATTTGTACAGAATGGTAACTGACTGAAATTATGAGAAACTGGTTTGGTTTGTACCCTGGCTCTTTGGTGGTATTGTGCGTGTATGTCATGGTTTAATGCAGTCTGGTCTTCATCTGGGGGGGTGGTTCCCTGTGGGGACCTGGTGGAGCCAATCAGCAGGCTAGGTTTGAATATTTACACCCAGTTAAACCACTTAAAACAGCTGCACATACCTCTGTGGAAAAGCACATTTAAAAACAAAGCCCGGAAAAGTTCTCATGGCTTCCAGCCTTTGAACAGGCTGTATTAGTGCCAGGAGGGACCCTGCGGCGGAAACCAGCACCAGGAGTGGCCCTGTATCCGATGCTGGGGGTGGCCCTGAGGCCAGGAGTAGCCAGAGCTGGGAGTGGCCACATGGCCTCCGCCGTCCTGGACTGGGAACAGCCATGTGGCCAGGACTGCGCAGCTGAAATTGACGCAACCAGGACAGTAGCGTGCAGCCACGGCTGCCTCAGCTTGCAGGGAATTTTGTTTGTTTAATCCCATTTTAGCCATCCATGCTGTGGACAGAAGGACAAAAATGGCAGCAGCAGCTTTTCTTGTTTTCTGCACTCCGCATGAAGAGAAAAGCGCTGAGCGGAGCTGGTGGCCGGCACGGCTCACACAGTGCTAGTGGAGATCACCTGAGCAGCAGCGAGGGGCATGGCGAGCACTTCCCAATGCAGAGCCTGGATGAGATCAACCTTTCAGCACTGCAGAACTCTATCAAAACTGTTTCAATTGATAAACCTTGAGAACAAACGAAACTACAAACACCAATTCTCTCCCGAATCAGAAAAATGAAAGGGTGAAGACACGAAGAGACAACAACATGGAATTCTGAAGTCAGTGAAGAAGGAATCAAATTCTAGACGGGCGGGGATTGAGGAGATTACTTAGTTTTGGGCTGAAATTCTTTTGTAAAGCTATGGTGAAGATATATTTGATATAGAAGACTTTGTTTTCTCTCTATAATTCATGGAATGCATTGGAGGGATGTAGCATTCTAACTACAGTTGTGAGCAGAAACATCAGTGGTGAGATAAGCACATGTTGCAGTAAGTAGCTGTGATCCAATGAGAAACCTTGTCCCAGAAATAGAAGAAGAAAACCTCTGTTCCCAGGGATGGATGAAGAGAACTTTTTTTTTTTATGCTAGAACAGCTCATCCTTAAAATAGCACCCCAATAAGTTGACATGGCCCATGAAAGGGGCTGTGGGAAAGCTGCAAGGCATGGGAGGAACTTTCACACTGCAAACAGATTTTCCGTTCCTGTGCGGCTGATTCACTGTGACATTGAAGCCACGAGAGAACTGTTTATTGTGGAGAACTCTCCACGGCACGGCAAGAGAGACTCCTCTCCGTAAGTGAGCTAAAGAAAGACTATTTTAGAGATGGTAAACTGACTGAAAGTCCCAGGTTTTGTTTCTTTTCATTGTCCGTGGGAAAGAAAAGTGGGGGGGGAGGAGAAGTGTTCTGAAGGTTTATTCTGATTTTCTAATTTTTCTTTTAATTCTGTTAATAAAGTTTTCTTTATGTCCTTTGAAGTTTTGAGCCTGCTTTGCTCTCCTCCTAATCCTTAGCAGAAAATGAGTGAATAATTCTAGTGGGTGCATGGGCATTTGGCCAGCACTAGACACACTACAGTGTGGAATGGGAGTGACAGAAAAGAAAAATTTCAAAAATGTCAAGATTCCACAGGTTCCATTCTGCACGATTTTAAAGAGATTTGAAATATAAAATTGTATGATGCCTTTCAGGCACCCACATGGAAATCAGCCTTCTAGGAATAGGTCACGAGTCCTAGCTGTGTTTCCATTTCTGTAGGCTTTACTTACAGTAAAGCTTAAATACTTTTATTTTAGTCTTTGTATAGTGGTATTCTTCAAGTACAAACACAACAATTTTTGATGCTCAGAAAATAGGGACCCTAGGTTTCTGTCTGTCCTGGTTCCTTCTTGTCCTTAATGACCTGAAATGGTGACTTAATGTATTCCATTAATTCCTCCGTTGAACGAGGTTTTCTGAAGTGGGAGTTGTTGGGAGAAGGGGCAGCTTTGGGACACTTAACTCGAGCCTGGTGTCTAGAGGGAGGGAATTAAGAGGAGAGGGATAAACAGTAGTGCAAGACTGCTGCTGGGACAGTTAAGGTTCAGACTGCGCACATTGCAATCAACATGTCACCTTGAAGATAACAAAGTGGTGGAGCAAGTTGACCAGAATGGCTTCAGACTCTTCATCTTAGGAGACTTTCATATGCCCTAGGGACAAAGCCCTGTGCCTCCCCATCTGAGTTCCATGTTGGCCCTATTTCAAGCAGGGGATCACAGCTGAGACATCCCGATGTCCCCTCCAACCTGCATGATCAAGTGATTCAGTGTACAAAACAGAGACTTAAAATAGTTTTTACCTTTCAACAGCAGTTTTGAGATGGCACTTATAGGCTGCGTGAGTAAGAAGTACCCTGACAATGAAGCAGAATTCTAATCTGTTTTGGGGCTTCCTTTGCTTCTTTTTGGTATTTGTGTAGGCACCTGTGCTGAACAGATGGGTTTCCTCATACGTGATTTGTGAGTGACCTTTCAGTTTCATCAACTTTCCTGTCGAGTTATTCATGGGTTTTGGTCTTCAAAGAGACAAGAGCAGTTGTTGATTGCTGTAAAGTTGTTTATTGCAGAAGCACATCAGTCTCAAAGTAAGAGTACGAAAGGTGGAAGTCCATGCGAGAGCCATTTGGCATAGTTGTGAATAGAAGCAGCAGCAGTTCTCTGGTATAAAGTCCTGAGTAGAAGCAGATCCCTGGTATAAAGTCCTGAACAAAGGCAGCAACTGCAGCTCCCTTCTTCTTCCAGGTGGTGATGATAAAGGTGAAGAGAGAGAATTCTCACCCCAATACACAGATTTTTATTTGCAAATTACCCAATGAGCTAAAAACACAAACCTAACATATTTTTTTCTAAACCTATTAGAATTCTAATCCTATAGTATGAAAATAGTGTTAATCCTACTCATAACTTGCACATGTAGCTTTGTCTATTCAGGCAAATGTTTCTATCTGTTCTATCTAAAAAATGTAAGCAATGTTCTTACTATGTTTTCATTATGTCCAGGCATAACTTTTTGAACTTTTACTGAGGCCTACACTTTATATTACCTTCTAGGGCTTTTTACTCTCTTAAGGCACTTAAACCATGTTTTTACTTACTTAAAACTTAGACTTCTAAGAACTTCATATCTATGTAACTTAATAATATTTCCACTCACCTAAAACTAAAGCTTACACTTCTACTTAATGTCTGTGTGGCTTAATACACTTTAATTTCTCTAAAGGTTTTAATTCAATCCCTGCATTCTAATCTCTCTCTGAGGGACTCAGAGAGGCTTCTGTTTTACACACTCCAACATTTTCTCATACATTTTCTATTATATTTCTTCTTTTTTTTTTCCTGCAGTTTGTTCTTCTCCCACCTGCATAGGTTTCAATTGTGAATGAAAGTGATTAATAGACAAAGATAGATTGGTTTTGTCTTCCTAATCCTGTTCATAGCATTCTTTGGAACACATATTCAGTAAATATTCTTGCTTTCTCTGCCTTGTAATTATCACAGAAGATTGGAATTTTACTTCATAAGATTATTTTTATACTCTTTTTAAAAAACAAAAATCAAATACTTTATTGGATTTTTGTTATTACTGCAAAGATTAAAATAAAAGTTCTGAATTTTTTTTTCAACGTATGAACAATCATTTAAAGCAAGACAGGAGTTTCTCTACTTCACTATTCTGTTTCTGGGAGTGGTCAGTTACAAAGCCTAAGGAAAAGTGCAAATATAAAGCTGATCTATGCCTTATTGTGTCAGTAATGTCAAACTTGGCATACTGATGTATTTTGAGCTGAAACCTGTATTTATCTTTCTGTTTACCATTATTTATTGGGTTAGAAACTGGCAAGATGGCTAGGTCTAGTGGGTGGAGGTATATGGAGTTAAATCCAGGTTGTGGCTGGTAACTACTGGGGTTCTCAGGCCTCAGTTTGGTGGCCAGTTTCTGTTTAATATCTTTATTGATTATCTGGATAAGGGGATCAAGTTCACCCTCAGTAGCTTTGCAGAAAACTCTATGATCAGTGGGAGTGTTGATCTGCTGAAGGGCAGGAAGGCTCTGCAGAGGGATCTGGACAGGCTGGGTCAATGGCTGAAGGCCAAATGTATGAGATTCATCAAGGCCAAGTGCTGGGTCCTGAACTTGGGTCATAACAGCCTGAGGCAGTGCCACAGGCTGAAGGCTGGAAAGACAGGTCTGGAAAGTGGCCCAGTGGAAAAAAATCTGGGGGACATGGTGTGTGAACATGAACCAGGAGAGAACCCACAGAGCCAGAAAGACCAATAGCATCCTGGCCTGTATAAGCAATAATGTGGCCAGCAGGACAAGGACAGTGATTATCACCAGCATTGTTCTGGGATCACCTNAGCAGGACAAGGACAGTGATTATCCCCAGCATTGTTCTGGGCTCACCTTGAATTCTTCTATTTCTGGGCCTCTCATGAAGAAAGACATTCAGGTATTGGAGGTATACAGAAAAGAGCAATGGAGCTGATGAAGGGTTTGGCAAATAAGTCATATGAGGAATAGCTGAGGTTGTTGGATTGTTCAGCCTCTACAATTCCCTTTGAGGAGGTTGTAGCCAGGTGGGGGGAAGTCTCTTCTCCAGTGACAGGACAAGTGGACGTGGCCTCAAGCTGCACCA
>VXBI01002025.1:7412-21206 GCA_013397375.1 Toxostoma redivivum | reverse complement strand
ATATTAACTAAATCTATTACCTGGTTTAAGCACGCCCTGGAGATTCCTATTCTGTAACAATTTCCAAGGCAATACTGATGCTATAAGTTTAAAGCTTTACCATGAAATGCAAATCATCATAATTGCACAAAATTACCTGAGTAAATGTTTAGCTGGCACTGCAACATTCAAAAATGAATGTTTTTATTTGTAATCTGATCATCAGACATATAAAAGTTTTCTTGCCGCTGCTTTCTTCATTTTAATTACCATGGACTACTGCCATGTTGATCATATTAATAGCAAAAATGTACCTCATGTACCTTAAGACAAATGACAGGCCATATATCAACTGACTAAACATCTAACCCTGGAAAAGTTAGCTCAAGTACCTTCCAGTTACTGGTTAAATTTTATAAAGTGACATAATACATAACACTTTGGATAGTACTACATTTTTGTCAAAATATATCCGTTTACAAAGAATAACCTTTTTTGGGCTATTATTTAGCTAACAGCTTTTTTTTAGTATCTCCATACTTTAAGAACAGAAGAAAATGTGAACTGTTAATCTCCATTAATACAATGCATAGCAGAAATGCATAACTCTAAGGGGTCAAATTCAAGATTTTAAACTTGTAGTGCTATCAGCATTACAATTATCTCTGTCTTGCATGGATAAGTCAGTAGAGAAGTATAACTGCTAGTAAAAAAAATGTTTCCTTTTTCCATATACAATGACAAAATTGTTAAATGCAACAACATTTAACAGAAATAACAAAAAAAATACATTTTTGTTTCACTCCATGCTATTGATATCCTGGTTGAAAAAAAGAGAATAGTTTGGCAATTTCCATTTTTTCCTAAAATGAGTACATACCTACCAGGATATAGCAAAAATTTCAAAATATATATTGACTAAGGCAAACCATATTGAAGATACTAACAAAATATGAAACTTTCTACAGTAAAGAGAGGCAAAAAAGAACAAGGAAACTAAGTTAAAACACTCACATAACACTACACTGTCTATAAAAACATATTTAACAGTATTTCAGAATTTCACTCCTGGTTAGTATTCTATTGTACAGTTACCTAATGTAAGAGAAGGGAAACAAAAAAATTTGCAAATTATTCCACCATGAAATTGGCTCTATTTATAGATATAAATACTTAGGAGATATGAAACAAAATTGCTTTGCATACTCTCTTTCAAATTTTAAATTAAAAAACAAAAAAATTACTTGTGAGTTGAGGACACAAAAATTTGCTTCATATGGATGCCGACAACACAAGCCAACTATGATTTTCTAATTCTTAGGAAAAAAAATTGTTAAACAAGTGTTTACAATTAATTTCTGAAGAGGAATAAATAACCACATTCAAGTGTAACAGAGTAATGTTTAGATGAACTGCTCTCAGAAAAAGTAGAGAAACCTTAATGAATTTATAGTTGAAGAAACAGTTATCCTCTTGAATGATAGGAGGATGAGCAATCATCAGCAAGAACATTTAGCTTCTCATCTTTTACAGCACTGTACTTTTAAGGAGTTTTACTAAACAAAGAAAAAATCCCATTTTAAAAATTACCAGGATGTTTTTTTACAGAAACAACCCATCAGAGTATTATTTTTTCAGCCTGAGATATAGTCAAGACTGTGGGATCAGGGCAATGCCAGACATGAGCAGAGATTGGGAGAAGGAAGAATACATCAAGAGCAGCCCTGCAGAGAAGGACTCAGGGGTGCTGGTGGACAAAAAGCTGAACATGAGCTGACACTGTGCACTTGAAGCCCGAAGGGTCAACATGGACTACAACATCCTGGGTTACACCCAAAGCATCATGAGCAGTAGGATGACGGAAGTGACTCACTCCCTCTACTCTGCCCCTGTGAGATCCCACCTTGAAAACTGCACCCAGGTCTGGTGTCTTCAACACAAGAAACAGATGGAACAAACCCAGAGGAAAAAGCCACTAAATTGATCACAGGGCTGGAGCACCTTTCCTATGACAACAGACTGAGTGAGGAGTTATTCAGCCTGGAGAAGGGAAGATCTCTAGGAAGGTATCACTGAAGCTCTTAAAGAAAGCTCCTAAGAAAGATGGAGGCTGACTCTTCTCACTGGCAAACAGTGATATGATAAATGGAAACAGTCTTAGTCTAAAAGAGGAGAGGTTCCAGCAGCTGAGCAGAGTGATGCTCTGCCAGGAACACAGCTCTGGCACAAGCTGTGAGAGAGGAGACAGCCCCAGTATTGACAGTGACCACCCAACACCACCTTAATTCTCTCTGCTCCACTGCAAGGTGACAGCAGTGGTCCTTTCATGTGCAGAGACAAGAGGGCTGACTACTTCTGGCTCACTGGTGAGTGACCAGCTGGGGAAGAGGCTATGTGAGAGAAAAATGCCCCAGAGTCTGCACTACCTCTCAGCACTTCTACTGTGTGCTGCCGAAGTGCTGAGCAGACAGCCCACGTCTAAGGGCTTATCCAACCTCACAGGCATCAAATGATTTAACAATAACCTCAAACCTCTTCTCAGAAAGCAAGGCCAATACCAATACCATCAGGCCCATTTAGCTCTCATTTTTTTTCAAGTTCAAAAGCTGGTAGAACTCTTTACTGAGGTGCAAGAGCAGGTCCTAAGGGAAAAAATAGCATGAGCAGCAGTGGATCCTGACCATTTCTTTCTGGGGCTGATCCCAAAGCAGCCTCAGTACCAATGTCGTGCATGTAAATGCTGAACTTGACTTAGCTGTGGAAATAAAGTTACCTGCTTTCGCAGTTAACTCTGTTTCCAGTCCCATTCAGTCTCCTGTACAAGACAAGGACTTCTACATCTGGCACCTGCAAAATAAGTGTGCATGTCCAAGAGTAGCTTAGCCCTTCTGTCAAGCTTTGCCTTGAAGAAGCAAGGGAAGCAGTAATCCTGCACAATTTTTTCCTCAAATGAAACTTAACACATCACACTTCATGACAGGTCTTCTCTGCAAGGTAGCTTGAATGATCAGCACTTTTTTCATAAAAGATGAAAGCACTCTGAACTCTCAGATAACATAAGTCAGATGGAACTACATAAACTAGAGCAAGTTACATAAAGTAGAAAATCCACATCAAAAATGAATGTTAACATTATCCCTGACATACAGATGCATCCCAGATTTATTTTCTCAAGTTGCCTTAATTTTACTTACTGGTTTAAAAAAATAAAAACAAAAACCCACATTATCCTCTATTTCAGCTTACACAACATGACTTAGTGTGTTAAATATTTATGCCTCCTTTTGTACCATTTCACTGGTCCTGTTTTACCTTCTCCCTGAGAAGCTGACCAGAGTGCCTCTCACCATGTCCCCTTCTAATTGCTCTCATGGTTTTTCTGTGCAACATTACATTGGGTTAAAGTGACAAGGTTTTGTAAAGGGGTTGCATCCTGCTGTAGTGGAAGGTGTTGAAAGGGGTTGGAACTAGGGAATCTTGGAAGACCCCTCCAACCCAAACCAACTATGACTGTATGTTCCCCCTTTCCCTGCCCTCCTGCAGAGAGGCCACAGTGCCCTGAGCACAGAACCAGCCACCCTGTGCCATCTGCCCTGAGGCCCTGCAGGCCCATCAGTGCCTGCACTGGAGGTGATGAGCCCTCACTCCTTCAGGTGACTGTAGGTGACAGAGTGCTAGCAGACCTGCTGTATCTCTGTCCTGGTGGCCCTGTACAGGCCTGTGCTCAGCACACAGGACTGTTTTCTCCCACCCACTGAAACAGAGGTTTAGATACCAGAAAGCAGACTTCAGTAATCTTGAGCTGAAGGGGAAGAGTACCGTTCTTATGACTAGACTCATAATCTCAACTAATCCTAGCAGGCACTAATCACTAGCACTACCACAGGATATGGTAATAAATAACTGACAAGATAGTCTCCCCCAAAATGATTACAAGCCTCCTAATCTTTTGCAATCATTATCCTGATTCTTCTTTTCTCTTTTTTCATCTTTTTGTACTTTTAAAACTCCTTCCAGGTCACGACAAGCATACAAGCTTTGTAAAATAATGTACCAGTGTAAACGACAACCACCACATAGTGCCTTGTAAATATTAAACAGCAGTGGAAGCAAGAGAATGCTGACAATCAAGTATAATTGTAGAATGGGAATCAAACAGTTCCTCAAATAGACAGAGGAAGAAAAAAGCTTTCCTCTCAGAAACAACCATTTAATTAACATTTCAAAGAGATACTGCCCCATGGGCCAAAAAGAATGTCAGGCTACACCTCAAAGATAAAAAGTCACAAGTATCTCCTACATGTCAAAACTAATTCATAAAGGTAAACACTACTGTTTGTCCCTTTAGTAAACAGGTACTGTTTGTTTACTTTTTTATGTGGCCTAGAAACTCTACACATAGCTGCAGACAACTGAGAAAAGGAAGTCACACAAAATATTAGCAAAGTAAGGTACTTATTTAAACTCTATGAGGTCTCATCAGACAAAAAAAATTCCTTTTAATTATTAAGAGCATGCAAACATTTAAAAGTTAATTGCAAAGAAACCAATGTTCATTTGTGTTTAAGAAAAGAAAAATCACAGTACACAAAATTAATTTCTCAGTATATTTACACGTGCAGCAATTCCAAGAGTTTTTGCTGTTAATTTTCTATCTACAACTGTAAATTTATTTCTTCAACACAGCAAAGGAAATCACCAATAGCTAGTCATTCACATTTACTAAATCCATGCAAGGTTTAAGACTTTTCTTTATAAAACAGTATAATGAAAATCTAAGCATCAAGTGCAGAGAAGACCAATCCAAGTCCTAGACACAGATTGTTTGAGTTATTGCCAAATGAAAAAATATCATGCAAATGAACTTCTGATCCAAACAAGTCTCCAGAAATGCAAGGTGAAGTCCACTAACTTTAAATCATCTCAATGAGTATCCCGATACTCTGATCCCAGATCTGAAGTACAATGGCAAGGCTACGCAATTCAGTAAAACAGACTTAAAACTTACCATAGAAGTCACTGATCTGGCATCTTCTTCGTAATTCACTACAGGTGGTGGCTCCTTCCCATCATTCTCTTGAACCTTTTGTTCCAGTAGTTCTTTCTGGGCTGCAAATTTTGCCTCAGAACATCTTAACTGCTGGACTGTTTGCTTAAGTTCTTCAAGTGCTTGCTTTTGGCTCAGCAAGAGTACAATACTGCAGGGAAACATAACAATTTAAAAATGTACATGTTTTAAAACACTTCATTTGCTTTATAAAAGCAGGGGGGCAAAAAGCATGAGAATTCCTCAACATAATCATTTATTCAAAAATGAAGCAATTTTCAAAGCAACAAGATAATGCGAGCAAACACTCATTCTCCCCTCTCTATCACAAAAACACCCATTCTTTCTATCACAAAAATCATGTTTAATAAATATAGGTAGAACTCCTGTTTTCATCCACTTTTGACTGAATTTATAAAAACTGGGGTTCCCCCTCCCTTACAGAATAAGTTAATTTTACATAATGATTTCAAGTGATGAGAAATTAATTCCCATCAGTGTAGTGAATTTGCAGTAATAATTTGCAATATTAAACTCACCTCACATCCAGTATAAATTCATATAGCATCACGTAACAGATACCTCTTTTTTCCTCTGCACCATAAGTATTTCTAGACTGTGTTATAACTACCTTATGAAGCTGAATGAATTTATCTTTACGAGGAAGTAAAAGCAATTTCTTCTGCTTATTTTTACAGTTCCTCTCTGAATACCACTCGTACTGATGAATACTTGAGACAGTTGTGAATAAATCATATTGAAGGACAGGCACTTAGAGCAGCTGCTGGTACCCAGATGCCTCTATTATCCCAAAACACTGCCAAAACCTGACAGACACTGCCTAAGAGACAGAATCACCCACACCATACTATAGACACCCTTAAAAGCACTCAACCAGAGCACAATGACATGTGGTCTAGAGGAGATGCAGAGCTCTCACAATCTAAAGGACAGATGAAGAAGGTAAATGGACCAGAACGATGAAGAATGAGGACAATATGAAGAAAAATCACAGTATGATGTTGCTCTATGTCTTCAGGATAATCCATTGAAGACAAGCCCTCCTGCAAGCCCTACCTTTGAAGACAAAAGGAAAGGCAAAAGTTGTTCATATAGGAATTGATCCTTCACAAACTGATGCTCAGCCAAGTGAGTATTCAAATAGTTTTCGAAGTAACAGGGGAACTACCTGTCATAAAATCCTCTTTGACAGGAAAAGATACAAATCATATCCATGGAGATGAGCATTATATCAAGTCACTAATGAACAAAACTCCACATCATCAGCAAAATGATCGTTCATTCAAAAAGGTTAAATGTGAGGTATGCAGACACAATTCTCAAATCTGAAAGTGAGATTTGGCATAAGCTTGCACATATTTAAAAGCATCAGAGAAGCAACTGAACAATTATCCTGAAGATAATGTGTTTTCATACGGTCTCCTTTATGAGATAAAAAGGACATCACCATGTGAAAATAATAGGCTTCAACCATCATCAAGGCTTTGGTCAATACACACTGGCTGGAGTGACATCCCCAAATACAGATTGGTTTCAACCAATCAGGACATAGCGATAATAAGACATACTCTGCTAGTGAAAAATCTCTCAAAAACCAATCTCTTTCTAAACTGTGGCAAAATGGATTACAATCTGATTGCTTTCCCAAGTCCAGCTTTCAGTGCTTGCCACTCCAGTCACGCATAAGGAATTAGAATCCATAAAATTATTTGCCTATGGCTTGCTTGAGTGCAAACTTTGAAGTCCTTGCTGCTAGTAATAGCTACTAGCAACTTCACAGAGAGAGATCTTGTCTGAAGCATTCCTGCAGATCAGGGCAACATAGGAGAAAGTGGTAAAAAGGTGAACTAAATCAAAACCCAGATAGTCAATATACTATCATGTTAGAAGGGCAATGGTATGCTTGACATATAAATATATATATATAAAAATAAAATACATTTAAAATGTTTTCTGTGTTGAAGGTAATATCATCATTTGAAGATGGAAAGGGATATTAGTGCTGGAATAATGGTACCAAGACATTGTCATAAGGTATGACCTTATGCACTCATTAAATTGATTAAGCCAAATACAACAGTTGGACAAGGTATTCGGGGACAGTAAGTATATGCTGAAACACCCTGATCACTCTGCACTGCAGCCAAAAGGTGAAAAGTGAGTTTGTTGGAGGCAAGCATGATCAACGACAAATTAGAACAAGGATGGGTTACAGGGAAGCCTTCACTGTACAACTAGATATTTAAGCTAGATTCCTTGCCCTTTTAGTATGACAAACAGGTACTGGTGCAATTTGAACTGATATCATCTCCTCAACATCACAAATATCTCTAAAGGATCAGTCAGAGAAGCCTTCACACAGTAAGAAATACAGCAATGGGAGTGATAACTGGTAACAAACACGAAGGGGGTAAAAACCAAAACGCCCCATCAAACTTAACTAGTTCAAACACATTTTATGCTTTAAGTAGCATACAGCAAAGAAGACAGGTTAAGAACCAAAAATTGGAAAATTCACTGGAAGCACATGTGAACTTCACCAAAGAAAGGACACGAAATATCTAATCCAAACATTGATACCAGATACATAAATAAAATTTTGGATATGAATTAAATATTATGCAATGTTTCACATGACAAGGTTCTGTCAACAAAGAGCGTCAAGATTTTTTCAGTGAATGAAGGATTATCTGAAGGACTTGCACTCCAATTCACTACTGGTACTGTAAACGAATATTTATGACCAAATGAGTAAGATTAAGATCGATTTCAACACAAATCAGAAAAATATCACTACAGACAAAAGGTTTCTTTATCTGTTGTGTTGACATCAGTTTAGAAGAGTATGTGAGTATTTTTTCTAACTAAAGGTAGAAGAAAAAACTAATGATGTTGCCCAACAATGATTCTCTATAATAATGTTTTATTTGTGGTGCAGTAACACACTAACCTCTCACATTTGGTATTTACTATGCAGTACTACAGGGTATGAGATTTACAGTCTTTACATTTACACTTTTGTAAAGGAAATGCAAGGAAGAATGAACTTAACCTGACAAGCTGCAAACATATTACTGCATAAGAGTCTTGCACATGACTCTGAAAACCTTTCATAGAACTACAGGTACACAAGGAATTCTGCCACAAAGAGAGGCAACTGAATTCACTCATCTTCTTTGATCAAGTTGAATTGAATTAATGAAAGGTCCAGCTCTTGAGCCACGCCAAACTATGACAATTATATCAAACTTATGGAGCTGCTCAATTCTTCAATGAGTTGGGGTCTGCAGTGGGCAAAGGTTATTTTAAAGAGAAGAAATTAACTTATTATTGTTTTTCACAGTAATTGCTAAATACAAAAGTAGAAAAAGATTAGTGATGGTTATTTCTTACTTGTGTTTTAGGAATTGCATCACAGACATTTTTCCCTCTCAAATTATTGTATTTTGAAATTTAATTTCAACTTACTCGGATTTCTTCTCACATGTCTTAGACGACTCTTCTATTTTTTTCTCAAGTTCCAAAACAAGTTCCTCTTTGCTCAAAAGGGTTTGCTGTGTCAGCATCAGTTCTTCTATTACTGTTTTTAACCTGTAAAACAATTTCAGAAACCCAAGCTATGAATAAACTGTATGTATCTGGAACATCATAATCTTTTTCCTGAAGATGTAAAAGAGCATTATGCTTTAGATTACGTTACTCAGCACTAGTTTCTTTTCTTTTTACATGTGGCCAGACCTTTACATTGTTAATCTGAATTATTAGAGATTGTATACGAGCCTCTGTAAACATACAAGGTCACTGAAAGATCTGTCTACAAGTTCTCCTATAAAGAAAATATTTTTTCCAGAATATGTGATGAGTACCGTGAATTAATGCCTGCCTAATATATTGCTAATTTATGACATGCTTTAAGAAAGACAAAAGCCCTCCAACTCATAAAGCATGTGTTAAATAAATACACAGAATCAGTAGCTGGGTTGTATTTCTGTTGTAATAGTGATTGTATCTTTCTTCAAAATTATCCTTTTCAGGTTACAATCTCTGGTAATGGTTAATTCAAAGTAAAGATAAACTGTATAAAACCACTCAATACTAACAGGGGTATTACGCTTTAAAACCATTACTGACACTTCATAATTATCCTGGTAAATATTCCAATTAAAAAAAAATCCATGAGTCTACAACATCTGCATTCTGAAAAATGCACATAAATGGCTTACATAATGACAACTTCTAAAACGTGTATCAATCAAGAAATCATTAATTCAGAACAATCTCTTGTAAATAAATAAGCATTAACATCTTGCTTCCTTTTTGTCTTTATCTACACATCATTAACGATCTTACTTTATTTTCCCTGTATTTTCAAGCCCAATTTCAATAGAATTATTGAAGTAAAGAGTGGAACACAAGTAAAATATATGTAGTAATTACCACTGCAAAGACCTACGGCCCAAAACCATTCCAGACCAGGGAGTGGCACACCCCACTCTCTAAGTATCTAGGAGGCACATTCCACATGTGCATATACATCAAACTGAATTATTTGACTCTAAACACTGAATCAGTCCTCTCCTCCCAATATATTTTATACAGTGTTGATTATATATGATCTGTACGCAAACGTGCATTTTATTCTAGGAGACTAAAATTACTAGAATAAGTCATAGAGTGAATGACCAAAATTTATTTTCCAAAACACAAACCTTCTACATGTGTTTATTTTGAGATAAGATAAATACTTAAAACATTTTCCTCAAAGTAACATCCTCACAGCTCCACTTTTCATATACATTTTTATTAGTTTTACGCTTCTCTATGTTTTCTTATACTAGGTCTCCAAGCTATCACCAACTAACTTTTTTATTACAATACCTTGCTAAAGAAAGTAATTTAAAAATATTAACTGTTTTTTTATCAGCTTTCTAAACAAAATTTTAATCTACACTGTATTTGCTTAACAAATGATTTACAGGAATATTTTTCCTAATGATCAAGCATCAATAGCCATGAAATTAAAACCAAATTTGTAAGACTTCACTAGTAGGAAAGAGTATATACATGGAGATACATCATCATTTCACCACTTAAAAGATATTAGATTTTATATTTTATATGGTAGCATCAGATTAAAACATTAAGTTGATGTAGTTCTTCCTGAAACTTCTGAGATATTTCAGGACATTTTTTTTATCTTGAAGAAAAGAAAAAAAGCTATCATGTACACCAAAATCCCTTGCCTCCCTGCACTCAACATGTATTCTTTGATTAAACAATAACTTTCATTCAAACTGGTTACAGCTGACAATTCTGCATCTGTAGCTTGCCAAAGGAATTTTCTTGTGGTATTGTATTTGCTCTCTGGATACAATCAGTTTACAAAAGGGTTTCTAAGACTTAACAATTAATCACTATTAACACTTTAAAAATCACACGATAGCCCTACCTGGAAAGCTTCCTTTCATATTTCTTTAGTTATAACCTCTGTTCTGATGCAACTATCAATTTAAATAAACGTCTGATCTTAGAGAACTTATATTTCAGAAGAATTGGATATTACTATGCTCATTGATCAATCTTTAGCTTATACTATTTGCTCCTTTCAGCTTCTAATGAAAGTCTTCAAAGCATAAACTTTTATTCTGCTATACTTGTCAGACTTTCTGAGTACTATTCAGTGACATCTATGAATATTTATCAGGAGACACCATAACTCATTCCTTAGGAAGGTTAGCTAGTCAACACTGACTATTAACTACTTCCCTTTGTCAAAATTTTATTCACAAATATAAGTTTACTTTAAAATGTAAAAAACAGTTTTCTCATCATGCTCCCTTAAATATACATTGTTAAAACTGTTAAACAGTTATGTATGGAAAGCTGTCATTTTTTTCATTGCATACTCAATAAAACAGCTAATTCAAAAAAACATTATTGACTATAAATCAGTGTATCTTTGAATGTTTTAAATGTTTGAGAAATAAATCCACCATGTGCACTTATTTGGTAGATACTGAAGGTAGTTCTCCTCTGCAGAAATGTAATGCAGCATTTTAAAGCTCCAAGACCACGATTTTAACACTGAAGATCAAAAGTCAAATTTCTATTGTTTCACCATATACAGAGCTGACTTTTAAAAAGTCATCAACTATGAATAAATGATGTAGTACACTTGTCTTACTTGCAAATTTCTAGTCGTACACAGTTGACAGAAATACCTGTGGTTTTTTTTTTTTAGGTTGCAGTGGCTTTAAGGCAAGATCGCAACAACATATCTAAAAGAAGGTTAACAAGATCTATCAGTAAAGACAGTTACTGAGAAGCACAACAAAAAACGAAGGGCTCTCACCTGCATTAAAAAGCAGAAGGACAAACAGGATAATAATAAACAGTTTTTACACTCCCAGGGGACAGTGGAGCTTCATAAATAATCTGCATTGCCTAATATATTCATAATAATCCAAATAAAAGGACAGTTTGAAAAGTGACAAAGAATGCTGATTATATAATGTTATTTGAGGTAGGAGGAAGGCTCTGAATATGATGAATTAAAAAGGATTATTCTAGACCTTAAAACACTCTATACCTGTCATTTCAATACATATGGAAATAGGCAAATATATAGTGGGGGAAATATAATCCAAAGCTTTATTTATGTAGAGAATGAGTTCTAAAATTACCATCATCACTCAGAAATGAAATTTTGGACATACAGTACATGATTCCCTGAAAACACTGGCTTGAGGAGCTGCTCTGGTCAGAAAATCAAATTAAATGCTTCTCTAGGGTTTGTTAAAACCAAAGCAGTGTACAAACACAAGAAACCTTGGAAGGTCTCCCTCTAAACTGTAATCTGTAATCTGGATTACCTATGAAATTCTAGTCATTCATCTCAAAACCAATATAGTAACCTTGAAAACATTCAAATAAAGACAACTGGACGGATAAAGGACAAGTAAGCTTTGTGAAAGGATAGACTAAAACTAAAAGAATGCTCTGAAAAAGAGATCAAAAAGCAGAAACTGAACAGAAATTTACATTATCATAGGCAAAAAGGAATAGATTGTTCCTCTTCTCTTCCAAAACAAAAGCCTAAGAGCCATAACATGAAAAAAGACAGCAGTAGTATCACAAAATAGGAAGTTAATTTCTGGAATTCCTTGACCAAAAAATTCTATGGACAACAGATACTTTTACACAGTGAATCTGACTGAAAAATATCATGGAAGAAAAGTACTTCCAAGGACATTATGAACTACCTCCACAGCCATGAAAGACATTTATCTCAAAATATTTCAGAGGTGAAAACTATGGGAGGCTGAGGAAATTGCATTATATGATCATCCTGGTTTCGTTCTCCTCGCAAGACTTTTCCCTGTTGTCTAACATGGGAATGAAGAAAGTTGAGTGTCCATCTTTGGTCTGGCCTAAAACGGTTTAATGTTTCTCTCAGAATCCTAAATCTATACCACAAAGTGAACACCTTAAAGACAGCAATGCTTAAAAGAGCTACATGATTCCAGAAATAATGACACACCATAAAATTTCTCACTCAAATTTGCAAAAGCATTTCAAGTGGATGAATGTAAGATTTGCAATAGGACACAATGAAAATTGTATTGAAAATGTATATATGTAGGTAAACATATAGACATAAATTTATAACACAATTATTTCATCAGAAATGTCTATTAGAAAAGCAACATTTCATCTCTTTTATTTATATATGCTGCTGTCTTATTTCTAAACAGTTGGATACAAAAGGCAAGCCAAACAAGAATTTTTCTTTTTAACCTATGGAAGGCAGAATCTTTGAAAAATTGTAATATTCTATTGAGAAAAGAGGCTCACTATCTATATATTCTTGTGCTGAAGTACATTAAGATGTACAACATCAACAGCGTTTAGGCAGGAATAATCTCAATCTAGTAATGATGTAGAATATATTAAAAAGAGAAACATGTTTAAAGGAATTGGGGGGAGCTTAATTATCACAGGATCCTCTCATAAGTAAAGGACTAAGGAGGCAGATACTTCATATTAAAAAAATTCAATACTTATCAATGGAATAAATTTACAAAAAGTAATCTAATTATAAAGAAAAAAGAGGATGATTAAAAGCCTTAAAAATTAATTAATAAAATCCAGAGTTTCTGCCATATTGAGAAAACACAGGGATTAGTGTAACCTGCAGAAGACACTCCAATATGTTTACATTTGAAATACTTAATTCTGATTTTGTTTTTCAGAAAAACCTACAACAAATAAGGATCATAGTTTGATTAAGCAAATGAAATTAAAAAAAAACAAATGTAAAAATTCCCAAAATATATAATTGATGTCTTATTTGCATCAGTTATACTTTCTAAGGTGAAAATACTTCAAATAAGTCAAACATGAACTGAAATATAGTAGACAAAGCAAAAACATCATTCTGAATTTACCATTTTTAATGCATCATTAACAGTTGCAATCTCACAACTGACCATGCAAGACCATTTTATGTCAAAAGTCGAGGCTGATAATATACAAAATAATAATCTCAGCAGTCAATTCATTCCCCATAATAAATTATTAAAGGTGAACTTGGTAAAAGTAATGAAAATATTTAACTAGGCAATATACTAACGAATAGCTAAAAGCTGGTGAAATGTTATACAACAGCTACATCTGTATTACTAGTTAATGTACTCTAAAGGTTACAATAATGAATAACTATCTCCTTTAGAAAACAAAAGTAATTA
>VXBI01002002.1:112794-142291 GCA_013397375.1 Toxostoma redivivum | reverse complement strand
ATTCAACCCCCAACAACAAGTAACTGTCCCTTTCCCAAATGAATGACACAACACTTTTTGTACTGTTTCATTCCAAAGCATGTGTCTATGTGTTAGCTTTGCTGAAGCTCCATGTTTTATTTCATTTTGGCTCCTTACATGCTAATTCTCAAATGTTCTCTAAAATTTCTACTTAGCTTAGTTTTAATTTTTCCCTCTGACTGTGAATAAAGCATGGCTTCACTAATTATGTCTACAGTTAATTCTTTTTATACACATTTATCTGATTTGCTTCTCTCCAAAGCATTTTTTGTATTAATGCATTAATTTCATAATCACTTCAAATTATGTTCCATGTTGCATGAACAATTGGGGAATTAGCATCTGCTTGCAAATTGTTAGCTTGGCTTTTCATTTTTGTTGTTGCAGTTGATGAACTCAAATTATCCATACTGAACATGCCCGAAAAGAATTCCACCTCCTACAATAAATAATTCTCTTTACTTTTTGTATTGGCTCTTGTTAAGGGAATTCAGTACAGTTATGCAACAGAATAAAACACTGTTTTTCCTTATCAGTTTTGGTGTAACAGTTGATTACTGTGTAGAGCCACTGTCTGACACAGTCTTTCATAGATGCTCCTAGGTAGCTACTGTGCTAATTTTTTTAATTCTACTATTGTTCTCTGGTTCCCATCATTGAGACTCTCAAATGGAACCACAGTGTCAAAGACCCCCCCTGCCATCTAAGCAAGTCCAGTGTGAGCACTGAGCTCACACCAAGCAAGGGCAGGGGTGTTCAGCTGCCAGAGACCCAGTACAGCTGCTTTTCGCAGGGGTGGCCTCCTGAGCCTCTTCAGACACAGGGACATGGAAGCTGTTCTGGGGTCACATCGAGATGTTGCAAGAGCATGAGGGCTAAAATATTCATGAAGAAATGATGCCCCATGCCTCATTTCCCTCCTTCCACATACCATGAGACACCCAAGGTGGATGGCAATGTAGAAAGTAAAGTGCTCTTATCCTTTTATTACTCCATTTCAGAGTTGTCAATGCTTCTTCTCCATGACATCTCATCTTTCCCTTTCTTTCCATGCAATTTTTCTTCTTCTAAAATCAGTAATTTCTCCCAAATTTTAAAATAAGCGTGGCAAAAAGAGTATGATACATAAATCTGCTAAGATTTTGTTACTACCCTTCCTTCAGTTAATGATCTAATCTACCTTTACAATGTCTACAGCAGAGGATCAGCATTCTTGTTTGTCTTCATATACCATCACAGCAGGCATGATCAATTAGTTCAATACACACAGAAAACCAATTTTTAAAACAGAACCTCAGATGGTGCAAAAGGCTACTGAAGTTAATAGAGTGTGATTAGAAATTAATGGCATTATTAAAGGTTGAACCAACTGAAGATATACCTGTCTTCATCACCCAGTGCATAGTTTCACCAATGAAGAGAAATCCACGTTTTTCAAGAACACTGGTTTTACAGAAATACTACAGCAAGTTGTATGTTTTCATGTTATCATCTCCAAATACAGCCTTCTTTAAGCCTGAATGCCACCTGTCTGTGACATGCTGATGGAAAGTTCAATCCATAACCCTCCTTGGCTTTTTAATAAGGTGACTAAAGCTTTTAGCAGTCACACAGTAGTGGAACTTGCAAGAAGGCTTTCTTGCACAATAGAAATTTTAGTTATTAAAACCAAACCAGAACAAAGCATTGCTGGATTTTTGTATTAATATTGCTATAATAGAATTTATCTTTCTGCTTAAAATGGAGCATACAAGGAGAAGCATTAAAACCTACTCTAATTTTAGGGTTTTTTTTAAAGGAATGAAAGATGGTGGGTACTATAAAGTCACCTTCCTAGCTGTGTAGCTGATCTTGCCAAATCAGAATCCTACTCATTTTTAGACTAATTGTCAAGACTGCACAGAAGCAATCCTCTAGTGAAGAAAGTGAGGAATCATACTTAGCAGCAGTTTTAAGACTATAGAATTTATGGTATTTTTAGTGACTTGATGCCATGGAGTCCAAGATCTGCTTCTAACCTTAGCAACATTCTGTGAGAGCATGAATTGTCCTTCTGTGTCATACTTCATGTCAGGTATTTGGGTGTCTGCTCACAAAACTTCAATGAATGTTGGAGAGGCTGAGGCACTAACGACTTCAAGCAGTGCTATTACTCATGAGATGACAAAGGAAACTTGGACTAAGCCTGTAATGCTTTAATGGCTTCTCAGAGCTAGATGTTAAACTGTTTGATAACTCACTCCTAATTATAGAGAGTATGGAAGCAATTTAACTCAATCAACTAGTTGGCTTCAAAGACAGAGTTGTATTTTCTTTATCAGAAGCCAGTGATCAGTATCAGCTTCAGCAGCACTGATAAGACATGCAACAAAGGCTGTTGAGTGCCAAAGACTGCTAATGAGAACTTGATCAATAGTATTTTTAATGATGCAATTCCGACTGTAATGGGGCTGCTTCTGATGAAAAGGAAAATAAGTTAGGAATGATCACACGGTCAGCCACGGCAAATTCCAGTGCTGCCTATTTCTTGCTATTCCACATGCTGCTTAATATTCACTAAGTATTTCTCCAGTTGTTTCTGCATTATCCAGCCCCTCATTAAAGACTCCAAGGATCACAATGCTTAGGTGTTTATAGCTGATATGCTGTAGAACTCCTGAGTTACCTACTAATGTTTTGTTTTTTTCTATTAATGCCTAGTGGATGCAAGGTGAGAGCAAAGCTACCATTTTTTACCATTCAGGCAGTGTCAAACAGGATCATCCATTACCAGCATTTTTCTCACACCACTTCCTGGAGGGTGCACTCCAGATACAGACAGGTATTAATGTCCAGGTCTGTCTGTGGCTCAGTGATACAGATGAGGCTGTTAGATTGGATGCTCCCAGCAGTATTTCTACGTTTGCACTCAACATCTCCTGTTTAAGCTTTCTCTCCAGCCACGTTCACCTCACAAGCAAAAACCAAATAACAGACCATTTTGGCCCCTGGAAGAACTATCCCCACTGCCATAGGGGGCAAGTGCATAATACAGTGCAACTGATTTCTCTAAGCTCTTTTGTGCATAAGTTTAAACAGTGCCGCCAACATAGAATTTCATTTAACACATAAAGAAACCAAGGTGTGGTAAGCTAGTGATTGAAAGAACATGCTCTAGATACATTGCAGAGAAATCACACAAGCATGGGGAAAAGTGGAAAGTTGAGGAAATAGATTCTGACAACTTTACTACTGAAAGGGTTTAGGGAAGTCAGAGGCTGGAGAGGAGGACTGCATTTTGAAGTGAAATTTCAGAACATTCTCGGGTAAGACAAATGTACCAGAATTACATGCAGTGAAAAACCTTTCACAATAAATATTGATATGAGAAAGAGAGAACAGAGGTGAAGCCAAAGAACACTGTGAAGTCCCTACTATTCTGTATCTTTGCTGTCATAGTCAGCTGGAGTCATAAAAGAGTCAATTACATTTTGTTTGTGCACTTCAAGTATTAACAACCCCAAAACATAGGGATCACAACAATGAAAGACACCAGTTTAATTTCACTGCACATGTGTGGGTGAATGAAAAAACTGTATGTAATGAGAAGGCTAGAAAACAAAAAACTATGGCTATGTAAGTCAATTCCCACAGGCAATATAACTGTCTTATTTACTGTACATTAGGTGCCCATGTGTATGTATTTCTCCTCACTCTCAGTAAGGCTTAAGCACCATCAGATTTATCACACTGCTGGAGTGAGCATGTGGACAGTTACTAGGCAGTAGTTAACATGCTAGAAATCGACAGCCCAAGGTGCTTGACAGTCATTTGTTATGGAGACATAACCACAAGCAAAAAACAATCTGGCAGTCGGAAAAAAACACAGAGGCAAAAAAATCAAGAGTGTTAGTGGTCTTGGCAATGAATTCTAACCATAACCCTGCTTATAAATATGTTATTAAGCCCAGTCACTACAGATAAATGGAGCATTCAAAACAAAAATGTATCCTTCTCTAGGTGATGCACTAACCCTGCTAAAAGATTACTTTGGCTGTGAATAAGACCAAATCACACATAGAGCCAGAGTTCATGCTGAATTTTCTGCTTCCCTCAGTCTACCAGCAGGGGAAACCTCCTCTTGAGGCCACATTCCAGGGGAATAAAATCCTTGAGGATCCAGTAACCCATGCTTAACATCCACGTCCCAGAAAAGGAAGAGAGGATAGATCGATATTGTCACATCAATAAACTAAAAGATGTTCTTCCTGACTATAGTGGGTCATAGAATGGTGCTCAGGATTACAAGTGGTGTGATTTTGTAATAATTATTGAATGTGGTGAAGATATTCTTTCTCAAATAATTACTTAATCTTCTTGAGTCTCTTAAGGTATTTGCCATTCTCATCAGCTGAATTGTCACTTTATAAAACAGAATTCACCGAATTAGAGCTAGGAACATGACAAATAGCAGACTTTGCTAGGACTTTTTATTGAAAAATTATTTGGAAAGTATTTCCTTAATCAGTTCTCATTATATTATTCTATTGTACCTGTTCCATCAAAAAATGTCAGAGATGTCTTTTTCCTCATTTTCCCAAAATCTAATGGATAATGATGTACTCCATTGTTAACACTCAAAAGCAGAGAAATTATTAACATTTGTATAAATGATTTGTGAATTTCAGGGGTTTTTTACTTTAGAAATAATTGGCATCAAATTTACATCAATCTCATAATGATAATTACTTTTATCTAACATTGATTTCTGTGGGGCAAATGATACTCAGAAAATTTGATTATCTCACACATATTCACTGAGTTATCCTCTGAATATCATAAGTACAGGAAGTAGTCTCACCTTCGCTTTTAATCTTGGAAAGATAAGGCACAAAGCAATTAAAAAGCACATTCATTAAAAGACTTAAGAAAGCCTGTTCCAAGGCTCAAATGCTCAAGTGCAATATCTCTAACAGAAGACTTTCCTTCTTCCTATCACATATTTGTGGGCCAAGTGTCTTCTCTGGGAGACAATCAGGCCACAGACACACTGTCAACAAAGGAAAGTGTTGTTGTCAAACACGAACTTTGTGACATTTCAGTCCCAGTCTCTGAATAGCTTTGAATACAGTTATTCTCTCCTTTTAGAAATAAGGTTAAAATGCATCCAGCTGAATGACTCAGTCTGAGAAAATATCTGAGGCAGAGATTACATTACTGGAAGCTGGAGGTGGAAGGGTTCCTTCAGGTCACCAGCTGCGCTGCTATGTTTTTCAAGAATATTTAATATATTTTGTATACTTTTTTTTCCTTTTTTTTAACTTCCAAAGTTCCTGAATAAGAGGGATGTTTACAGCAACTTTTCATACACTGTCAACTGAGAAATAGCTCTCTAAACTGACTTGCACAAAGTTTTTCTGAACTGCTTTATGAAAAACTGCCGAACAATGCTGCTTCTCTGATGTTTGCTGAAAAGCTCCCTGGAGTCAAGAGAAGTCTCTCCTGAGGATTCAAGCTGCTGGAATCCTGAAGTTTTTTATTAATTCACAGAACACAAGCAGTAAATGGGCATCCCTTGAGGTTGAAGTGCCTGAAGTATAGCTGTAGGCAGACTGAATTTCAGCCATGCATGTAGTTTTTAGCCAGTGTAAGCCCTGGACACTGAAGCGAGCAGCTCCAGGGCTGGCACAATCATGCACAGGGAGGTTTCCCAACTGGGGGAACATGATGGGAGTGCAGAGAGACGGTTAAGGGATAGGGGCAACTGCGACAAGTTCCTGATGCACACAGCACCTGAATCTCATCTGTGACTGCCCCACCTCCCCAGGAGCAAGCACTAATACTCAGAAAATTTCACCACCAGCAAGGTTGTGAAGCATTGGAACAGGAGGCTGAGGAAGTGGCTGAACCACCACCTCTGGAGATACCTAAATGACACAGATGTGGCCCTTAGGGACAAGGTTTCTGTTAACCAGTCAATAGTTGAACTCAAGGACCTTAAAGGTCTTTTCCAGGCAAGATAATGATATAATTTTAAGCTAAGACCACTGAACAATGCATGTAAATTTTTATGAATAATGACATTTGTCCCTCTAGAGCTGGCTGGCTTGCTCTGCATAGCCAGGATGTAACACACAGAATGTTCTATTCTTGGTATGCTGGACATCTGTCTTCTTTAGTGAGATTCCCTCCACAGCCTAGACCAAATGTCATGGAAACCAATGAAACCTCATTACTATGTGATGACAATTAATTGCTTTTCTTAATAAGCCAACATTTTCTTCTCTGCATATCCTGATTTCTTTATTAACCTTGAATAGAAGTTGCATTCAGAAACCATTATCAATGACTCAGACTGAGACAAAAAGTCAGTAAAGAAAATGATATTGCCCAGAGCATCCTTTCAGCTTTAGTTTCTTCTTTGGTTTATGGGTCATTTGCAAATCTGTTCTGACAGGAATATTAGGCTGCTATATAGCTATAGCAGAAAATTCACTAGAGATTTAAACTCCAGTGAATGTTCACATTCCCATGGGCTGTGAATGAGAGAGTTTTTATATCAGCACTCAGTTCTGAAACGTCAGCCAGCTTTTCTCACCCATTAAAATGAATTTTAAAAACCTTTATAAAGAAAGCCCAGTTGGTGTGCTAACCAGCTCTCTAGGAAGTTTGCTATCTGATTACATACCCTCTCTCAAACAAATATTTAAGTTATAAACATTTGTTCAGCAGCTGTGAGCATGCAGATTTCCCCCTAGCTGCAGAGCACTTGCACAGAAAATGCAAAGCTTACAGCTTTCCACCTCTGTAATTCTACTGAAACATTTGCAATTTTTTGTAGGCATGCATCTCAGCTAATTGCATAAATTTGTTTCACCTGACAAGCAAAACAGATGTCAGATGACTAAATCCATTGATTCAGGTGCTGATTTGGCACAGCTTTTCCCTTTTTATTATACTCAGATCTGCCTTGTCCATGTTCTCTTGCATAATAAAGTCACTGGAACAATTTAGATAGTGAGTAAAATGGCAGAACTCCAGAAAACTCACCAACTTCAACCTTCTTATATTCTGCAAACAACCTTCTTGTACTCTTATACTTCTATACTTTGAGAAGAGCCTGATCAAAATCCAAGCATGAAAATGGTGCCAGTTCCCACAATTAGTTGTGAATTTTCTAAGAGGCACTGAAAAATGGCACTGAACTCTGCAAATGACATGTGACATGTGAATGACTAGAATGTTCTTCTCTCCAAGGTCTTTCATGGAGTTGGCAGAAGGCTAATTAAGGTGACTACACCTCAGTGTATCCTGTCCATATTGACATATTTCTTCCCAAGCTCCCTCACACTGACATCAACTAACAAGACAAAACAGGTATGGAAGAATAAAGAATCTTGAATTCTGAGTTTATTATGGCTTCATCATCTGTTTCTCAGATGGGAGATGATGGAGAGAAGAGTACGTTGCCTCTCATCAGACATGTCATATGCACAGCTCTGGACCCTCTGGGCCAGCAGAGAGAAACAGGTTTTTTAAGAGATTGCTTCAGGAAATCTAGTGCCACAGCAGGGATTAGGATCACAGGTGTGGAGATCCTCCTGTCTCCTTCACTTCTAGCTGCAGATTTTCTCTTCCCTTTCACTTGTGTTATCATTAGCACTCATTCAACTCAATCTACCAACTGGTTTAGTGACCTGACCATTGCAAGGGCACATAGCCCTGAATCAACTGGGAAACAGCTACTGAGCAGGGTGTGAAGGGGGACACAGGAGACCTAATCCTGGCACAGACTGTTGCAGTGGAACCTTTGTTTGACTGCTGGACTTTTCTGACAAGTCCATGGTCTTGATGACAAGAACAAGTCAAGAATGATAACCTCCTGGCTTTGCAATCTTAATAAAAGGCCTACCCAAGGCAAAGTGAACACTCTTTGTAAGACTGCTTTGTCCCTTACTTGGAAGGTTAATGGCTGGCTTGATTTGTATCAGAATAAGGTTTTATTTGGAAGCAAATCAATATGCCAGGTTGCATCAATATTGCCTAATCTCCCTAAATTCTTTTTCAGACCCAGAAGAATTAGCGCTTATGCAGATCAGAATTAGGAGCTTCACAATCTAACCTTTTTCCCTTTCCACTCTTACTCTTGACACCAAAGACAAGAGTCTTTAATATCAGAATGTCCCAGAAATTAAGCTCCTGAACAGTGCCAAGAAAGAAGAGCTGATCAAAGAGCTAGTGGCAGATATGGGACTCGATACCTCAAAGGGCATCCAGCTTACAAGTACATTTTGTATCTTTGAGAGCATGGAATTCTCTTACCTTCCAATCAGAGCACTATTTATACAGCCCCAGAGGCACTGCAGTTACAAATAAAATGGGAGGTACTTGTCCCAGAGATCTTAAATTATTTTCACAATGAGAGACCAATGATGTTATGCAAGAGTCAAGACTGCAGAACTGAGAAACTGTCAGATATTCTGTTATACACTCTTAATATTATATTCAGACTTTTTGCTTGCTATTTCTCATCCAGCTTCAGTTTCCACCCCATCCCCTACAAATCATGAGATATGAGATACTAAAATTCTGCTACCCTGAAATGGGAAAATTTTATACTCTACCTCACTTTAGTGGTCCATTCTCAAGGATAACTAGTTACACTAAAAATCAGTATTTCACAAAATCTAGTCAGATTTTCATGGTGTTTTTGAGAATCATCACCCAGTTTTGATTTTGGTTACACTAGGAAAAGACAAATAAATCTCCAGACTTGCAGCCAATTCATCTCAGCTTAACAACTTTCTGTGTATTACCTGAGGCATTTCCCTTTCTGTGAACATACTGTTATCCCCAGTACATTAGACTTAGTTTAAGCATGTATTTAGTTTGATCTAAGCTTAGTTTTGCCACTTTGCATTGCCAAGCAAAGAGCACATATTGATGCTAATCAATCCATTAGCACCTATCAGCCTGGTAAACTTCATTTAACTGAGATGTTAATGTCTGCCTGAGACTACAATTCTGTACTGTCACTCACTAATAAAATCAGTATAAAGAAGCTTAAAGGCAGGAGGCAAGGCAGAGGCACAGGCTACAGGCATTGTGGAAGTTACGGAATCTGTGACCATGTACTAAAAGTCACATCACTGACGATCTGGCCCCTCACTTCTCTTTCTAGAACATAATTCATGAGTTCTGTTAACTGAAAACATTGCTGGGAGGAAGCCACACTGACCTCAAGTCCTAAAAATCCTGTTGCATAAAAACCAAAAAAGCTAATATAACAACAAAAAGTTAAAATAATTTTAACCTATTTCACATAATAAATAATCCCATATTTAGAAGATATGTGTGCAAACACAGCATATCAAGAAGGAAAGGCTTGTTTTACAAATTAGTCAACATTTTAATATGTCAGATGGTCTTACTTGATAGGCCCTGAGTAAATTTCCAGTCAGTACAAATGGCTTCAGGGCATGTGCGCTTTTTCTTTTTTTTTCATTTTTTCATTTTTTTAAAAGGAATAATACATGATTTTCATTGTTAATGAAAATGTTAATGAAAAGAAGCCCTATTTGCAGCACCAAGCCATTCCCCTGAGCACCCAGCCACTGAACAAAAAGTTAATGGTTATAAGTAATATTCAAAAACATTAAGCAAAAGTCCTCTGTCAAATTCCTCCAACACTGCCTAAAAATGAGCAAGACCAGAAGTGCACGGACCTTTGAATGATGAAGTTGCATTTTAGAAGTTGATTTTAATTTGTTTTTCCTTCAATACAACTGTAGCAGATTTCATCTGTATCCTCAGAGAAATCTTACACACCCTGTGCAGGTTTGGAAGCCCATGTCCAGACATATTAATGAACCAGTAAACAGAATCTATTGCCTCTATCCCTATATAGGCTGGAATTAGGAAGAGCAGGTGCAGGATTAGCAGAGAATCCAGAGTAGAGAAAGGATTACAAAAACAGGATTTGAAAGACCCAGCAATAATCAGCTCTTGGACAGAATTTAGAGCTGCTTTGGCTTAGCAGATAATGTTTCACAGGGTTTTCCCTGGAGTTCCTTTTAAGAACATTTGAGGGAGTTGCAAGTTTTGTTTGTGTTTGCTTTTCATATCTTTTAGGCAAAAACCAGCTGGATGTGGATGAAACCAACGTGGATATATAAGAGATGAGAAGTTGAGAGTGCCCAAACCTCCTGAGACAAGAAAAATCCTGTGTCACTTGACATGATGAACCAGATATGGGCCTTCAGTTTGAGCAGGGCCCTGATGCTCCTACAGATAAAAACAGGTATACAAGCAAGGACAGCTGGAAAACCAAGAAAAATTATTAAATACTGCAGTGATAAGAGAGATTTTATCCAGACTGGTTTCCTGACTCACTAGTTTTATAGTAAATTCCCTGTTTTCCTTACTGTAAAAATTGCTCACAAAACAGGGATAATGCCACGTATCTAAATCAAAAACAGGAAGAAAACAGGTGAAAGGACAGAAGGAAAAACCCACATTTCGTGACTATGTTGGCTGATAAACAGTTCTGGTTTCTAACTAGCAGAAATATGTATTTTTGTTGCAAATATTTAGTGTGCTTCAAAAACCCAGTGTTTCAGGAGAACCATTGCAAAGTCTCATATCTCAGAAAAACCAGTTTAATCAGAAACATCTTCAGGAAAAAAAAATTAAAAAAAAAACATGAGGAAAGCCTAAATGTTTTATCTACTTCAAAATCAAATGTTTAAAAATGTGTCACAAAACATAGCAACATTTGCAAAACAATGCAAATTTAATAAAAATTAATTATAAAATGTTTCAGTCTCAACAGAAGTGACACATAGGAGGAAATCAAACAAATTTTTGACCCTAAGTAATGTTTCCCCCATCTCTTTTATTTCAGAAAAATGAAATATCAACCTTCCATAAATAAAATTTTTAAAATAACTAAGTCCTAACAATACAGAAGGCTAAATATTTAAGTCCTAATTAGGTGAGCACCTCCCAGCATAGTGAAAAGAAGAAAAAAAATGATACTAACCCTCCTTGTAGACTTGGCCTTGAATTCTTCTGAGAATTTAATCCCCCTCAAACAAAGGATGGTTCAGAACTGTAAGTCTAAGCTGGAGGGCCTGGGAATGTTATGCAAATGTTTTTAATGCATTGTGAACCCATCAAACAAAGAAAATAATCAACTTGATTTGCAAGAACCCCCTACCTATGATTCTGTAAAGTTCCTCTTCTTAATCCTCTAAATTCCTCCCCACCTTGACTCCATCCTTTCTTCTCTTTTATCTCTCATTCCACCTTTTTTTTTTTCTCCTTTCTATTCCAGAAATAGAACTCCTCCTCTGGTTCAGTATTTTTACACCTCTTTCCAACTACTTAATTAATTATTACTTGTGTTAGCTCAGCATCACACCAGTCCAATCATAGTCTAGGATTCTGTTGCTCCCATTAACATACAGGTATCAACAAAGCAGCTGCTGCAGAGAACTACAAAGGACAGTATCTGCAAAGGCATAAACTAAAGGCAGCCAAAAAGTAAGCTGAAACCCAACTATGACCAAGGTTTTTCTGTCATAAATGACAGAAGAAAGAAAAAAAAAGAAAAAAAAAAAAAGAAAAAAAAATAAGAGAGAGGAAAAGCTGGGGAGCATTCCAAGGAGATGTGTCCTGTGGCTGCAGCTGCACTGTGTGAACCAGAGATGGCACACCTGTGGGGACAGGGCACTGGAATAGCAGAGACAGGAGGTGCTGAGGGCCTGAACAGGAGCATCAGCCCTGCAGCCTGATAGGAAAGGTGGCATGTTAGAAACAGGAGTGCAGAAACAACTCACAGGCTTTGACACAACTCGCACAGAAAACCTGGCCTGGTATCAACCAGCTTTATGGCTCCCTACAGCTGGAGCCAGAGGATGGATGGAGCTGTTTCTCCTCTCTAATAACCATCACCTACAGAGCCAGTCATCTGGATCAAAGAGGAGCTGCCATGCTGCCCTTCAGCAGTCCTCTTAATCCACAGCAACACGCAAAAATAGCAACTAACATCTTTAAGGCAGCTCAGGAAGACATCTCCTCCTCCTTGTCTCTAGCATTAACATTTCAAAAGCAAATAAATCCTGATTCACAGCAAAGGACTCAATGTCCCCACAGAAGGGCTCATGCAGTGAGTTATTTGGGAGTGAGCAAGGCAGACACTGAGTTTTGCTGGTTCAGAACATCACAGATGTGTTTCACTCCACAGCAATGAAGGGGAAGCTAGAAAGGAGCAGGAGCCAGTGCATACCTAAGAGTGGGTGAGTTCAGGCAAACCCCTTCTAAATTTATAGTAGAGAATACAGCTGTATCTATAAATAAATCTATTCATTGCAGCAGTTCCTGAGTAACTACTGTAGCTGTAGTGTGTAGCTATACTTAGCTACACAGCTCCAATGAGAAAAGTTACAGTTCCCAAATCCTGATGAAGGATTAGAAAAGACCATCAGAGCCAGAAATTTAGGCCAGCAGACTTTGGCTCAGTTAGTAAAAGAAAGAAGGAACCCATCTCCTGTTTAACTCTTGAGAAGCCAAGGAAGATAGACATGCATAAACCCTCACAGCTCCTGACATGAAGCACTTCAGAAAAAGCCCAGATGAAGTCAGTGATAAAGTAAAGCAGCATTGGGCAGCATCAGACAGCTGGATCTCTTCATCTGCAGGTTAGAACATCACCCAGCAGACTGTGATACCCAAACTGTGACAAGCAATTCAACTGCAAGAAATCCTACAGTACGTAGCCAAAAATGATGTTACACTCCTTCATGGTCCAGTGGACAGTGACTAAACCCTGACTAGGAGGAAATAAGCAAGAAGAGACTTCTTTAAAAACATATCTGTGCTGTTATGGAGCCAGCCAGCTCTATCTTGCAGTGCCTGGGAACCATCACCAAACTCAACTGGAAAACCACCTCAGAGCTTCCCTGTCCTCTATTGTGCAGTGTCTGTGGGAGGAACACAGGGGTGTGAGAGCTGGTCATCAGGATCTACAAGTCCACCCTTCCTTCTTTGGTCTAGCTCTGTCTGTAACATGTATGATTACACACATGTGTGTATTCCATCAGTATCACACTTCACTTACATCTCTAGAATCCACCAGCCAAATTATTTACGTTAAAAAGTCACGTTACCATTGTTGCAAGCCATGCCATTAACTGTTTAAAGACATCACTCACAAATACTCCCTCCAGCTGAGATTGATAAAGTATGATTTATCATTTTTAATGATTGAAAAATTAAGCACCAGGAATCACATTCACACATGATTTAACCTTATCAGAAGTGATGCTCTGGTTTGTTTGGCATAAATCTTGTCTATTCTGCTGACCTTCCTCTGATTTAGCAAGTGTACATGATCTCAGCAGCATTTTAACTAAGTTTGGAACTTCTGAGGAAAAATTATTGTCAAATTCACAGGACAAAATGCTAGGATTTACACTGGGATTCAGATTCCCATTTCATCAGTGGTTGTACAGATGTAGACAAATTATTTAATGTTTTTAGATCTTTTCAGTCTTCCCATCAATTGTCTGGTCTTGGAGTACTTCCCAATGTGTGTACATAGCTGTCTACAAAACTACCAGTAAGATTCTGTATCTATTTCATTTAATTTTCTTGAATACAGTAGAACATACACCAATAGTGTATGTAGGGAAACCCTAATGACATCTGAGTAGAATATGAAACCAATAAATGTTAATTATGTGGGCTTATATATGGGGCTTGAGTACAAATATGTATGAAATATAAAAAATTGTATTTATCAGGGTAACCTCTGTAACACCTCAAAGGTTTATGGGTTCTAACACTTATTAAAATGATAATTTAGAAGATCTGAAGTCCAATGTGTTGCCTGTGAGCCCAGGCTCATCCACAGGCTCAGAAAGAAACCTTTACTTTCTTGCCAAATATTTTACTCTGGTTTTCCACATTGCAATGGTGGGATACTGCAAGAGGAATCTCTTCTGACATGTTAAGAAGAATAATTTAATTCTGCATTCAAAATGAGTCTTTTTATTGACTTCAGTGGATTCTGGATCAAGATCTGAGACTAGTAAAATGAATGTTAACCAAGTGAGAGCCCGTGTGGCTGATTTTCAAACAGTGGAATACCGATTAAAAATTAGATCCATGACTTACAAAAAGCTTTGATAAATTTGCATTTAAAAGCTTGTAAACCATTCCCAAGACAGGCTTGGATTCTTTTATTCCCCAGTTTTCCTTCTAATTCACTTAGTAGTCTTCTCTGTACATCCGTATTTTTAATTTATAATGGACCTTGCTCTTATTTTCAGCAAAGACTGCAATAATGTGTTACGTTAGTAACTGCAAGAAAAGTAAAAAATTTTGTTTAACATGATAATCAAACATTTATTTCTCAAATTACTCCAGCTATAATCACAATTAAAATCAGAGGAAAACATATTAATTATTCTGATTATTACTCAGCTTAACAAGGCTACAGCCTAATAATCAGATTTTATAGCATAGAAAACTTTTGGGTTTCTTATTCCTTTCTGCTTTACTATCATTTATTGTAGCTATTTTAACTACACAGGACAGGCACATTTCAGAGACATTTCAGGTTTTAAATGGGAATATTCTCAACACTGTAAGAAGCAATGTTACCTCAGGGTGGTGGAGCAGCAGAGATGAAGCCTCCCCTTTCTTTATGTTCTTGAATCTAGAACACTGGTGGCCACATAAAAGTAGTTTCTCTCACATATACAAAGTCCTATCTAAAAATAAATGTTTTTACTAACTTCTACTAGTAAATAAATGCTTTTACTAACTGAACACTGAAGTGTAAGCAAATTTCCCTTTAAATGACCATAAAATATACTTACCCTTTCCAAATATCCCTGCTGTGGATTACACATTTATGAAAAATATTAACATATGTAAGTTAAGTATCCTCTTGAAAAAAGTACATCTAATTTTGCTGTAGTTATTGGGTCTGCTTGTTGTGTTTTTTTACTGCAGACCTCCAGACTACACTTAAAACTACTGTGCTGATCACTTGCACTTATTGAGAGTTCTCAAAACTCTGTACAGGAACAATGCTGGCAATTTCTGTTCTCTCAGGTATTTTTTAGGTTGACTAATTACATTCTCTCAGCCTAAATTTCCTCTGGAGCTTCATAACGAGATGGTTTCCTTCTTTCTTTCCACACAAATACTTTTTGCAGTTTCACCACCTGCTGTTAGAGAGGTCCAAATATATTCTGACCTAGAAGATATATTTTAGTTACAATAGAGAAAGGAAATGGATTTTTTTTTTATTTCACAGCTTCTTAGAAATGTTAGTTTATGCCAGCTGAGACAGGCTACCAGGTTTTTTTGTATTTGTGTTTGTTTGTTTGCAGGACCCTTCTACATACTCAAATAGGGGAAAAGCTTATCTTTCCTGCTGTCCACAAATCAGTGAGGTGGAATACTTTTTTTTCTGGATTGAAACACATTAAGAAGGAGACTTTCATTTAAAGAATATTCACTGAGGGCAGTGGCTGAGAGCTGGGTACCTTCCTGACCCTCTGTGAAAATCACTCCTCTCATCACACACCCATCACCATTAACAGTGCTCCACAGCCACCCCATCCCTGGAGAACCCCAGCAAAGAACCCACCTGGGATGAAAGTCTGACCCAGAAGGAAGAAATGTGTGGTTGAGTTTCACTTTAGATTAAACTCAAGCTGGACCACAGCAGCCTTCAGTGTGAATGATTTGACAGATTACTGAGTAATATTTTATGACATTTAGGGATGGATTTTTCAGAAGGATGAGGCATTTATTTTTTCTGAGGTTTTGCATTTTAAGGAGAGAACAGACTTTCTGCTGCTTGGATTTTGAGAGCAGGCAGACTTTGAGACAGAGAAGGTCTTGATTTTTAAACTCTCTCCCTCCCCAGCAAAAATAATGTTATTTTCTTTTGATGAATCTGCTTCAATTATTCACAATTTCATTAAATATTGGTGCAGCAAGCCTAGGAGATATCTTTTTACTGAAAGATATGTTTTTTTCCATCTCAAGTGGCAGAGACCATATATCTCTCACACAGCAATAATACACAAGTGTGTATAGTATAATGTAGCACCTCTTCATATAATTTGAAACAGAACATATACACACAGCATTAGTATGGCTGTAATGTAGATATATTGAACAATATTAACCTTCTTTATAGTGGGAACATACTTTTTATTATGCACATGAATTGACTATTAATATAAAACTGTTTGCACTGACACAGCACCTCACCCCAAAAAACTTAGTGAGATTTTCTCAGTGAAATACATTTCTGTTTTGCAGAAAGTCAGGAGCTACCACTTCCAAGTGCAAAGCTTCAATGAAACTTTTTCAGTTATGTGTTAAATGAGAAAGCAGATAAAGAAATAAAAAGTTATAGATGATTGACATTTTTCTTATATTTGTTAAAGTCACCTCTCCACTCCTACAGATATGAAAATAACTCAGTTACCTTGAGTGCTGACATCTGTAGCGATGCAGTGACACAGGCTGCAGTCACACAAGGAGCACTCCAAGTTCCTGACAGGCTGTTGTAACCTGTACTGAGGTCTGTGCCCCACTTGGTGGTAGCTGAATTAGCTGAAGGATACCTGGGCTGTGCCAGTCTGACACTCGTAGGACTCAGCTACAACAGAGCCAGACTCCAAGGCTAAGCTTTCTTCACACTGGGATCCTCCTCTTCAACCCACGGGTGGTTTTGCCATGGAGGTGCCCAAGCAAAATAAAACTGTATACAGATTTGGCTGTATCTACAGTGCCTTCAGGGACCTAGATAAAGAAAGAATCTAAACTCCAGTTCCTCCTGACTTAGCTCCACAAGGCTACACTGCTGAACATGCAAACTTGAAAACTTGTTACGGTACATCTGTTGTCCAAATGGTGGAAAAACCAACTAAACTCAGACTGCCTGCAGGTCCTGCCTGATTGCAAACATCATAAATACCCTCAAAGAGCCACTTCATGGCTGACTTACCTGATCCACATCCACCATTTGGTGAGTATCTAATCACATACTTTTAGCTTAGATTATCCTCACTGAAAGCAAGGGAATCCCAAAGCTCAAAGAAGTGTGGGGTTTTTTTTCTCCCTGAATTTCTTTTTAGCACAGACTTGGCATGTTTGCAAATCTCACCTTCAGGGTAGGCTTAAATTCACTCTTGAAAAACACTGAGGTGGCAGCCACACTTCCATAAGAGCAGCTGTACATAGCATGATTTTAGTGGTTCTAAGGTCCCAGAACCAGGCTGTGACAAGCACAGCACTTGCTGCTAGCCAGTTGAGATAGACTGCTTGATCATTATCAACCACCAGGAGAGAAAAATGCTTTCATCAATATTATTTTACTGTTTATTTAGGGATGTGAGCTGCAGACATACTCTAGAAAGAAAGGTACACCTATCCAATGAATTGGCATAGAGGAAAGGACAGGCCCTGTGGTTCAAGAGAGCTGTCAGGGACACAGCTCTTGCTCCCCTCAACTTTCAGAGCACAGCATTTTTACCAGCCAGGCTCACATCCTGTTTGTCCTACAGCTGCTGGAAAACCTTCTCTGTAAAATATTTGGGGCACATTAGCTGAAAGAAGAGAACTAAAAGAGCAAAGAAGTAAGCAATATCATCATACAAAACATATCTATTCTTTCACTTGGATTTTTCTTATACTCCTGATAACAAGTGAGAGAGAGATTAAATTAAAAATCTCATTAAAATGTTGTTGTTGTCCCTAAGGTATATACATATGTGCTTTGGAATTTTCACTCTTGCCATCTTTAGCAAAGTTTCAGTAATAATGAAAAGGAGAGGAAAACCCAACAAGTTCTACCAGGCAAAGAGCCAGAGCTCCAATTACAGCAAGTACGATGGGAAAAAAGTAATAGATTTTAATTGGTGCCCGAGGGGGGAAGGTCAGTCTCTTTGGAACAATGAGAGTCTTTGGTGGTAATTGACTGAACTCTCCTATGAGAGCTTGCAAATGGCAGCAACACACTTGAAACAGCAGCAACAGTTTTGAAAGGTTTGGCATCCTGGAACACATGGACAAGTTTTGCTGTAGAGGTAGTACACAAAGGGAACAGTGAAACCCTTTAACAAGGAACGTGACTTGGGAGACAGCTCTCAGCTCCAAGGTTTGAAATGTCAAGACATATTTTCATTAGAGAAAGTTATTTAAGTTTAAAAAGGAATATTGCCATGCCACTGGTGTTAGGCACGCAGGGGTCTGGAGCAGCAATGATTTGCCCACTGCTACACTGAATCATTGAATGACTGAATTAAGCTTCCTCTATCCCTCCACAATAATCTAGTGCTACTCTGCCAAACAGGCACAAATGATTGATGCTTTATGTCCAGAACTTTTTTTTTTTTTTTGGGGAAGGGTTTGTTTATATCTTTAACAAATGAAGGGCACAGACTTGCACAGGTGAACTGCAGTTTGCAATTCCCTCTCAGAAAGAAATGGTATAAAAGGACATCTGGAAGACTGTGATCTTCCAGAATCAACAGAATCAGAAGAAAGGATGATTTTGTGGCTAGGATTTAAATCAAAATCCCGTGTTCAGTTTCTGTCTGCAGCCGATTATTTTTTGACCTTAGAAAAGCATAGATTTGATGTCATTTATAAACTAGGACTGACAATATTTCTCCTGAACTACCTATTAAAAAAAAAAAACCCAACCCTCCTCCCCAAAAAAAAACCTCATAAATGAGCAAAGGTCTCAAGTAGAAGCAGAGAAACTGCCACACTTTCGTCCCCAGTTGACACTACCTGGGTTCATCTGCAATTGTTCTTTACTTTCTGTGAGCTGACTAACATGGCATTAGGGAGGACATATGGATGTGTTTGTATTTCTCCCTTCACTGCCAAAAGCTAAGCACAAACTGCTGTCATTCAGATTTTCTATGCTGTTACATTGATTATTTACCATTAGTAATAGTAATAAATGGAAGACAAGTTGTACAAGAGAACCCAAAGGAACAGATGCTGTTCAGAGAGAAAAAAAAATCTCCTCCTATAAATTCTGAACTTATAAATAGGACAGAAGAATCTTGGTCTTGACGCAGAAGGGTGAGTCACAATAATATGATTTTATGTTCCCAGGGCTGCATAATGTCCAGGAACAGCTGTGAGCCCATTGCCATGCTTATTATTAAGGAATTACTTCTAATGGATTGTCTTCACCAGAAAGCTACATCCAGAGCACACAACATGCTCAACAGTAGAGTTCACAGAAATTGCTGCAGCTATGAGGAATCAGACAAGAGAGCCCAGCAAACAGACCCCACACACAAGGCTAAATCCTCTCAAACAAATTCTGTCTGAAATAAACAATACCCAAAAATAATGTTCAAGCTCTGTGCAATGTGATGTGCAAAGGAGGACTAAACCAGGAGAAGGTGATTTTTTTAACCATATCTGATGAAGATACAGCTTCTAATTCTGCATTAAGATTAGGCATCACAAATTGAGGTTCTGTTGGTGACTGTGCAGTTGCATGGAGAACACATTCCACGGCTTTCTGTCTGTCTTTGGTCTGTGTGGAAAAAGACGCTGAACAAATACATAAGCATCTCATCATTCCACAAGAGAGACAAAACCTTGAGAAATGCCTGCACACAGAGAATTTGTAATGCAAGGACCAGACCACAGCTCTCTTCTAATTCTCCTTATTAGCTCTAATGGAGCAATTAGGTATTTGGTACTGCAGACTGAAGAGATTTTATGTTCACATGGATGCAAATAGAGACCTAAATGCATATGTGCAGTGGAAAATTCAGTGTTTTGCATTGAAGCTGTTCAGAGCAGAATTTTAGCAACAATAGAATCAGAAAAGTGATTAAAAAAGGTAATTTAAATACCATTATTATGTTCCACTGCAGTCAGTAGAATTTATCTTGGTAAATCTCTGAAGAATTTCAAAAGGAAACATTTCAAAACAAAATGGATTTAGCTTTTTGCACCAAAACATTGTTATTCTAACATCAATCTTTTCAAGACAGAAAAGTCTTAGATGACCTCAGCAGAAAAAAAATAGTGTTTTTACTAGGAATAAGTGCTTTCAATCAATATGATTTTTTTCTTTCTCTAAATAACAAAATCCATTATTCATAATATTCTATATGCAATAGAAAACTGCAAATTTGATTTTTGCTTGTCAAATACTGTGCTAATTTAAATGTTTCCGTAGAACATTATCTTTTGAAAATATTTTACCAGCTTTTTAACTGCAATGTCAGTTTAAGAAAAAGCAACAAAAGTGTGTTGGCTCACAGATTTATAGTAACAGTTGGTCACACTCAAAATTTACTACCAAGTATTTCTCTCCAATCCTCACATGTTCTTTTTAGCAAACGTGCACAGAAACACTGTGAGGGTACAAGCGTGCCCTGAACACTCACCATGGTCTGATTTCACTTCCTTAACCATGAAAAAATGCTTAAGAAACAGTGGTCTAGGGCTTGATCCATTGAATCAGAATACATAGCAAGAACTTTGACAGTTCTTTATGAATGTGTTTTGGTCAATGTCAGCCTCAACACCACCCTCAGCACTGCCTCCAACAAATGCCATTATCACTGTCCTGCTCCCTCAACAGCCTTCTCTCCTTTGTTCTCACTTATCCCTGAAACATTTACCTTTACAGAAACATTGACCACAATTCAGCACTTCTGGTAGAAGAGATTCCTTCACAGGAAAACTGAGTTTGTGCAAACCTGTGGGAGACTCGTGCCCATCTGAAAGCCACATTGTGGTGAACAGAAAGAGAATGAATTCTGTGTATTCCCACCCACAGCCTCCCTATGCCATCACCCTCAAACCTGTGTGATAAGCATTGTATTTTCCTTGCTCCCCAAGTTATATGTCCTTCCTAAATGTTTTAGTTCATTTCTTGACTGCTGTTGAGAAAGAGGTGGAGAGATGGGAATCAAAAGACACAATAGAAAAGATACAGATTACAGTGCCTTATTTTCAGTAAGTTTTCACCCTTGAATTCTCTGGTTTGTGTTTCCTTTTTTTATTGTTATTATCATTATAATTCTGGCTCTGGAAAATCTCTCTTTCTCCCTGCAACGAGAAACCTGAGCCTTTCACTTAGCAGCACCAAAAGGAAAAGGTCATTCATGGTTTTTGCAATATCTTTTTCATACCAGACACTTAATTATTCCCATTTTCTCCACGAAGCTTGGCTGCTTCCTCAAGGACCTCTTACTCTCAATTTGATGTATGAGTCATCACTTTTTGGTCTCTGGTTCTCATGCTATTTGCATACAAGTCAAATTCTACATTTTCTTTAGAAGTAGATGGCTTTCTAATTACATCCATTAATCTTTGCCATCACTCCCCTCTCTCTGCATTTACTAGCACTTATCAATCAGAATTTTAATAATCAAGAATATTTTCTGTTTATTTTCTTCACTTTCTTCTCCCTGTACTCCAAGCACAGCTAGACAGAAGGCAAAACCCTCGAGTATCCTGTCATTTTATCATTCTTTTCTGCAAAACAACGTATCTAGACTGCAGAAGGAATGAGCAGTTGCAATCTGCTGGCAAATATGCCCTACAGATTACACTACCTGCTAATTAACAGATAGTGCTTTGCTGCAGGCCTAGCAAGGGAGGGTTGAGTGGTCAATATTCAAACAACATTTGGGTTTTTTTACATTACCACTTCCAAAGTGCCACAAAACAGCCATTGTATGGTTGTGTCACAGTATCATGTTCTTTTTCCCTTGAAGGTGAACTTCCAAAGATATATAGTATGAAGACAACTTCCAAATTTCATGACCAAAAAAAGTATGTTCCTACCACGATACAACAGGGAAAGGAAATAAAAGAGATTTAGTTATGTATCTTTAATACCTCAAAACCTAGAAGGCAACTGAAAAAAACCCTGCTGTACATATTTTTAGCCCATCTTTATGGGACTCTGAACAAACTGATTTTCAACCACTTGGGACCAGTTTTTCATAGGGAAAAAAAATCAGTATTATGGCAACTGGCTTTCTTCCTGGTTTAAACAGCCTGTCTTACTTATGGAAATGGATGGAGCTACAAGTTTCAAACTAAGACAGGTCTGTTCTTGCTCTGCCATCAATCCCAGCTGCCTGTATACGGCCTGCAATCAACAACATATTGCTCCTGTGCTCCCTAAGCTGCTGGCATATATCCTTCCTTGCCAAAGGGATATCATCTGTTCCAGAGTATTTGGTAAATCACAGAGGAATTAAAAGGGGATAAAAGAATTGAAGGACATTCAACAAGAGATTATCTGGCATAAATTTTAATTGTCCAGTTTGTAGAAAACAGGGAGCAGACTCAGAATGGAAAAGAACACTTTTGAAACTCTGAAGTTGAATTCCATGGCTTATACCTCCCCATCATTAGTTTCAACGCCCAGTGTGCCCTTGGAGACTTCTGTGAGATACAAAGGCATACTGCAGTGCTACTTTGAGTGAGGAAATGTCAAAACTGCCACTATTTTTGATAGGCTTACAAGAGCAGAAGTGGAATAAATGGGCTTTGATTTCACTTCATATCCAAGAAGAGATATGGATGTAGAGTAATGGCAAGGGCTTTGTGTGTAATGGCTATTGTGAGAGCTGTCATGTACTGCAGCCATGAATCACAAAGTTGGGTGGCAGATGCTGCCAGACACTTCAAAAGTAAAAATACTCACTTTGAAAGATGAGGCTCTGCCTTCATCTTGTTAATATGGACCAAATGGTTGTTAATTATTTGTTTCCCCACAAACTCAATATTAAGGACAGCATCAACTCCACAGTGACACATCTTCACTGACTCCAAAGAAACTACCCAACTGCCAGATCATATCCAACAGATGTGAGCAACAATCCACCTTTCTAAACCAGTAAAAAATTATCCTAGTTTGCATGTGATATGGGAGGCAGAAGACAGTCTTCTGAAATGGAAATCAAGTCTATATTTGTTTATCCGGTTCGCAGCTAGAATTGCTCTTGAATCTTAAAAGTATTACAAGCAAAAGTGAAAACTGTAATTGCATTAACCCAAGGACATCCCAAGATTATCAGATTTTCCAGCTACCACCACCAGAGGCTTGTAAAGCAGTCAACTTAATCCATCATTATTGCTGAACTGCAGAAAATTAAAGACTTCTTAATTCTCAGAGTGAGACATCCCTCTTCCCAGGGGTAGTGAAGTTTGCATGTGCACAGTGCTATCCACTGAACCACCCCTGCAGTCCAAGATAATCTCCTGTATGTTCAGGATTTCAACCCTTTTCTGATGAGGTGGAATATTTAGCTCAAACTACCGAATGAAACAGATTTAGGCCACTGTATTTGGAGAAAAAAAATAGAAGTGAAGAAGAATCCCTAGGTTCTTCCACTGGGAGACCATTGGCTAAAAGGCATGTGTAGTACTATCCAACCCAAACTGCCTACCAGGTAAGTGAAAACAGGGGATAAATCCTACATCATATTCTCTCAACTCCCTACCTCCAAAATATTCTCTCTAAAGAAAATTATGAGGCTATAAAGAATCATTACTTGTGGTCATAGCCTAGGAGACATTTCATGCACCATCCTGTTATACAGCATTTAATCCAAACAGAAGTTTCCATTTGAACAAATTTATGTTTTGATCTCTAAAACACTGCAGGACAAGGTGGTTCCTCCCTTTAAAAAGGTAAGAAAACATACTCAGTAAACATCTCCTTGAAATCTCCTGTCCACTACAACATTTTAAAAAAGGAAACAACCACCCAAAAGCAAAAAACCATTGACCACAAAACCCCAAATAATTCAAACCATTCACATATGTGTTTTAGGTCTCTTATGACTGTCTCTCTGAAGGCTGGACTCACAGCCTGCAGCTAACAAGGACCTTTTCTTCCAAGTAAAAGAGGAGAGCAAGAAAATAATTGATTTTATCTCAGCAAGAGTGGACTGAAACCACACACTGTGCTATTGGCATGACTGACAGAGGCTGGTTTCCCACTGTGCCTAATTTCCTAAGGATGCCATCCCCTGGCTGCCCTGGGATTGACTCAGTGCACAGTGAGGTGTGCTCAGAGCTCTGCTGAGCTCTCACCTCTCCAATACAAACTGATGGCCTTCACACTAATATTTACAGAGGCTACAAGGAGGACATTGACGGAAATAACTGCTTTTTCCTTGACTGAAAAAATCAAGACCTGCCCTCACATCAGAGCTCTGAAAGCTTCCATAGTGAGGCAGGTCAGAAAGAGAATTTTAAGAAATGTTCCCAAACTGATTTTAGCAAGTGAAGATAAGCAGCCTCCTGAGAAACAGCAATGCCAGGTGGAACTGTTCACCTCTATGGACATTTTCCCCAGCTCTTAGAAGAGTGGGTACAAAGGCAAGTGTAAGCACACAGCTCTGGGTCTTACCCTTTATACAAGAGGGCAGTTTACATTTCAAGTTCAAGAAACAGAACTTCCCTAAAGCGAATAAACTCGCCTAATACCACAGGATAGAAAGTAACAATCAATCATTCCCATTTCAGCTAATAAGGGTGCATTTTCTACTGTCTTGACTAATAGAAACTTCTGCCAACTCTTCTGTGCAGAACCACCAGCCAATGCTAGAAAGAACAGAAGGCTAGGCTGCCATTCCTTTAATTTCTTTTCATTTAAAACTCATTAATATAAATAAATTTGAAGTAGTTCAGAATCTAGCCAGCAGTGAAACCCATGCAATTATATTTACAATAAATATCTGCTATCTTGGTGCTACACACTCAACAGGACAATACTTAACACACTGTGATAAAGGTGATAAACTCAAGCAGTGAATATCAAGGAAGAGGAAGGCATCTGTAATCCATTCATCTTTACAGAGAGAATAAAAAAAGGCAACACTGTTCCACACAGCAATTAAAATCTGAACAGTTGGAGGAATAAAGCAAAAAAAAATCAAGGCAGGCCTGCGGAAAGGGAGAGAAAAAATAAAACAAACAAACACTACCACAAAAATTCAAACCCACAGGAAATATCTGATGCACTAGTCCTATTAATAGCATAAAAGTCACTGGCAGATACTATCACCCAGCATTTGTTAATTAACTGAAGATACACAGATACAAGGGGCTCAAAAGTACAAAGAACGAATGGGCTGCACAAACTGGCTCTTTGCAGAGAACACAGTGTGCTTCCTACAAGGATACAGCATCTAAATTAGCCAGCAGCACTTCCTGACTCAAAGAAAACCTCCAGTTAAACAAATTCTAGAGTCCCCACCATGACCCATTCACTTTTTATGTGTGTATGCCTATGATTTTCCATGCAATGAGTAAAAACGACCTATCTAACAGGCTTTTATAGAGAAAGACTGTAAAGTTTAGAGCATGTGAGTTTCTAGGAAAATGGACAACACACTTCCGTGAAAACAGAATTTCAAGGTATCAACCTGGATTTCTGTTTTAGTTTAGTTTGTAACCCATCAGCATTATTCCCAAACAGTATTTCTTCATGTAGAAACGCAGAAACACTCAAGTAATTTTATTTCTCATCACAGAAGGCTCTATGAACCTAACAAATAAGCCAGTGTTGACATACCTAAGCCTAGGGATTTATTGCACATTGCACATATCTCTTCTAGAGACTTGTTGACAAATACTCAAACAGGCTCTGTGTCTTTGGCAAGATCCATGTGGCATATTTTTTACCCCCTGATCTGTGTCATCTGTCATACGACCAGGTAGCACAGTAATTCAGTAAAAGGAAAGAAAACTAAAAAATGTTTCCACTTCTCTTTGCCAGGACTTATACATCACTATGTTAGTAACTACTTTCTGTCATTTCCTTTGGAAAATATTGTAATTCAGAAAAATGCCAAGCAAAAGCAATAGGTCATCAGTTTAAATTGTAAATAATGGTTGACTTTGTCATATTTTTTTTTCCAAGCATCCTTTTGCAATATGACATTGCCTGCAATGTCTGGTTAAAGGATTTAATTTTGTTCAATAAAGAGACAAGAATTGGAAGTCAAAAGCTTTTAGAAATAAATTGGCATGCATGGGCTGTGGGAAGCTCTGCAAATACTGGGTATTTATAGACCCATTTTTTTTCTAGATGGAGAAGAGCAAATAAATTACAACAAACAATTTATTCAACACATGTTGTTTGTTCATTTCCAGAATGTGAAAATAATCAGAAATTCATGAACAAATCTATCAATTATTTTAATAAATCCAATTACATGCATTCTACCATTCACTGTTCTAACTGCTCTGCTTTGCAGAGAAGAGGCAAGACTTACATAAATGGTACACTTGCTTTTTTTCATTACAAGCAATCAATCCTGAGTCAGCCAAGTTCAAAATTTACCTTCTGTTTCAATGGAACTACTCCTAAAAGTTAAATATGTTCTAAAAGATTTTTTTTTCCCAAAACAAGGCAACTTCAGTAAGTTAAATACATGCTGACCCCTCTTATGGATCACTGCTGAAGCAAGGTCTCTCATCCAATAACTTCAAGATGAAAAATGCACCATTTTCTTTTCCACTACTGAAGAAGCCTTTTCTCTCTGCTAAGGAAGGCCTTGTGGAACAAAGGACATCAAAAGCTGCAGGTGCAGTCTAAGAAATCACCACATACAACTAATATTTAGGGAAAACACTTAGCATTTGCCCAATACTATTTGCAGCAGTGTATAAACCCTTCACACGAAGGGTATGAGTTTCATAAAATTCATGGAGTTTAGAGTAGTTGAGTTCTGCATTTTAAAAGTATTTCTGCAGCTATCCACCCAGCCCACATTCAGGAAGCAAGATGCAACTTTCAAAGTGACCAGAGTTTCTAAAAGTGCTATCAGAATTTCAGGGGAGGAGAGGGGATCAGGTCTCAGGAGCCATAGATTTTTAAGTATGTTTCCTTCAGCTTTTCATTCCCCAGCAGGTATAATAAAGTCTTTGAGTTTCAGTATTTTTGCTTTCCCTGTATTCTTGGTGTGGATACATGCCATGCCCTCCTAGCCTCGGGGGACTATTTGGGTGTCTAAAATTAAATGTTTATTGATGGGATGGCCTGATGTTCTACAGAAACAGACAGCATAAGGAGGGCCTCCAGAAGTTCTCCCTGCAAGCCTAACTTTGCTCCTGCTGAAATGAAGTTTGAAAAATTCAATCTTAGACCATTACCTAGGTCCTCTCATCCCAGGTGTTGCAGCTTTCCTCTGGCACTCTACCATATTGACTATAGGCCAACTTTACAGCAGACTTCTGCCAGAAAAGACAGTTCCACACTTCTGCCTGAAAGCCTTTCATTTATTTAGTTTTTGAGCTGGAAAGGGATTAGTTTTCAGGCAGGTCAGTCTTGGATCCAGCTCACCAGATGGCTACACAAACAAGGGTGGCAGAGAAAGGCAGGGAAAGGAGAAAGGAGGGTGTAGGATGCAGCCAGAGGGGATGAAAGCTTTTCAATGGCACCCCGTGCTTTGGTTGGCTTGCTGAAGGACATTTAAGTGATCTGATAATTTAATTCTTCATAGAGAAGAGTTCCATGTCTTCTTAAGAGTCAGTATCAATGAGATGACATCACTCCACTAATTTGGGGCCATTTAATTGCAATTTAAAGTGCTAAGCATTGTCCTCTCCAGTCAGGACAGCTCCCTCTTCCTTTCACAGTCTGTCTTAAAGAACACATAATTGTTTCAGTATAGTGAGAACAGCATTACAGTGACCTCAGCTGCCCAAATACACCCAGCCTCCTTTAGAGGTGAGTCTTGACTAACATTTTCTCCCAATGCAATTCAGTTTTGCCTGTAGTGACTCAAACTATGCACAAGGACTGAAAAACAAGGAGTAGAAAATTGAAAATTTTGTCAAAAATGTATCTCAAAGAAGGCATCCAGATTCCTTTCATGAATATGTCAACATTATAAATTCATAGCAAATTGTTAGTCAGTAGGATGTCTGAATGATTAAAACCTTCTGAGCTTCGAATGCTTTTTGTCTGCAGGAATTTGTCAAATCCTGTTCAGTTCACTACTGGGAGCACTTAAAAGACAAACAATGTTATGTACAATCTGGTCACTGTAGATGCATTTCTGCCATTTTAACAAGTCTCTCTCCCTTCCAGACAGCAAAATCAACACCATCCAGAAGGCAAACAATTACATGCACAGTACCTGTCCATTTCATAGCAATCCTTCCCTCAAGTATTACTGGTTAGTGGTACAGGTGGTACAATTTGGGTCATATTTTGATAAAGTAACATATTTTTTTCAAGGCAAGAGCAACAGAGATATTCCTGCTACTTAAACAGTAACAGATATTGAGGAAATTAGAAGAGCTCTCCAGGGCAGAAATAGCATCATAAAGCTAAAATGAGCCAACACATTGTCACGTACCTTACGTTTGTTTGTTGGGCAAACATACAAGTAGCTCAAGATAGTCTTCAGACCAACTTTATCATTCAGTTTCTCATATGTTGTCCCATAATCTGTTGACCTACAATTCAAGAGAGATTCTTATAAGTACAAACACTTAATCACAAAACCACAAGTCACTTGGCAGCTTTTCAATATAAGTCATGCTTTAAATAGCAGAATGGCTCTCCAGAGCTTTTTCAATGATTCATGTAGTATATAATGATACTTAATTATATACACACAGCATCATGTGCGTGTTTATAATTTGCATTTAAATTAGATTAGGAAAAATTAAACCAGCATCTTCCCAAAGCATCTTAAAGATGTACAATAAAAAAATGCTATATTCTGCATACAGAAGATAATGATTGTCAGAAATGCCAAATAGCAGACGGCAAGAGACTAAGGTTATCAATTCATCATATATTCCAAGTTTAGACTAATTTTGTTAAGATGGCTCAGCTCAGCATATTCCAAAGTAGCTTCTCTGACACTGACTAGCAGAAAGGATGGACATATATTCTTGCTTTAAAAGCCTTCACTCAGTAGATAAAATGTTTCTGAAATGAGGTTTGCCCATAAAAACACTGATTATATATCCTGGGGAAGAACAAAAGAAGTGATCAAATAAGACTGTCCAGTGTTCCTGTAGGAGTTACTCTTAACATGTGACTGGAACTCAGATCAATCAATCAGAGGTTTTGTTCATTATGCAGCTCATGCTTGCCTGAATTCTGTCCCAGTATCCCAGGGATTTAGATAATCAGCCTAAACCAGTAGAGTTGGCATCCATAAATTGCAGAAGGGGACATGTATCTGGGTAACAGACATTCAAAAGCATAACATATTCCCATATCTCATCTGTAACATGTACAAATGGGCTTATATAGAATTTCACTTGCAAGCAGGAACATGAATTTTCCCTTTTGCTAAGCACTCCAAACCAAATATTCTGAAGTAAAATCTTGGCACACATTTTTTTCAGGTTCTCTCCTATCAGGGCAACAGTGGCAAAATTCACAAAGGCATTTAAGACCTTTAATGCTTACTCTTTTTTTTTTTTT